>KK351101.1:400539-520508 GCA_000671755.1 Glossina brevipalpis
TTCATTTCTGAATTTTGAGAACAAAACTCTTTGAAGATAAGCATAACAAAAAATCTGATAAGTTATTATGGGCTTGTCTTGCTACAACCGTGTAATACTATGTTTTGAGAATAAAACCCGTCCAAGTCTCATTCTAATAATTTATGCTTAATAATTCAAATCTTTTTTGCTGCTTTTACTGTATTTTTTTAAATTTATTTTTACTTTTTCCTGAGTTTATCGATATTTTCCCGCCTATTATTAATCAGATGCATATTTATATACAACACATTTACCACTTAATAAAGAAATCACGGCACGCATGTTGAAACAGTTAATAGACTTGAATAAGTATTAAAAATATATATAAAAATTATTATTAATTTTTTTTATTTTATAATTTTATTATTAAATTCTCAGGCCATAAATAGATTGTTTTCAAAAATGAATTTTCGTTTTTAACTGTAATTTATTACACTTCCGTTTGGTCTACCACTTGCCGGCAGACAAGTTGTTGCTAATGATTGAAAATAATAAAAAAATAAAAAAAACCGAAAATTTCAAATAAATTCTGAGCAAATAAACCGTTGCGGTTAAAATCTAAACGATAACTGAAAATGTTTTTGTAATTTAGTAAAGAAAGAAAAATATCGAGCAAACACATCGAGGCGTTGATTATACTAAAATATACGGACTTACATAGGCACACACGCGTATGTATTTTCGTAAAGATACTCATGCGTAGCATAACAAATGCTGTTTTTGTGGCTGATAAGCGAAAGCAAAAGAACATGAATTTTATAAAATTGAAAATAAGCAAAAAAGAGCATCATGACTGGTGTCAACAGGAACAAGCAGACTAATAAAATAGCAACAAAACTAAAGCTAATCGGAAATATAGTATAAGTGAATATAGGAACATTGTGCTGAACTTATATTTTACTTGCTTTATTCATCAAGTGTTCCATTCGCAGTGACCGCATGACCGGTTGCGATATAACTTAAAAGACAATAATAAATTTCAGATACGGTTTTGCTTTGTGTCGTAACTATGTATATTCATTTATGTATGCAGCTAACAATGAAAATTTTCTTTAAGATTCATACACACATTGTGTTTTTAAATTGCAGTCAAACACATACGAACACATTAAATATATTTATTTAGCTGTGATAACTGAATTTTCCACTGCCTGCCCCATTGCCTATCCGCCCGTCTATCTGTCTGCTTGTCTCTCTGTCTGTCTGTCAGTCTCTCCCTATCTGTCTGCCTACTTTACTGCCTGTCCGCTTGCCAGTCTATCGTCCTCTCTCTTCCTCTCCACTCTCTCTCTCCGCCAAACAATGTATTTATATTTGTATCGTTATCTCTAACTTTCTCCCTCACTCACTCAATCAGTTCCTATCCAAATCATTTATATCCTTAAACTGAAATGAAAACATTCTGCCCAAACAGTATTTGTAGCTTATGGATTTTAATATATAAACTGAGTCTTCTGGCCAGTTAAATCCTTCAGATAACCTTAAAAACTATATCAAATCCTTTCTTCGCCAAATATTCTGCAAACCACAGTAACCAATTTTTGAATGATCTTCATTTTAAACTGAACTGGGTTCGAGGCAAGAATTTTTGAAAATTAGTTTTAATTTTTCTTATCGAAATTTAGTACCAATAGCCATCACTTTCAGAGAGCATGATGTCTGCTGTATTTAATTTCATTTCGCTCGTTTTAACCACTCCATCATCTTGCAATTCGTTATTCGAATTCATCAAGAACACCAATACACCCCCACAAAAAATTATCCTAATCTCTAAACTGTAAACTGTCTGTTTCAGATCTCAACTTAATTATGCTTTTTTATATTTTTTCTTCAGACAAAGAGGCAAAGACTTTATTTACAATCTGAAATGGTTTTTACAATTATTTACAGGAACTTTTTTATCCATTGGTCGTTTGGATCGAATATCATTATTCTACTCTCAACGTGCAACTTTCAGTATACAAGTATCACAGTATACGGCTATCAGTATGCAACTCTCTATTACAACTGACTACTTCTTTTTCAGGTGAATTTCCCGGCGTAGTTCGATTAAACTTTATGAAACAATAAACGCCGCGTCCCATTCTACGATACCTGCTAAACTGCTTTGCTGGTGAATTTTCTAGAGCAGTTTCATTAATCGCATTATCTGTTAAATTTCGCGGGAATTCTTTGTCGATCTTTGCTTTTATTAACGCTGCAAATCAGCCGTTTTACGACCGTGGCAGCTAACGCATTAGAAAGAATTTCCTGTCATAGATTTGATCAGTTTGTGATTTTCGTAACAATGGCTTCCACTTAATCTTCTTCGTCCCAAAGAAGGTCAATTTCGTGAGCCACGTGCTACATATTTCTGACGCCGGTAAGATCTGTCGGTTACCGTCATAATGGCCTTTTACAGCTAGACTGGCGATTTGGCCCCTGACTACACGATGGCTTATACAATTGCACTGGGTCGCTTTCAACAAAATCTCTCAAATTAGCCTTGCACCCTTACTGCTCATTAGCGTGTCACTGGCGATCTGACTTCTGCTTTTAAATCGTTTCAGTTGTTTGTGATTTTTCGAGTTTTTGCTCACGCCTTGCGACTTCCCGCATTTCTATCATATTTCAGTTAAAAACTTTTGGTTAGGAATAAGAAACGCAACTGGTTCTTGTCCATCGCCAAACGACAACTTTCATTGTCACTTTATCAGAATGCTCTTCGAATTTACCTGATAAAAACAAGTTCTTGGTAGACCTTCTAAAATAACTTTTATTTCTAAGCAGAAGAAGACTAAACTTTCCCTTAAGCATCTGAATACATCCCATCAAGGGTCGTTTTGATCAACTAACTGTTAACTTAAAATGAAAAACAAAGCTAACGATACCTGGTCGCCATTATCTCAGAATTAGGTTAACTAATTTAGTTGAAGCTTCTTCTACGTATTTAGCTTTCATACTTTTAGAATTTCAAGAGTCTGGAGAGACTAGATAATCCAGAGACAATATTAGTACCCAGTTCAGTGTAAGGAGTTGTTGATATGCTGAAGGGATGATTATGCCTCATCCAGAGACGCACATAAGAGTTAACGCATTCTTACAAATGTTGCGCAAAAATTTTCGAAATGTTTTAATGAATACTTGTGGTCTTTACCGAATTGAAACTTAGATGTTTTCGTCGAGCGTGATATGCTCCAAAGTTCTGAATTTACGTGGTACAGTTTTAACGGTGACATCAGCTGGAGGAAAATCTAAGATTTAATATATTCATAAAAAAACTTCCCATAATCCAATGGTACAACCGGTTCAGTAAAGGGAAGCTGTAAGAGAGAAAACAATTCAAATTGATACAATTAACTTTAAGCAAAAACTTAGAAAAATTCTTCATCGCCCAAAAACTGAGAAATTGCAGTTAGACGTTTACTGAAAGTAGGAAAAAGTAAAAAAACCGATTTCATGTCTTTAACCAAAAAGTGGACTAGCAACGATCAGAACGTATATAGCGATAACGACGAAATAATAAATAGAAAACAGAAAAAAGACAAAAATTGACAAAAATAAAAATTGTTATTGTTTGAGCCTTTTTTGCGAAAGCAACGTTTACTGCAATTTCCGAAGAGAAATTCAATAGAAAAAAATTTTATAAATTACTGCAAGCATGCATGCACTATGGCATGCATTTACTATAAAAAGCATTTGTTCACATGTGTATATGTCAATGTCAATGTGGTGCTAATATAAACAACAGCAAAGTTTTATCAAATTTGTCAAATGTGACTAATTTGTTGTATAATAGTAGTTTATTTTTATAAAAACGAATGTCTGACATACGTTTTATTCTAACCTTTCATCAATATATCTATTTGATTAGACACAAAAACAGTGAATTCATCATCATCAAACGGTGGACCGGCCAAGTGTCCCGTTGCATGGCCCTTTAACATCTTCGACTGATCATCAAATCAATAACTCACACTTGCACATACTGGAGATGTAAACACAAAAGCTTTCCTCTATTCATTCACCACAATAAACCTAAAAAAGAAATAAAAAATAATTTATTTGATCATTAGACTTAATCGCATACATAATGTTGTTATCCTTTCCTGTAACAACATCCTCCTTAACATTTCTCCTCATTCTAGGTTCTAATACAAAGGTCCTGAACAAAATCATGAAAAGGTTTAAGAAAACTAAAAAAAACAATGGCCGAACTATTCAACAGCTTAAGAATCAATATTTTTCAAATCGTCATTGCATTTTACAATGTTTTCTGTAAATAAGTAGAAATACCTTTCAGAGAACAATGCAGTGCATCATATAGCCAGATGTTAAAGAAGTCACTGTGTCCGATTTCGTTTTCATTGCATTACGAATCCGATTTTATTGATTTTCTCGAAAAGCAGAGTTGACCTAAAATGTTTATCTACGAAAACAAAAAAAAACAACAGAAAAGAAATTCAATCCATAAGTATGTACGTAATTTACAAATAGACTGATAACTTCTTCCCATTTCTTCTTGTATTGCAAGTTCAGAACTTTGTTCAAACCATGAATTCTCCTATAAACAACTGCTTATTGAAATCTCTAGAAGAAGTTCAGTAAGTAATTAAACTGTTCCAAGCTTATAAACCGATGACGAGAAGGAGGCAAAATTCACATATACGGTTGGTAGCAAAGTAAAAGCATTTTGTAAGAGAGCGGTAAAGCAAATAAACAAGCCGCGTCTAAATCAATTCCTTTATTAACGAAATTTCAAAAAAACTAAAACAAATTTCATATGATTTGGAGCAATTTAGTACTTTGCGTATAAAACAAGACGTATGTAGCATAAATACTTTTTTTATACTCTTGTATGAAGGTATATTAAGTTTGTTTTCTCAGATTAGAAAAACCAGTAAGTATAAGGGAGCACTACCAAGTACCATTAAAAAGTCAACGTTCAAACCCAACTGCTGCAGATTTAGGAAAAAATACCAGCAAAGGCGCATATTATTTACATATATATATAAAGATGAAAATAAAATAAAATAATAAATATATTCAGGACTCCCCATGAAATATATATGTCATATATATGTTGAAATAATTAAGAGTGAAGGTTCGCATATACATGCTTTTAGTTAATTAATAACCATAAATCAAATTTTCTTTTTGACAAAATTCGCCTGCACTCCTGTGCAATATTTTATATTTCATTAGCAAAAATGAAATAAACGAAACGAAACCTTCTTCATTCTGTTTTAGAGCTGTTTTTCTCACTCATAAATAGCGTTGAAAAAAATAAACTTGCTTTGATTAAATTGTCAAAGTGCTGCCAGTTTTGCAAATTGCATAAACATCAAAGAAAATCGTTACTATACAATGACGTTACAAAAGAAACTTAAATAATTTCAAATATTTAACACATAGAAAACGCTTAATTGTAAAAATTATATATTCTTGTCAACGAAAGTACCCAAAAAGGCATAAAATATATGAATAAAAAAGAAGAGAGTGTAAAATTAATTGAAAACTTTTATATTAAAAGAAACACTAATTCTAAAGTCTTCTTTATACATTTCAAATACATTTTCTCAATGTACAACATTTCGCAACAACATTGAAAGAACAAAAAGCAATTGCCTTTAATAATTAATTTATAATTTAATTTTGCAAAAAATAAAATTAAAGAAAAAAAAAGTGAATCTCGTTCCGATTGTGGGCAAAAAAATTCGCATCTCCAATTTTTAATTGATTAAGTGCATGCATTATTGGGAATATTTAATTGATTAGAATTGGCAACACTGCACACTATTCGTGCGTTGAGAAACTTTGTTACATTTGACGCTTCGTGTAAGGTGTAAGTAAGTAAGGGACTCACCAAAGAATACGTGATTTTTTTCGTGTAGGAAAGAAAATTATAACAAGATTACCTTACCAGGAAGATATTTTATGGAATTATTCTGAATAAAATATACGAAATTTATAAGAAAACCTAAAAAGGAAATAGTGAGTGCATAAATTTAGTGAATTTGTCGATTACAAATTGCAAAAAAAAAGCACAAGTCTTGCATGAAATTTTTCTCGGGGAATGAGAAAAGAAAAGAAGAAGCAGCGGCAAAAAGGCATATTTTTGCAAAGCGGCGAAAAATACATGTGCGTGTGTGTATTAGTGAAAAACGAGAATATGAGGGAAAATTAGAAGCGATGAACAAAAAAAGAAAAAAATATGGTTTGCAGAAAAAGGCAGACAGCAAAAATTAAAAGAAGAATAACCATATGAATTTTTCTTTTGTTATAAAACGATGGGAGAAGTAAAAGAAGGCAACTATAAGAACACTTCAGAAAGATTTGATCATTTTCAATATATTTCGTCTGCACTGCTTGTGTTTTTAACATTAAATTCAAAGTGAAATTGATGGGAACTATTGACGTAAATGCCGTATATTATAAAATAGATTTTGTGCACTACATCATAATAATATAGCGGCAATTTTTTTATATTTTGTCCATCTTCTTAAAGAGAAGTAAAACGAAAATAAACTGGGCATTAAAGAATAAAAAGAAATCGAGTGAAAAGCAATATTGAGCAAAAGCCTAATTAGAAGAATGAAGTAATATGTGTAAAGCGTGAGTGCAAGAGCAACTCTGTGTTTATTTAGTATATAAGTATGTGAGAGAGTGTGAGTAGGGGAGAAAAGAACAGACGAAACAAGAATGAGTTGAAAAAAAAAAGTTTTAGAAAAAAAAAGAAAAAATAAATGTATATATATATATAACTGAATATATATTTACATATATGAGACAAACAGTACCATTGACAGAGCTGTCAAAGTGTGAGAAATCTAAGCAAAAACAACAAAGTGAATTTTTCATAAAGGATTTTGGGCGTAAATTCTTTGTTTTTTTTATTTTTAATACAAAAATATATACATTTTAATTAACTAATCATTGTAAAAAAGTTTATTTAATGATTTTCTGTAATTTTTCCAAAAAAAAATCGCGTTTTATAATGCCTATCATATATTTCTTTTTGCATATTTTGTATATTTTTAGGAGCGATAAATGAGGAATTTACAACAATAACAAAAAAGAGGAGAGCAAAGAGAAACTAGGAAACTGGAGATAAAACATAAAACCTATAGCAAAACATCAGCAGCACTAAAGGCAGACGACTAAAAATACACACATACGCAAGCACGCATAACCCAACTCATTCATTTACATACGACTACCGAACAATAAAAGACTGAAGAGACCAACAAAAATTTAAGGAAAAGGATTAAATTTACTGCAAAAACAAACATTTTTCATAAAGTCACCGAAAACAAAATTCAAATAAACACGAAAGCAAAGAAAATTTGGTATCAAACACTTTGTTCCGCATCTGAATCAAAAACAATTGAGATCAACATTGTCAGCATAAAGAGTTGGATTTGAAATTTGCTTTGTATTGATTTAATATTTTGTACGCGATCGTTTCTTTCTCCTTAATTCCATAATTACATTCTGTTTTTCACCCACTATCAACTTTATTCACATTTAACCGTACACAACAATTGCACGCTGAAGAACGGAAAGAGTCGAGTTGAGAGTGTCAACATTAAAAAGCTCGCCAGCAGCTTCTCGAGTATTATTATTAGCTCTCTTTTATTATCACTATGGATGATTTGTTGGTTGAAGTGAGACGTGACAATGGCGCCTACTATAAGGTAAGTACCCAAGGGGATGAAAAAATATGCATTTTCATTTATGCTAATCGTTTTGTACCAAAATAATTGTAATCTTGTAGGATGTACGGTATTGTCGCTTAAAAAACAAATTGTCTTAAAGAAAAAGTGAAGGATTACAAAGCTCTTTGTATGTACTAACTCGTATATCGTACATAACTTTTCCCAATATCAAGCGTCGAAGAACTTATATAAAGTGGAAATTTCATCCTCTTGCTGGTCTTTCTGAAATATGAGGAAGTGCTTAAAAATCTGGGTCATGGATTATTTTTATTGATTGCCTTTGCATCGTATATAAAAGACGTAACAAATTTGGCCAGAAAAAAAAGGAAACGTTTGATAGAAATGTGAAAGAGTTGCTTTAAAGATTTTCTGAACAAATTTGCAAATAGCATAACTATCTTGACTATTATGTCTGGAGGGACTGATTCCTTTATTTGCATTTCTACCATATATAATATAAGAGGCATTCCAGATGCATTGCAAGGCAGACGTTTCTTGTTATACTTTTTTGTTGATATGATAGTGCTGAAAGTTTAGAAGAGATGCTTAATTTACTTTTGCAATCTTATTATGAATTCATTTGCCAATATTTTGTAATTTTTTCAGTTTTACATTTACAAACGCGGTAAATCTGACCTTGAATGACGTTTCATCTGTTGCTTGAATCTAATTAAAAATCAAATTTTTTACGGGCATATCCTTAATCGGCCACCAAATTTCATAGAATATAATAGAAATGCTGCATGATGCTAATATGTCTCTTGAATAAGTTTACAAAACTTACTATTAATTGATTTTTGGGCAAGAAATTCGTTGCGTGTCATCTTTATTTTGCAAAGAAACTCAATTTTGTTTTAAAAAAGGTCAAGAACGTACATTGGTACAAAAAATCGTTTGGCCAAAAACATCAAGAAACATACTCATGTTTCATTTCGTTCATGCTTCTAAAAAAGAGCAAAGCTTTCACAACTGCATTCAATACATTTTTGAAGGAGTTCATAGACAATTTAGACACTAAAAAGGAATAGCTTGAAAGAACGTTGCTTACCTTTTTCATCTAGCAAATGATAAAAGTCGCATAGGCACGGAAAAAAAAATGTCCTTGTTAAGGAAATAGTAAATGGTTGTGCGTAGAAACTCTTTTAATTTTGATATAAACTTCATGATTTTTTTAAAGAGTAATTAAGCAGTTTATTCGAATTCCAGCTATTTTGTTTTTGTATTGTTTCGTGACATAGCGTTCCTGTGTTAGTTTCAGAGTAATTGTTCAAGATTTTATAATATTGGGAACACAAAAGATTAAAGCCACCGGAAAAAAAGGTGCATTCTCCTTTGGACAGGGTCTCGTATACCCACTACTACCCGAAAAAACGTGTGGTTGCGCCAGCTGAACTAGGTAGGGAATCAGAGTAATATGTATTACAAGTTGCATGTTCAATATTAATCTATTTTGATCGTGGCGGGGAGGCGAGGGTTATGTCTATTTCCAAATAACTTAAATATATGAGCCTAAGTCTGAGTTTTTACCTTCATTTTTGTGAGTGTAAAAGTTTCAACAATGACTTCAGGATTCTTATCCTCTGATGGGAGGCAGGATATTTTTCGGTACTCGTATGAGCAAGCTGCGATTATATCCATTACTACGACTTTCATTTTTCTCATTGTTTCTCTGATTTGGTTCACTTCAATAATTACGTTATGACGGCGGCACCCATTTGCCCGTTTTTTTAGGTTCTTTAGGTCACTTTCATTGACTGCCTGATTCTATGTGTACAACAAAAGCAACACAAATCGTTGTCCATAGACGTGTGAACTGGAGATGTTTTCCATCAGTACCATTGCTTGTAAAACATTGACTTACTTTCATAAACTAATTCTACTTTTCATTTACCAAAGTTATTTCTGTTTGTTGTTGTTATTGTTTATAAAAGAAGCTTTAAATATTAGTGCATAAAGTCTCGTGTAAAGTCTCCCTCGTAAAGTTCGTTTGTATACACTTTTAATTGCTCTTTAATAGGATGAAAGTGTATGTGAAAAGAAAATTAGAAAAACATTCTTTTAATTGTGTTTGTTATTAATTTACAAATAATTACCGTATGTCATGTATATTTCATGCAGAACATACACCAAAATGTTCACAAATATATTAATCATGACCTAAACGATCAAAACAGAGGCACTAAAAACGAACATATTATGCTACCGCAATGCAATAAATTTTGCATGAAAACATAGATTTTAAATATAATAAAAGAAAACAAAACAAAACAAAAAAAAATATAAAAACAAAAGACAACGGACTAAGTAAAACATTAATGAGTGACATTATTAAACAATTTATTTTTTATTCGTAGGGTATGGTGACAGGTGTCTACGAAGATGGTGTCTGCTGCGAACTTGAGGGGTAAGTAATTGTTCTATTATTTATTTATTTATTTGGTTTTTTTTTTTTTTTTTTTTTTTGGTTAAGAGACCTCAAATGAATACCCAACATGCGTATGCTTACATATCCATTTACAAAATACACTTATTCATGCATAGATATATATATATATATATGTTTGCCTCTAATGAGATCCTATCGAACACAACCAACCATTCTTGGCTCAATACTACATTCGTAGAGAATTGTTTATCGCCTTTTCGTCATCTTCTCATTACATGCAACGAGATATATTTCAAATATTATTCATTTCTTTTCATTACAAAATTATTATGACGTTTGTTTATTATTTTCACTCTTAAAATTATTATTTTAATTTATTTATTTTTTTTCTAAAAGAATAAAAACAAAATTTTTTCGGAAAGTAGTCCAAAAATTATCACAAAAATTTATTTATTTTTTACACAATTTAACGAGATCCAAAATCTCAAGTATTTCCTAAGTAATAGGTCGGCAACTAAGGAATTTCGATATGTTCTCCCTTTCTCTTTGTTCACTCCTTCTTCGTAAAATGTAATTAATGAATGTTAATAGAATTGAGGAAACGCGAGAACAGTAGGATTTTTTTTTCCAAACGAATAATAGATTGATCGCCTAAAAATATTTGAGCTTAGTAAATGGGGTCACATTAGTTAGTCCCAAATATCAGCGTGTGTGACCGTGATGGTAATGAATATATTAATTTTAATCTGTTAATTTATTCGCTGGATATATGCACAACCTGTCGTCTTGCGGTTCTTAGGATTTCTCTGAGAAACGTATTACTAGCTCGCTTAAGAAATGCCTGGACATGAATTGAGATGTGTATCGGTTCACCCATTAACAACATCCTCTGAAAGTAGCTAAAGTTTTGTCTTCGAAACTTGTTTTCCTGTACTTTTGTGTCAGGAACAGTAAGAAATGTGTTCGCTTCTTTCATGGGAGACTCCGTTTTTCGCATATAAGGACCGCGGCTTAACCTACCGCCCTATAGAAGAATCTAAAGAAGCATTTGTGCTAAAAATTCACAAAAGTTGAATCATTTTCTGTTTCGGTATCAAATGAACGAAGTAGAAGATACTGGAACAAATTTCAGATTGTAATCTAAAAGGAATCAAACTTCGATTTTCTGCATGAAAACAATTTCCATAAATAAATAAGATTTTCTTCTCTGGCATTTTTTCCGTTTATTCCTTCTGTACAGAAAAGCTTGATACTAAAGATAACATGAGATAACTTAATATCATAAACAATTTAATTCTTCGCCAAACTATCGCATTTTTCTCATATTACTTTTATTCCCACAATGGTCTAAAAAGTTTGTTAATTGGTTGAATATTGAAAGTAGTCTTAATAAAAATTACTTATAATCTTTATGAGGCTAAATAGCTAAATAAGTGTCTGGGGTATTTTAAATTATTTAGTTCAAAAGTCGTCAGATTAAGTTCGAAGAGCAACCTACCTAAACCGATTCTTATGTTCAATTGCACTGTGGAAATAATAAAGAATGTATAGCTAGTCTTTGTCGATCTTCTTTCTACGGATAATGGTTTTTCGATTACTTGCTCTCTGAAAATATTATTGCCTCAGATGAAATAGGGCGTTTGCTATTTTATTTTATTATTACGATTATTTAAACTTTTTCATATATATTTTTTAGAGCATTGTCTTCAATGTCTTCAATAATCAAAACAAATCCAAACGATTCCATCTGTGAATATCACAGTTTTTATATCCGCTACAAGAGGATTAAACTACATCAATTAAATAGTTACTATATGTAGCCCTGGAAGACTTAACAAGCTAACCATATTCTTGACTATGATAGTGCAGGGTGGTAAGTATTGAAAAACGAAATTGAGATAGGGGGCCTAAAGTTGTCTTAGTTGGCAGTGGTTGTAACAAACCGAAACAGCTGAGAACGAAAGCAGATAAAGAATTCCAAAAACAGCCGCTATTCGTTTGCAACAAATTTTGCTATAATAGATTTGGATCTGAAATTTGGTAGATAAGAAAAATAACGAAAAATCTTTGCGATAATTAGGACTCGGCTTGAGTAGGCGTGCTTTTGTACCTTTCCGCAAATCTTCTGCGAGGAGTTCGTGAAGTTTCTGTACATTTTAACTGGTTTCTCGAATTGATAGTTTCAATTCAATTTCTTTTAATATAACACAATTGATGTCACAAGATTTTTTTATTTTGATTTTATTGGTGGTCGTCGTCGCATGTGATTTTAACTAAAAATAGAATAAAATTTCGATTTTCCGTATTTTTTATTTTTACTGGTTTATGTATAATTTTAGGCTTTTTAGATGAACACAAATATATATTAACACAATTATTCGCACATACATAATACATTTCTTATATTCTTGCTTTTTTAAACATTATTAGCAGAATCATGTTAATATAATTTGGCATTTGCCCAAACTTAAAATATAACAACACCAGTAGCGCTGTTATGTACAGTTCTGTCCTTCGTACATGCTTTTCCTCCTCCATTATGTATGAAATTTATGTATGAATTGATGGATGTATTTATTACGATAACACTTTTTAACCAAACTTAATTAAAAAATCAAAGATAAGCATAAGAATCAAATCAAAAATATTTTTTTTTGTCAGAGATAAGCAATAATATACACAAGAACATAAATACATCGGATATCGTTAGCAAGAAGTATTGCACACGCAATTCTTGTTTTTGCATTCCAACACACCTGTTTAACATGTCTAATAATGATGTTGTTGTACCTGAACATGATGTATATATTTGTTGTTTGCTTTCTTTTAAAAAAATTGTATTCATTGAGTACTTTGCCTTTGATTCATTTCGTCTTTCTCAGCTGGCCCGATGTACAAAAATATCCTTTCGCAAGTGTTCGTTTCCCACCGGAACCATCGCAAGAGCCCTTCGCTTTCGAGGAGGGTATGGAAGTTGAAGTATTTACACGCTCATTGGATTGTGAAGCCTGCGGTTGGTGGATTGCTTCGATAAAAATGTTAAAGGCTGAAATTTGTGCTGTTGTATACATTGGTTTTGAAAATCCGTACACTGAAATTGTCGATTTACAACGTCTACGCCCTAAGAATCTCAATCCGCCAATTAACGCGAAGTCTTTTCATCAGTTTACGATACCTGTGCCCGATGAATTGCGTGAAGAGTAAGTGATAATTGATACCCTTTGGGTGGCGGCATAACGATCAATATTTAATGCATCATTCTTTACCTCTTTTTTTTTGTGATCTCATAGAGCACAAAAGGAAGGCATACATAAGGAATTTCAACGTACCATAAGCGCCGGCGTTTGTGTCTATAATCCGGAAGTGAATGCCTTAATTGTGATTTCAAAATGGGACTTAACCGAAAAGCGTGCCATTATGCTAAAGGATATGCATTTTCGCAATTTATCACAGAAGGTGAATAAGTTGAAGTATAGAGTGCGCGTTGGAAAGATTTGCTATTTTTGAAGAAAAAATCTTTAGGGACATTTCCGCAGTTGCATGCAATGTAATGCAAAACGCTCTTCTATCAATTGATTTTTATTCGAGCACAAATGCAAATCCTTATTATCTGCCTTCAAGTAATTAATCTCAAGAGCAAGAGGGGAACATAATTATGTCTCAAATAGTACGAATGTATTTAATCAATCTTCTAGTACTGTAATGCCATAGAAGTTCTTCCTTGAATCTTTTTCATTAATGTACTTTATTAAAGTACTTTTTAAGGACTTCCGCAATGATTTTTTTGCTTTTCAATGCTTTTATGATCGCTTGTAAAGGATCATGTTTATCGATATGGCGTCCACACAAAACAGCAAATCTTTTCATCGGACACCCGCAGCTGTAATAGAATGTAAATACAAGCAAATTGAATTTAGGTTATGCTATTAAAACGTACGGAAGAAGCTGCGCGTCAATTGGAATCCACTAAGCTACTTAATCGTGGGTAGGCAAAGCTTGCTTCACGCTAATGTGATTAGCAGAATTTAATTAATTTTCGAATTTGAATTTAGTTTCACTGATGAATTCCACGTACGTGAGGATCTTATGGGTTTGGCAATTGGTTCACATGGTGCCAATATACAGGCGGCACGTCTGCTGGATGGCATTACCAATATCGAATTAGAAGAAAAATCGTGCACCTTCAAAATAACCGGACAATCGGAAGAAGCGGTGCAAAGAGCACGGGCCATGCTCGAATATGCCGAGGAATTTTTTCAGGTTCCTAGAGAATTGGTGGGAAAAGTTATTGGTAAAAACGGACGAATTATACAGGAAATTGTTGATAAAAGTGGTGTCTTTCGAATTAAGGTGGTAAATAGAAAAACTTGTACTTGTTACGATATATTGAAATTTCCGTTTGTTTGCCGTTTCACGTATTGTATCAACAGATTGCTGGTGATGACGAACCGGACGGCAGCATACATCGAGAGGCCGGCTTTGTACCCTTTGTGTTCATTGGCACCGTGGAAAGCATTTCGAATGCCAAAGTTTTACTTGACTATCATTTGGCACATTTGAAAGTAGGCCTTCGCGTTAGACTTGAGTAAATTAAAAATCCAGTTATCTGAATTGATTTCTCTTGTTTCGTTAGGAAGTAGAACAGTTACGTCAAAACAAATTGGAAATCGATCAACAGCTGCGCGCCTTTCAAGAATCCACCATGGGCTCCGTACAAAATTTCCCCGTTTCACGGCGTTCAGAACGCGGCTATAGCAGTGATATTGAATCAGTGCGTTCCAGTCGTGGCGGACCACGAGGCAGAGGACGGGGCCGTGGTAGTGGTGGCAATAACGGTGGCAACCAGCGTTACAATCAAGGTATATATGATGTTTTGCAGACACCTTCTGTTGCATATCATCGATTAATGTGCAAATTTTTGCTATTCGTTCAGGACGTCGTGAGGATGATGATTATAATTCCCGCGGTGATCATCCACGTTATAACGATCGTAATAGTGGCGGTGGTGGGGGCGGTGGTTATCGTGGCGGTAATCAAGATCGTCGTGGTGGTCCCAGACGTGGTAATCGTAATAATGAACAAAATGGCAGAGATCATCATTATTATAATCACAATGATGATGTCCAAGAAAATCGTGAAATAAGCAGTGGTGAAAGAGGTATAGATGGAGACAATATCGAAAAATTGAAATATTTCAATTTTACTTAATTTGTTTCTACTCCAGCTGAAAGCATTTCGTCATATGAAGGCAGCTCGCGAAGACGTCGGAGGCAAAGGAACAACCCTTCTCATAATAGTGAGTATGATGTCATAAACTTGTCCTACCAATCTAAATAGTAGGTCGTTAGATAAACTCTACGCTCTCATTTATATTATCCTTGTTGCTCTTGTACAAGATGGTTAGAATATTTACGGTTTGATCTACTCGCCGTTTCCAAAAATATAAATTTTGATAGTTTCAATCTGAGAGTCGAAAGTTATAGCCACGGGATGTGCATCACTGAAAAACGATTATGAGATCGAGACATTCGACTTTTAAAAACGTTTCATCTAAATTAGTAGTCAAAAATTCCCGCCAAATCGCGAGTCAATGCCTAAATCCGCGTAGAGATTTTAATTTCATTTTTAAAGTGAAAAAAAAAATGGACTTTCGATCTATTTCCTTTTCGCATTTCTGGAAAGCGAATGCTACTTGTAAATCCAATACAGAGATAGTACCTCTTTCTTTCGTATGTACTTGTCCTGGATTACAAACTCTTAGGTTCCTTGCGTCGTGTTTTGTTCGTTGGTCAAAGGAAGGTTTATTCGGGAATGGATTTCGCGATTGTGGTCGCTTGTTTTTCCTAATCTAATTGAAGTGACACTTTCGTGTCACTGTGTATTGGCTTTAATATGTTATCATTTTTCTGTTTGCCAATTCGCGATTTAATTTGCAGCGAATGGCGGTGTGGCCATTAATAACAAAACACAACAGCAGAATAGCAAACCACCACAGCACAATAATGCCGATAATAAAAATAATGCTAGCGGTGGTGGTAGCAGTGGTAATGCATCGGAGCGATCCAAGCAAAATGTCAGCAACAAGGAAGCTAATAATGGCGCTGTAAATAAGGGTATCGTAGTTGGCAATAGTAGCGGCAGCAATGAGAAACAACAGCAACAGCAACCTCCACAACAGCAGCAAAGCGGTGGAGGCGGTAATATTGTGGCATCCCAGCAACAACAGCAAATCCTACAGCCGCCGCCAAAAGCCAGACGGGGCAATAAAAATCGTAACAACAATAATAACAACACCCATGCCCATGATCAGCAGCAGCAACACTCGCAGGAAAAAAAAGAAACCCTTGTGAACGGTACTTCCTAATTAACCGTTCAGCTGTTAGCCGCTATGAGGAAAAAAAGAAGGAAGAAGAAAAATTAAAAATACTTGAATGGTAAACAAAAAAAAATTAAACAATTCAGATGAAAAAAAAAAGAAATTCGTAACTCCGTTTATAACATAAACATAGCGCAGCAAAATAACTTTTCAATTTGCTACAACAGAAAATTTAAAAAAAAAAAGAAAAAAGAATTTTATAAATCCACAACCACACAACAACAACAACAATTTTATGAAACATTAAATAATAAAACAAACATATGTAACTTATAAAATAAAAACAACTTACAAATAATTATTAATAACTGTAATAATAATAAAAAAATTAAAAATGAATGCAACTGAAATAAATTTATAATAAACCTTTAAATTATATTGATAATGATCATAATAAAAAAATTCTGTCAAAAACTGAGTTATTTAAATATAATTCAATAAACACTAAACCATGAAATCCAATACAGACAAAATTTCATTTCATTTTTTTTTTGTTCGTTCTAGACTAATCATAAAATTTTCTAAAAATACTAACGTTGCTTAACGTTTAATAACTGTAAATGTTTAAAAAGAAAGAAAAAGGAAAGAGAATTAAAAGTATTTTTTTATCATTTCTCAAAGCCCTTCACTAACTATACTCGCACCACTCCTCTCATCGTATCCTAAATCTTTATTTTTATTAGTTTTCACAAAAAAAATCATGGTCCCCTCTTTTTTTTTATATTATATATAAAAGTAACACAAAAAATCTCATAAATGTCAATACGTTTTTTTTTTAAGTAATTTAAAATTTGTATAATTAATACATAAAACTAAAATGAAATAATATAATACAATCTCATGTCTAACAAAAACAAAACAAAATAAACAAAAGAAAAAAGTTAAATTTAGTGATTTAAATAAATGAGATAATATACGTTGGCTTTTATTAACTAACTAAATAATTAAAGAGAGGGAGCGGTAAGAATGTTTGTTAGACATGCACGAAAAGAAAAGGTTTTCGATCGTCTCAATTGGATATTTTGAATAAAATACTTTTGTTTTTCAGTGTGCAATTTTCAATTTGAAATCTATAATAGCATCCTCTTACATAATTGTAAATTAGCATATATTTATTATATAGTTGTATTTAGTCGTGATTAACCTATATTCAGTTTAAAAAACAAATATCGTAGATTTACTACTCAGGAATCCCGCGTTAACGGTATTAACGAAAATTTTTAAATTTGGTTGGAAACTTAAGTTAATGTAATGCCTATATCTAGAGCTGCTGCATACAAATATCCATCCGTATGTTTTTTATGGATAAAAAGAAAGTATATTCGCCTTGGGACGAATTTTCGATATATTTGGCTTAAAACTTCTATATATATACATAAAAATCGTAAAATATTTTGTTAATTGACTGGTTAATTAACAGTTGAACATTCAATTTATTTATTAAAAAAAAAAAGTATTATTAATATTAAAGGTATTACTATTTAAAAAAAAGTATTTGTATCAAGCTTTAAATCAACTTCTATTGTAAGTTGTAACTTATAGTTTGTACGTATTATGTGCACGTTTTTACGTTTCGACCGTAGCCACCTACACAGACGACGTAAATGTCAAATTTTTGTAGAACCATGTACGGTTTCCAGCTGCAGACAGGCCAAACGGATTCTAATCTTAAATTGATCTGATTTATAGGAGAATTTTGAGAAGTCTTTTTATGTATATTAGAAGTTCAATTGCAAATTTTGGACTTATATTTCTGGAAACACCGGACAAAAAAATTTTCTAAATGTTTCTAACCTCAAATCCATGAATGAATTGTATGTATATTTTTGACTAATTCCTCTACATTTTTAACTAAATAATTGTGTTTATGTTCCGAGACGCTAATATAAAGCATAAATGCCTGCCCTTAGCCTTAGGTAGTAATCCAATATATAATATAGCCGTGTTCAAAACAAGTGCTATGAATATTCGTGAGTACATAGGATTTTATGAAATTCTTTAGTAAATCTTCACGAACCATTTTTTCCCATGCATATTTCTACAATACCGTATCATGTGCAATTATTTCTTTTTTACTGCTTACTAACGATTACGATAAAAATAAAATGCAACCTTGTTCTATAAATACCATCATATCATATGTTCAACACGTGCAAAAAGAAAAAAAGTGATTGCAACTTATTGCAAGAATTTTTGAAATCAGTGCCGATTTGACGAAAGAATAACATTTTAATTTTATATAAAAATAGGGAAAATATGAAATAAGATGTGTTAGTTTAATAATAGTGATACTCTTAGCTAAAGTGAGTATTATAACTAGATGTTAATAATATTGATGATTGCTGAACTTAGAGTTCTTAGAGTTAAACTTGTGAAACGGTACTTTTTCTTGCCAGATGCTTCACGAATTCATCAAGCTTACTTAAGGAAATTACTTAGTTTAGTAAATTTTGAGGAAGTGTGTTTGAGTTAACATTGTAAATATGGTGAAACTATCAAATAAGTGAGAAAGTACTTAAGGAATTTCTTAATTTGTTATATTTAGTGTACTTAGAGTTAATTCTTTAAAACCGAAATTTCTCATTGCGGGTGCTAAAATCGAACTGGCGATATTGCCAAATAGGTGAGAAAAGCATATCTTTCGGCGTTTGTTTTGATGAAATCCGTTCAAATATTTGTTTAATGTATTAAATTTAAAAAAGCGATGTTAGTACCAATAATTTAAAACGCAGACATTTCGTTGCGCGTACAAAAATCTGTAACGAACTCGAAAAATTTCCGGTGTTTGTTTAATTTATTCAGATTAAGGAAGTGCGCTTAAAGTTGACATCTTAAAACGTAAACTTCCTCGTTCCGCTTTCTAAAGCTTTTGCGAACGAAGTGAAAAAACTATATCTTTTGGCCTTGCTATTGAATAAAGCACTTAAGGTATTTATTTAATTTATTTCGCCAGGCGTGCGTAACTTAAAGAATTCTAAGATATTCACATCTGCTTGTTCCAAATTTGAATTGAAAAGAAAAAAGCTTCAGTGCGAAAATAATTTTTATTAAACTTCTGTGTAGAAAAAAGGAACTGTTTGCGAACTTCTGTATGTGAAAAGAGGCGTAGTAGTAGTCTTTTGCTTGAAAAAAAGTTCCTCAACTTTCTGTGCGAAAGAAAAGAAAAGTTAGAACATCAAAACCAAAGTAGATGTTAATGTTGTTTTCACTGCTTGTTTATATTATTGTAAATAGTCCTACTGTTAATACTTGATGGCTGTCAATGCATGGTGTCTGTTAATATATGTTGTCATATAATGCGAGTTGACAAGTTCTTCATGTTTTCCTTTTTTAGTGTAGCATTTTTTCAATAACATTTGAAACAAAACGCTGTATTCATTAGTTATAAAGAAAAAATAATACCGTCATTTTTTGTGAAAAAATTGAAAATCATAATGTGCTCCAATGTGTATTAAATCTATATTTTATTTTATGAAAGTAGTAAGGAAGCAACTTTTCAGTTTCCGAATCGTTGTACTAAGAAGGAAGACACCTCCATCATGAAAGAGAGTATTATCGGGTAAGACTGTAAGACTGTTAAGACTATAGTTGTTTAAAGTTTAGGAAGTTTTAAAATGTTGGAAGTCAGGTTGAATTATTATTATAATGGCATGGAGTTATAGAAGGATCGTAACTGACGGGAAATATAAGGGAATAAAAATTAATCTAAATATTTAGCCGCGTAAAGGCATCTTTGTTTATCTCTGCATTTCGAAAGCAATGTTTTGACATCCCTGTATTAAAGTTGCATAATGCGAACAATGCACGTAAAATATATCGTTAGCCATTACATGTAGATGTTAATATGCACGTAAACAAACCCGTATTGTCCATTTTGGATTTGTATATGTGATACTTAAGCTTTTGGTCTTTGAACCATAAATGTTGTTCTATGATGCTACTTATTTCTATATTTAGACCATGTTTATCAAATATGGTCAATTTTGGAAGCTTTGGAGTTCTAATTGAACATATACAACAATTCATATTTAGGTATGGGTTAAATATACTTGGTTAATTAACTTAAAGGTATAGTTATTAGTTTTTTTTTTCTATTTTTATTGTATAATCTTTTTTCAGTTCCACTGTCTTTCGTAAATAAACGTGATTAGCCAAATACGAGAGATATAAACCAAAAAAAAATAGTTTACTATTATAGTAGCAACTCTGGAAAAATTCGTTCGTTTTTCTTATGTCAGCTGTGAAAGTAAAGAATAATTTGTCTGAAAAAATATCTTCAATGAGTTTACTATTTATATAAACTAAATAAATCATCCATTCATTTTTCTTTTCTATAAACCAAGAAAAAAATAAATTAAATAAACATAATTTGTCAATAATGAGTGGCAAAGAGCAACAAAAGTTAAATGTGAAATATGCTGAGTCGTCACTAAAATTAGATAAGGCTCAATTGGAATTTATGAAATTAATCGAAGAACAAAATTTAGAGAGAGTGCAAAAGTTGAAGCGCTTACGACGTAATAATCTAATGACAGCCGCTGCTTTAATAACATCGGTTGTCGGTATTTACGCCTATTCGATTTTGTCGGTAAAACAAGAAAAATTCTTGGATGATTTTGATGAACCTCGAAAAGTAACCAACTAATAAAAGCCACAAACTTTAATGTGCATAGAATAAATAAGTTTTAGTATTTATAAGTACAAATATTGATGTCAAAAAAATATATTTCGAACCTATAAAAAAAGTAAGGTTAGTTAATTGTATTAAAAAAAGACAAATCCGTAATAATTTTATTGTCAACAGCAAACATGTCGGATGCTGCTGTGCGTATTTTAAAAAGCGGATTGCGATTGCCTCCTTTGCCTACCTTAAGAGATATTGTAAAATTGTACAACTTAAGGGCGGTCAAACAACTTAGTCAAAATTTCTTAATGGATGAACGTTTAACAGATAAAATAGTAAAACAATGTGGTCAGATAAATTCGAATGACGTAATTTTAGAAGTTGGTCCAGGCCCAGGGGGCATAACGCGTTCAATAATCCGTCGAGAACCCAAACGACTTATATTGGTAGAAAAAGACGCACGATTTTTGCCTACTCTAGAACAACTTCGAGAATGTGCTAAAGTTTTAAATATTGAAGTAGACATATTCATTGACGATATTTTGCGTTTTAATATGGAAAACCACTTGCCTGCTATTAGCCAACGTTTACATCTTATCGGAAATTTACCCTTTTCCATTTCCACGCGTCTTCTAATCAATTGGCTTGAGGATGTTTCAATGCGCAGAAGAGCATTTCAATCCAGCTGTACAACCATGACTTTGACTTTTCAAAAAGAAGTAGCTGAGCGCATATGCGCCCCCGTCGGTCACGAGCAAAGGTGTCGTTTATCCGTAATGTCTCAAATTTGGACTCGCCCTATGCTTAAGTTTATTATACCGGGCAAAGCCTTTGTTCCTAAGCCTGAAGTCGATGTTGGCATTGTCAAACTGATACCTTTGAAAGAACCCAAAACTACATTAGACTTTCGTCTGGTAGAGAAGGTTGTACGTCATATATTTAATATGCGTCAAAAATATTGTCGTCGCGGATTTGAAACTCTATTTCCACCTGATCAACGCGAAAGTATAACTTTTGAGTTATTTAAAGAGGCCGATGTCAAAGACACTCTTAGACCATTTCAACTATCCGTTGACGAATGCTTGCGTTTAGCGACAGTTTATTCAAACTTTATACAAGAAAAACCCGAAGTGGCATCGTATAATTTTAGAGGACCCAAGCAGATAACTTGCGAAGGCCAAGCAGCTTAATTTCACATTACTACTAAATGGATTTATAATTATTTCGTTGAGTAAATAAAAAAAGTACATAAAAAATTATGAATTCGAGGATTCCATCTCGATGTAGCATTTTATAAAGACCCACCACCAAAGGTGAAGAGTATGTTTTATTTTGTCATTTGGTTTGTAACTATCAAAAGGAAACTTCGAAGACCTCACTAAGTATACATATTCTTGATCAGCATCATATTCAGGACCGATTTAAATATGTCCGTCTGCCTTTATAATATTAGAGGTAAACATTCTCCTGGCTGCAGAAATGAAGATATAGGCTTCAAATTTGCATAAACATTGGAAGTTCTTGCACGCAGGTTGGTATAGAAAATGGGTCAGATCTGGCAAAAGACACGTCCACAGTACGACGTAGGCTAAGAGAACCTCTGCTTTTGGAAGTAAAACAAAAAATTGAATTTTTGCTCATTAGGATAGAATTATAAAAATTTCCAAAATGATTGTGCTGGCTAGTCTCTGTGCAAAAATGAAAACCATTGACCCCGCCCACTCGATATAACAGAATGTTGAACTTTCTTTTTTTTTGTGAAAATGTTTGTAACATTAAGAAAGATGCGTCTGGAACCATATAAAATGTGCACATTGTTGATCAGTATGAAATTCGGAATCCACCTAGACGTACGGCACGTCTGTCCATCTGTCTGGCTGCTTAGCTACCTGATGTCTGTGGTAAATATTCTCCTAGTTGCAAAAATAAAAATATCAGCTTCAAATTTTGGAGAAACATTTCAAGTTCTTTCGCTGCTATGCCCACCTATTACAATTTAGTTTCTCCCTTTTTTTCAAATAAAGGCGGTGGGTATAAAAGATTCGATAAAGCCTTCCTTCCTTAAATTGGTATTGAAGAGTAAACAAATTAAATTACAGTTCTGACCAATTTCCAAATAAAATGATCAAAATCGTGATTCATTGAAAATACATGAAGCTATCTCTTAAGCATTTGCTCAATTTGATCAATTTTTCTGTTTAGTCCTTTATTTAAGATGATTTCCTTTCTACAGTATTTTCTTGTCCTAAAAGCAATTTACAGTAAATTCAAGGGAATTAAAGTGATGAAGTAACGAAAAGAGAAATAATACAACAACAGAATTAAAAATATTTTTTCAAAACGTAGTAAACATAATTAGGAAAATTTCGTTAGAAACGATTTTCAACTTAAATATCTTTAGAATTACTGTCAATTCTTGTAGCAAATTTCTTCTTTAGAAGATCATAAGAGCAAGGACACCGCCCTCGCAACTGCCCGGGAGACTCGAAAGTAGATCGTCGGGGAAGAAAAGAAAGTGGAAAACAACCAACATGTAAATGAAACCTTCAACTTCTTTTCTTACAAGAATTAAAATTCTACGAAGTGTCCAGTTAAGCCTAAGAGCAGCAAGGGTTGAAGATAATGCGAAACTGCCGGCTTTCTCCATTAGACATGAAAAGAAGGCGCAGGAACAGTGCTCAGTATGCGTTGGTGTGCTTGTTTTCCGATGCATGAAAATATTGGAATAAAAATGAATGGAAAAATAAAATGGGGAATTTGTTATGTGCGGAAAACGACAGGCAATGCAAGATCAGAACAGCGAATGAATTAACGGGAGAAACGACGATTACGGGAAGCTTGGGATATATAATCAAAAATTATATCAAAAATATTTTAATTGCAACTGCTTCCTTCAATTCAATTTACTTCGTCGCGTTAGGATTTTGAGCGATTGTTGAGAGTTTGGTATATATAACTCAAATGATCCAAAAAGTAAGAGCTCCTAAAAGGAAACTTATTAATTCATTATTATAGTGAAGAACTTTCAGCAAATTAATACATAATTCCCGGACGCTTTCTAAGGTTTATTAATGTTGTTTACAGCATTCAATGGTTCAATGGGGAGTAAGTAAGTTGGTAAATATTGTCGCGAATTGATTGAATGGATTGGATGGAAGTTTCAGCAAAAACATTTGCCATTTAGATAGCACTTGGCGGGGGAATGAGCAATAGATTATGAAAGTAGAAGAGGGTATGCGGGTATTTAAAGGAGTTTTCGGATAATTAATTTTCGATCCGTCACATTTGTTAAAGTCTGTTAAGTTTAGTGGTACAACAAGCCAGTTGGGCTTTTAGCGAGTCAAAGGGCAGATTCAACGCAATTCAGGTTACGTTCGTTTGGAGTTTTTGCACTTTCCTCGTAATCGGTTCTCGCTGAATGTCCGATTGTCGCGTAAATATCTTTCACGAATTATTAAAATTACTAACACTTGAATCGGATGGAGGTAATTCTCTTGAAGGAATGAATGAGCAACGCATATAATTGATACCAAATCCAATGGAAGAGATGTGATTGTAATCAAAATTATTCTTCCCTATGTTTCCGGCAGCAATTAGTAGAAAATTGGTAGCAAAAATTAGTAATTACTAAAGTTATGCGTTCGCACCTTTTCGAGATAATCTTCTAAATCATCTTAAAATAAAATATTTTTTTTGGATCAAGTTTTATTGCAATAACTTTCGTTGATTTTAAATTGAATATTTTATACTGCAGTTTAAGACGATTACCATATCCATCTGTTATGTGATGGTTTTTAATCTATTATGGGGGCGATGATAGATGGTTTGAATCCATTTTTAAACTCGATTGGCGGTTAATACCAAATTGTGTACATGTACAACGGTAAACGATTGTTATTATTCTTATTAAAGTATTTCGCAAATAACAAAGACAATTTGCTGTGCTGACGTTCATGGTTTTTGGATTTTTGTTAATAAAAAATTATGAACTAGAATTTAATTGTACAATTACGGTTCACAATCCAGTGTGACGATCTCAAATGAATTACTTGTATTATCTGAAATAACGCAAAGCAATAGTGGACAAATAAGAAAATTTTTGATTCTGGTTTGATTCTATGTCCCTCGCTATCTCATCATTTTTATTGCTATCCAATACGTGTTTATATTTTGATGTGGACGGTTTTGTGCTACAATGCTGAATAAATGACCGAATGAGTAGATGAATGTCTAACAAAAATTATATTATATATTAAGTGGATTTTTCGATTTTTCTCATTTTTATATAGGTGCTGCAGGACCAATATACACATACATACCTACTATTCAAATGTTTGGGTGCACATCTTTCTTATAACAAAACAAAGGGTTGCCGGCTATGTGCAGAAAAAATTAGCAATAAAATTAAATTCTACAACCTTTGGTAATTGCTTCGAAAGGTTCATCATCCAATCTTCAACAAAAGCTAGGAAACGATGAAAGATAAACGTGCACTCTTTGATGAACCCCAAATTCAATTTCATTTTCATAACGCGCGTTAGATGTATTTATTTAATTTTTAATTTTATATGAATACAGATAAATTTGTATGGCTTTGTTTCGTTTCATTTGATTTTACCTTGATTTTATCCAAAGTTTTGAACGATTTATCATGGTGTCTGCGATATTATCCAGACAGATTGGCAGGCAGACGTACATTCTTAGATCGATTCAGAAGGTGACATTGACTAAGGGTACTTGTACCTTATACGATCTCTGAAGCTACATTCTTGGGAGGAAGGCACACGTACATTCCCAGCTCGATTTCTAGTTTGAAACTAATCAAGAATATTTATACTTTATAAGATCTCTGGAGCGCTACCTTTTCTGTGTTACGAATAATTTGACAAATGAACATAGTTTTAACCTTTAAGTGGTGAATATAATGGACAATTGAATGAAATAATTGTAAGTAAATGTAATGAATATTCTTAATTATGCTTTGAACTGGGCACAATAGATAGTTGATAGATATACGGTTGACAATATGTCAGTAAATTTCGAAAAGTGCTGTAAACTTTTCTTTTCTTCTTCTTTTCTTGGCTCACTGTTATTCTCTCTTGTTATTTTATTGACGATTATTAGCTGGAAAATGTCTCCAGATTTAAGTATGTGGCGGTTGTCCGTGGAGTAACTCTGGACTAAGGTTGAGATTCAATCTGGATATTGAATCATCTATCCATAAAGCCAAAAAAGTTCTGGGCTCTGTAAAGAGCTAGTCTAAGGAATTTTACGACCCATATATTATTAAACGTTTATATATGACTCTCTTTCGACCGTTATTGGAGTATTCACTTTTAGTCTGGTCACCTCAAGCCACAGATATTTTACTGATTCAATTGAATCGGGACAGTGAAAGTATGAAAGTACGTTTAACTTCCAACACTGGAAAAAAGATGAGTGAGGAGCGGCAATCGTTATTGTAAAATTGTTTAAAGGTAAAACATATTCCTCGCTTCTGCCTCAGGGGATCTCATTTATTGTACTTGACAGATTTACAAGACATTGTGAAGCGATTTATGTGTCCCGCGCAGCACGAACCATTACCATCATGATCCATTCTGGGTGCTGTGTATGATGCACAATAAAAGCCTTCAAAGGTTTGGTGCATCACTTAATTGTATTAATGTTATCAAGGACCCTGTCGCCGCTAACATTTTCTGCTTATGTTTTTGAATTTTAACCGGCGGTATTTTAAATAGAAATATTTCAGTTCCTCATATTTCAATGCTTCAATTCAATTTAATTCAATTTCAGTTCAGCTAATTTTCTTTAAAATATCTCGACAACCTGAGCAATCGTATAAATCCCTTGGCAATGTTTCTTCTAAATGAAAGCAAAGAGATAAGAAGATTCAAAAGACGCATCACGTATTACTTCGTTTGCATTAAATTATTATAATGAATTTTCTAAATTTCTAACATCACATCTTCGATTATTACATTGTTCCCCCCAGTGGCCTCTGTTAAGTTCCTTGTGTAAATTAAATATACATAAAAACAATTTGAATCGTTTATTCGTCTTGTTTTGTGTTTAGTTCTAAAATATTGTTTACCGGCTGATAGAGTTTACATTTCGCTGAGATAAACAGATGAACAAATAAATAAATGAAGCAAAGTATTAATTAAAATTCTCAATGATCTCAAACGAATTATTTATATTTCGGATTATTTATATATCCATTACAAGACTCCATATATTCGCCGGCGCTGTATTAGTTGTTAACAAAACATACAGTTTTTAAGTGTTTGTTACACATCTGGATATATAAGCGAAAAACTTTGACATACCGACAGATACCTATATCCTTATCCAATCTTAGTAACCTGTCTGTAAGTGAGGAATATCCTCAAGCCGCGACTATCTGCTGTTATTGATCTTTTGTCACCAAGAACGGAATCTCTTACACGCAATAATCTTGCAATAGAGTTATGCTTAAAAATGTTACGAAAATTCATAAATGCTGACTCTCGTTTTGCTAAGATCGTTAAGCCTTCATTGCCGTCCTTGCCTAGTTTTGTCAATCTCCCTGTTTTATTTCGCGGGAATTTCTATCAATCGATTCTGATAGTTTTTATGCAGATTTATTTCATCAATATATGATTTTCGTAGCAATAGTTTTAACGAATTATGTTTATCCTTATGTTATGAACTGAAAATTATTTACATAGCGCAGCCCACACGTTTGAAGACAAATTTTAAACGGCTTCGCTCCGGAGCCCTCGATTGCAAAGATTTAATTAAGTTAATGATTTTGTATTTCATTATTTTCAGCTGAAATCGGTTAAGACTCCGATAATGAGTTAATTTCTAGTTTCAGGTGCTTAGAATTGCCTTTCAGTCCCCTGGATATTTCAGAACTGTTTGAAACAGTACTGCTTCTGCATGTGTTCTCATTTCATTCATCATAATTTATCAGCTCTTATATGTTTCTTCTTTGAGTTCTTTTCTTGCATTCATTCAGTTCGTTTTGGTTTTTAAATAAAAAATTTGTCATTTGCCCTTTTAATTCGTTTCGCTTGACATATTCCATATTAGTAAAACCAAAAAAAAAAAAATGGTAGCAGAATTCAGGCTAATGGACTTAATTTCCTATCTTTCAAATCTGAATCAAAAGACCGCGTAATGAGAACCAAGAACTTTATGCTTCACAGTAAGCTTTCAATCAAATACAATTAGCGCTGTTAGCGGAGATATTAAACCAAAGTCGAGAATCCTTTGAGTATTTCATTTATTTATTTATTTTTGTCAGGATAAGTAAAATTATGAAACCAGGACTAAATCGTTCAGTTTTAGTACTTGCGGCTAATTATGTTTAAAATAAAAGAAGAAAAGAAATAAAGGAATAAAAATGACTTAAATCTCTTGCTGTTGTTGTTGTTGTTATTGTTGTTATGCTTCTCAATTACATTGAAGAGTTGACACAGCTTATCGCCGCGGCATGTGGGTAGTGGCTGTGATTTTAAATGATGTTACACAACCAGCTAACCACACTGCCAAAGCGCTTAGCCGAATAATTAATTTTGTTGGAATTTCAAGTTAACGAATTATTTTATCAATAATTTAATTTGTTTTTTATTTTTTTATCTTTTTTCCACTTTTTAAACATGTTGTTGTGTCTGCTGTGGTCAGGTCGGTAACATACGTTGCTTTGTGGTTTTGTTTACGTTCTCGGTACTTTCCTTAACGCCATCTAACGCAATAAATACAAAATGTTTATGCTGCACTTTATACTACACATGAAGTGCGTAACTTTATGCTCTGCTAGAAAATATGCTATAAAACCATATATTAAACTAAAGGGGAAATTTGTGTAAACGAAAGATTTTGAAAAAGAATTTGTTTTAAATATCTTTTATGGCTGTTCGCGACTTTAGAGCAAAGTGTGCTTCGTTTTCTATAAAATCGCGATTTTTGTAATTTAGTTTTTTAAAAAAAAGTTTTATTTACTTGATCTCTTTGCATAAATGGAAGAGAAAGTTTAGAAAAAAATTATTAACCCCTTGCGGAACAATCTCAATGAAATTTTAATAATTCTAAAGTCAATGAATTTTAATAGCCTAGAAGAAAAGTTAGTTCGGAAGTAAGAGGTTTTTCTAACGCTGACTATATTTTTGCTAAATGAGCTGCTGGGAAGGATGGAAATTTTTATGACTAAATTTCGAGGATAAGTCTCATTAACGATGTATTTGCATCACACAATGAGTTTTGACTTCTAAGTGATTCCTGGTTTCCGGAATTTTTATATAACAGAATAATTCGCTTCTAATTTCACTCTGTTCGGTAGAAATTTCTGAAGAAAAGCTATATGCATTTCCCCGATTTATATGCGAGCCTATTCTAGACCTTGTGAAAGAACTTACGTTACACTTTTAATCTAATGTTTGCTAACATAGCAGTGTGGTCCATCCGCACTTGCGGGGCGAAAGAAACGAAAAATAAGAGATTTGTCTGAGCTTTTTGTTATTTAGATCATTTACGAAGGCAGCCTTATTGCGTAGCCTATAAGTTTATTCTTATTTCTCAAAATCTCTCTAATCATATTCCTACGATGTGATCATTTGCTCGCGTTGCTAGAATTTGAGCTTACAATTTGTAGGGCTGTTCGACATAAACGTCGGTATAAGTTTTGCAATTAAAAGAGCCTTAGAAGGTTTAGAAGTTTGCTGCTGAGGTGATCACATTTACCGAATGAAAGCTCACTTTCATTATTATTCAAGAAGTGTTTACGTTTTCGAAATAAAATTAGTCTCGAAGGAAGCTGCTACGCTTGTGTTTAAATCTTAAGATAACAGCCAGCATACATTTATTCACGATCAAGAAAAGATTGCCCCCGCATGCAACTGTCCGTCCAACAAATTTTAGCCAGATTAGAGGCTTCTCACTGTGATTCGATTAAGTTAGAGGCCTCTTACTGTAATAGGTTTATCTTATGATTTGCCAGATGCCGATCTGTTCACAATTTTACGTGTGCTGTTCACTTTTGCGAACCCTAAAATTGTTTCTGCGCCTGGGATTATTTTAAAATAACTTTGAGATAATGGTAACTCAATGAAAATAAAAGTCGTCTTACAATTTTTTAAATAGAAGTGCCTTCGTTTGCGGCCTTGTGCGGTCCTTGTACTATTGTAGCATTAATGATGGCTACGTGAGGGAATTGTACTTGATTTTTTTTTTCATGCTTGGTTTGCATTTAGTGCCTCTATTCATAATCTGTTAGTGTATGTATATTAAATTCAATCAATTTTTTGAAAGGGTAAGGTTTACTATTGTTTATGTTAAGACGCGAGTACACTGCGGAAATGAATTATATTTCACCACTGATATGGTATTCAATTCTGAATGTATAGCTCGTATACTACTGCTGGCCTTTAATTATGGAAATTAATTTTTAAGATTTCTTGATGCTGGCAGAGAAATTTCGGAAAACCGAAATCTTAAGACGACGCTTTTAGAAAAGTTTAAAATAAAAATCTCTTCTGTCCGTTAACAAGCTTCATATTTAGATAACCATAAATAATAAATTAAAACGGACTACACTGAAGTCAAATTCAGTTAAAATTGAGATAGGCTAAGGCGATTTCTTATTCATGATTAGGCACCCTTTAGATCTGTTACCGTACGGCTGGGATTAGATGTCCACACTTGTTAAATGAAATCTGCTTAAGAAGCCTGAAATCGTTGAATTTGATGATCTGTGCTAAGAAAGATTTATTTCAAGAGGAATACGGTCTTCTTTTCCGTTAATTGCTAAAGAGGAATAAAATATATTTTTTTTAATTTTTCAAAAAAGTTCTTTGGAAATTATTTTTTTAAGGGATTTTAATAGAAATGTACAATTTTCTTTATAGTAAAACACAAAAATTGGTAAATGTTTTTAAAGAAAATAATCTTTATTTTTTGTAAATTTTTTCTTTTCTTTTTTTTATTTTATTTTTTTTGAATATAATAAAATATTTTACAACTACAAAAGCAATGGACACAATTTCTTTTTTCTATTTTATCAATAACTTAAAGTATCTTATTTACATATACGTAGAATAAAAAACGGATACGCACTAACACTAGCACTGAAAAATTGCATATTTTCTTGAACATTTTTTGTGTTACGATCGTAAAGATTTGTTTGCATTCATTTCTTACAAAGAGCAGAAGATCGATCGTTATGGCGTGTCGTACCAGATAGTGCATTTACAAACTACTATTGAAAACCCAGTGCAAATGTCACCCCTGATACGAACTCCAAAACTCAAAAAAGGAGTTTTAATCGAAATTGAAAGAAAGTAACAAAAAAAAAATACATAAATCAAAGAAAAGAAAATAAATAAATAATTAATTAAAAGTCGTGGGATAAACGAAACAGCAACAGCGCAACAGCTTTCTTGAATAGAATTTTAAATTTTCAAGAATAAAACCTTTATCGCGCGTTAATATATAGACGTTTATTAGAAAAGTGACGCATTACTTTAATCTTCTTCTTCTTCTTGTTCTTCATCTTTTTCTTGTTATTCTTCTAATTTGTATTATTAGTGTGTGTAGCTAAACAAAACTTACTGCTTACGATTCTTTTCCTTCTTTAAACAGTTATTATGTGTATTTATTTTGAATAAATTGCTTTAGTGTACTTCTGCTTGTAACCGGTAAACCAAGAACAAAATTCACGATCTACGCTTTTATAATGAAATTAAAATTATTAGAACGAAATGAAGAAAGAATTTAACGCACAAAAGAAAAGATAACAACAACAGAAAACAAGCAACTGTTAAGCAATCAAAAAAAAAAAAATTTATTTGTGCATAAAGTAATATGTGTGGTTTTCGAAACGATAAGAAACTTGTTGAATATTTCTACTAAATGGAAATAATAACAATGATAAGTAAGTGCGCTTCTTACCGCAATCAAAGTATTAAGAAAGAAAAACAAAAACGAAAAACGAGGTGCTTCCAACACCAATTAATGAAAAATGTGTACATTGAAGTTAAAGCCTCTGCCGTAATAACATTTAATTAACCCAGTTAATCGAATTCAAATCAATATCGAAACTTAACTTATTAGTAAATCGTCGTAAGAAATTTTAAAGACTTAAGAAAACCTCAAGTTTTTGCCCATAAAGTTGGGCGCTAAGCAATTGATCACAAGCTAAACTGTGTTGCTGGAAGTATGAAAGTATTCAAAATTCTTCTTTATTTGAGATTTAGGTTAAGACCCCAAAAAGGTCCACTCATTTAACAGCGGATATATAGAATTACCTCGAGAAAAGCTTTAGATAGATTTTAGCTTCTATTTTGATTAACATGAATTTCGTCCCATTCATGCTTGCTTTCGCGGGACTTGCTTGCCTATGTTTTACCTCAAGCTAATATATGTTCGCCAGAAAGGTTTATTAAATCGTGTAGCCATTATTTTATGAAACAAAGAGAGGTTCAGTTAGTAATTAGAAGTCAATGTGATAAAAATATTTTTGTTACGGAGGATCGTGGAGAACAAGCCGAGAAGATTTAGTACTGTTGGCAGTGTGCTTATACCGCTTGAAAACAATAGAATCGACCTTAACTTGGCCTAATAACTTAAGTCTAGGAAAAGAGCGCTGAATTTGCGTTTATTTGCAGCTTCGTTCCCTAAGCCTCTCAGGATGCTGTTCATACGTACTTACAAATAAAACCATAGAGCGCCCTCATCAAAAGTTGGGTTTTTGAACAAAAACTTTCTATGAAGATCATAAAGTTTACATATAGACGTTAAACAAAGAATGACTTCTCAGTGATTTTGCTCAAAATGCAACTCTAAATTTCAGACGACATAACAAATTATTATATCGATATCTGGTGGATTTGCTAAGTTATTAACTACGAAAATTTTGAAGCCTCGGCTCTTTTGCAGATTCCTAATAATTGAACGAGTCTTGTGGGTGAATCGACCCCATTTTCAAACTTGATTGGAATTGGGGATTCAAAATTGAACTAAATACACGTGAATCAAATTTCCAATTTTTACCTGAATATTTATATTTCAGAAGCCTGCAATATCAAATGTGAAGAGAAGGGCAGACATATGGATATATGGAGGTTCAAAACTGAACTAAGTATATATGGATCAAATTTCAGATTGTTATCTGAATGTTTATACTTGCAATAATAATAGACGGAAAGACAGACAAATGTAAACTAAACTAAGTACGTATGGATCAAATTTGAGATTTTTATCTCTTTTATGTAGGAGGGGGGTGTATATGGATTAAACATCGGATTTTTATCTGTATGCAATGAACACATGAGTAGACGGACGGACATATGGATATACACAGAGTACATCATGCTAACGTGGAATACAAATCTATTTATGGACAGTTCGACGCGGGAGTTTGTAACTACAATAAACACGATAAATATATCATAAAAGTAAATACTCTTCCGCCGGGATGCGGATATAAAAAATGGATTTAAATGACTTTTAAAACATTTTAAAAATAATTGCCAATAATCCGAACCAAAAATTGATATAAATCGCTTTTAGGGTCATATAAATAATTTAAGCTCTCACACATGTGCGCATGTTTGTAATAAAATAAATTCAACGTCTTTCGTTAGCATTCACTCAGTATCTTAGGTGCTGATTAACGAAAATTCGCCTTAACGCGTATAAAACTTTCGTACTGATTAAAAAAAAAATTTATTATAACTTTGTTGAAATATTTTCGACACATACGTACGTTTCTAAATGGTTGAATGAATTTAACTTTTAAGTTTTATTTTTCGTTTTCGTTAATTTACAGTTAAGTTAAGATATATTGCTTTCTATCTATAACAACAAATTTACGTGTGTTCAAAAGCACGCAGAAGCATGTGAAATTGAATGAAGATAATTCCAATTTTTGCTTATTAGTAAGTAACTGAAATAATTTTCTACGAGTTTTTTTTTCTTTTTTGTTGTAATCATCATTATACGATAGATAGATTAACAGCGAGAAAGATGCCTTGCAGTCATTCTCTAAAACATTATAAGCGAAAGCATAAATAACTGCTTCCTCTAAATTTTAATTTATTGTAAATAAATTTGGTGCAGACATCACTTAAGATCGATCTATGTAAACTTCCGATTTTTTATTGTTTTCTTACTTGTGTAACGGTGGTATTGCGAACGGGCTCTTCTAGGCTATGATTTTTGTACTGGTTTTGAAAATTAAATTAAACGGTTTCTCGCCTTGAGAAAACCTTAAGAAGAAGTTGAAAGCCTAATATTGGACAGTGAAAGAGTGCAGAAATAAACCCTGTTGGCCACCTGAGGCTGTTTCTCAATAATATCGATATGATTTTCAATGGCCACCTACCAGATATAAGCACATGTTAGGGGTTAAACGTTCAAAACAATAAATATTGCACGACTTAGGATTTTCTCAAGTTTTACGATCGTAACCCGAAAGGAAAGATAAATTAATAGTTTCTTGGGAGTTTTTTTTAAATTGATATGTTATTACGGTAATGTGGTGTGTACCGGCGCAAAAAGCGGTGGTGAGAAACAAATTGGAAAAAGGAATAGAATATAGCCGAGATCTGACAGATCCATACTCGACCAGTAAGTGTTATGGTTTTGCTTGTCAGCCATTTACTGCATCTATGCTTGAGAGCAAACTCGAATCGAGTTTAAAGATCTAAAGCGTAATTTGAATAAATTTAGTTGGACGAACACAAATACTTCGAGTTTCTCATTTATGCCGATTCAATCGAGTATAATTCATTAGGATTTTTGATGCCAACACTTACTGTCGGTCTTGTAGCGAAAGGAGTTGGTTTTGGTTATAGTGGTAGAGGGGGCCGCGGCTGAGTTGAATCACAATGAGACGTGTCGTAAAAACCAATGGAATTTATATATATTCTTGAACCTATACCGTGACGCCTACTACCTAAAGTACGTTGGGGAAAGAAATTATCAAAAGTTTAAAAAAAAGTTAATCAATTTTGCTTTAAAACGTTTCTTAAAAAATAAAATAAAAATTAACGCAATGTGCCGGTTGTTTATCAGCATAATAATCTGTTCGTATTCGTTTAATCTGTTCGCCTGTCTGTCTGCCTGTCCGTTGAATTCATTATCACATTCGGTGCTGTGATAACGCACTACAAGTAACCGCTACAACGTGTTCTAACATAAAATTGTTTTAACTTTTATTTTCCTTAAACATCATCACGGAGATATTTTGCGTCGTCTCTTATTTCCCCCCCTCTCTGTGTGTGTTTTTCTCTTTCTATCAAATCTAACTGATTATTTATATCAGTAAAAATAAAGGTATTTTTTCTATATTTAACAAAAAAAAGAGAAAAGAAAAGAAAAATGCGAGGAACTTCAGTAGAGCCCAAGCGATCGTACAAAGCTCTACATACCCTTCGTGAAGAGTAGATTAGAAAATAATTAAAAAATAAAAAATAAAAAATAAATAATAAAATAATAAAATTTCAATTAATCTAAAGATTTTGCTTTTAGAATTGATCTTTGATTGGTTCGAATCTCTCTAACGCTTTATAAATTCAAAGAAAGAATGAAATTTTAATGAATTTAAACTTTGAACGGGTTAATGTTTGCGCGTTTCACTTAAAACAACAAAAATTTAATTTCTAGATTTTAATGACTGGAATATAAAGTGAAACTGTCTGGCACAAGTGTAGATTTTTTAAAAATAGAAAGAAATTTTTAAACTAATAATCACGTGAAAATATTTTTATATTTAAATTATGAAAGTCAAGTAACCTCGAACTTTTCGAGTGGTCGTAAAATAGACATCTATTGTTCTAAGCGAACAGTTTGAAAGGTGGACCCTTTTCCTATAATATGAAATGATTCCCGATATAGATGCATCATCATCATCAACTTCTTTAATCTTACTAAATGCTCGGATAACGTTTATGGGTTGTATCACAATAGCAGTCAGTAGTAGTTAGATAAAAATTTTCATTTTCTTAATGAATGTCTTATAAAGCAATGGATGGATGGACGAATAAATACAAAGATCGCTCAAAAACTCAGTGAAGCTTAAGAAGAAATCAAAGTCAGACGAACGGATGGACGAATGGGCTGATAAATGCAAAGATGGATCAAAATCTCTAGGAGGTTAATAACATAAGCCCAGTGTTGGCATTAGATACACTGAATTGGAGCCGCTTACAAATTTCTTGCGCTGGACCCAACCACAGATTTCTTTTAGAGATAAAAAAAAAATATATTTTTGTGGCTCGCATTTCAATAACGTCTCTTAGAAGCACGTTTGTCATCTGGTGCTTATAGGAACTTTACAAGGTCTTTGATGAACAGTTACAAGTATTGCAAGGGATCTGATAAAATGATTACATCCCATTCTCTTGCCATATTCAGTTTTGCTTACGTTAAAGGGCAATAAGCAGTAATGCTACGGCTGACCAGTTTCAATGCTATTGCTACCGTTTACTGTAAGAGTTTCAATGCTCGATTTACTGGTTTTCACGGCATTAATTCAGAAGTTTCATCTGAGGTCGGTATAAAAAGAACAAAGTCGAGAAATATTGGCAAGAGTGGCAAGAATTATGAAAGAGAGAGATTTCTTTGTTATCATTTTATTCCGGTCATTTCAGTTAAATTTTATGTTTGACCAGTAAATGTATATTTTACATTTTAGGTATATTTGATTGTCTAGGTTTGTAATCTATGTGGGCAAAATTTTATAAGAGAGAAGCAAACTCAAAACTAGTCTGGCAGAGTCTTCTTCAGAGAGATTTGTTGCTCTTGCAGAAATCAAAAGAAATGAATTTTCCACTTTCTTGTCTGCAATTGAAACGTTTACTGAAAACACGATTAAAGTACAAGAGGTCTGGGAAAGCTCGCTGCACAAATCATTTTACAAATAAATCTTGACTCTAATTTCTCGTTGCTTTTCGTTCTCTCCAAACGTCGCTTTCTTGTTCTATCTTTTTTCATTTTCTTTCTTTTCTTTTTTGTCCTCTATCTTCTTCTTTTACTCTTAATTATTTGCTTTTAAGTTAGGAGTAGAAGAAAGTCAGGTTTATTTTGGAATTAATTTTGGGGAACCATAAGGGACAGTACAGTATTTGCAGTATTTTGCTTTGAGAAGAAAAAGTTAAAAAGGAGGATTAATAAAAGCCGGCACAAGTACGGCACTTGGTCTCTAAGACGAAACGATGCAAATATCCAGTAGTATACCTTTCCTGCAAAATTTTTTAGGACTTACTACTGGCTGGAGAATAATTGCTAGAGGTATCCTATTTTCAGTAATACAAAGAAGACAAAGAAACCTACGGACACTTTAGGTATCAACAGTTAGTTCTTAATTTCTTCCCTTTGCACTCTTTAGGGAAACCTATAATATGAGATATAAGATACAATAAATAAGATAAATATTTTTGTTAACTTCCATGTACATGATTGGAATCTATTTGCAATTTTCGGCTCATTGAAGTAGTTTTACTTTTTCGAGAGACTTTGGTTGTCCATTGCCATTATTAAGTTATAAGTTTTCACTTTTTTTCTGACGTCAAGGGAAGCCTAATATCAATGGTTCGATGGAGGGACGCACACAACGTGCCACGAAAGTAAAATGGCTTAACCTCTTAATCTAATCAATAATCCAATAATTCATATTAATTTTTGATACCACGAACAACACATTTACTTTGATGTCTTTGATGCTTATGGATGTTACAGAGAGAAGTACAAAATAGAAGTATATGGCCCTGGCGCTTCATCGCTAGTATAAAAAATGCTTATCATGTAGATAATCAATCATTACATCAGCAATGATTTGATCATCAGACCTCATCTATTAGCTCATACGTTTACATTTAATTTTGCATTCATCCATTTGTGGTCCATTGAATGGAGAGATAAAAAAAATAGAGATGCAAAGAGAGAGAGAGAGAGAGAGAGAGAGAGAGAGAGAGAGTGATTAGAGATATATCCAACGTTTTTATAACCTTTGGCTTATTTATTTAAGTGTTTTATTGAAATATTTTACCGACACGATTGTCATGATATAGATAGATGTTGCTGATGTAGTTATCGAAGTTGTTGTTGTTGTCGTTGCTATTGTTTTTGTTTGCGTTTGGTTATAATTTCATTAACGATATGTTGACCGACCGGTTCGGTTTATTAGTATCAAGTCACTAATTTTTGTTAACATTTACTTGATTGTTGTTAAAATCTGTACGCGTAGAGCTAAATGTATCTGTATGTATGTATGTATGCATACATATGTCTGTATATATGTATGAAGTCTAAAGTGTACGTACATATTTTCGAATTACTTCGGACACGTGTTTTACGTAAAAAAAAAAGTTTTACTTTTTTGTTATATATGTTAAGGGAGAGCTTCAAATAGGCAAAACAAAAAAAAAAAAAAGAAAAACTAGGTTAGTAAGGTTTCAAGTACTTCAAGTGAAATGTAACGAAAAGTTACAGGTGAACTTAACTGAAAGTTTTTATAAAAAAAAGTTTATTAAAAAAAAAACAAATTATTTTTGAATTGAATGTCTGTCTATCTGTACGTTCTACAGAAAGATTTTTTAATCACCAACGGAAGTTTTGAAGGCATAATAATAAAAAATAACTTTTTTTCGTATCATTTGTTTGTATATGTATTTATTGTACATATAAAGTTTGTACATATAACAACGAAGACGTCTTAGAGCATACGATTTAAGAGATAACTTTCCCTTATTCATACCTCCGACCAACCATCGAACCGAGCTTGCAACTATAACAATAAAAAAAATGTTCAACTATAAAATATGACATCATAAACACTTTAATTTGGTGTTAAATGACCATTTATATGACGTCAATATTTTACTTAAAATGAGATGGTTTGACGTCTTTTTTATTTTCTATATGAAACAAAGACTGCGATAACGCGATGACGGACGACTATGCCCTTAAAAAAAAAACGTAAAGTTATGTTAGGTTTAATTTAAAACGATTTTTAATTGAGTGTTGAAGGCATTTCGTTAACCTTATTATCCCGTCAATGATATTCACATCATTCATATCAGGATACCATCAGATGTAGACAAGAAAGAAATGTCGCGTTCATTTAACTTAACTTTTCCCTTAACTTAGCTTTTCGAACTTTCTTTCTCAAATCGTAAATGTGAAGATATAATCTTGATAGTTGGTGACTAAATTCTTGCATCACTTTAGTAAATCAGATATGAGTGTAGAAAGGATAGAATAGGACAGCACATTTTTGGGCAGTCACAACACCGTTTTTCCCGAATGATTCACCTCTAACTTGTAACACTCTGCTTTAAGAAGAAAAATTTAAAGCGAAGTTTCTTTAAAAATCATTTTAGAATTTGAAGTGAATTTTGTCGCGATTGATTTAAAAAATAAAAGCCTTTCTACGAAGCTTGTTGGCATTAAAGAAAGTCACTATAAAGGCGGGCGTTTTTTCCGCTTTTGTTAACTACATTTTGAATTTAATATATTGAGGTTTTCTTAAGAAATTTGTTTTAGAAAAGTCTTCATTAAACATTAATATAACTGACTTGTCGAGAAAAAATGTAAAAAAGTTATTAACGAACAGCTGTTTTGCAAGTACAACTATGATGAAGTTTAGTTTAACTGTATAAGCTAAGGAAGTAAATGGTTAGCAATCTCTAAACACATGATTTTATATTTATTTATAAAAAAAGTTGTAATACATATGACCTAGCACATCTCTATATATATATACGGGAAAGAAGTAAAAAGACTATATTCGCTTTGTGGTGAATTTGATGAGTATTATCTGACTCAATCAATCTCAAGTGATTTATAAAACCCAATGACGAATACATGTGGCAAGTTTTAATTTTATACATACACTATTGCGATTTTAACAATATAAAATGTTTATGGACTTACGGACCGACATGACTCTATCGGAACAGAATCTCTTGTTGATTAATCTATGGAATCTCAAATAACAATTTTTTTTTTAAATTTACGATTAAAATAAACCAAATTCCTGTGTTGTACGTGAAAGTAATATATAAGTTTTTGAAATTTTTTTTAAAAACTTCAATTTTTTTTGGAATAATTTTTAATTTTTTTTTTATAGCATTAATTTACAATCTATCAAAAACATAATAAGTAAATGCTGTAGGGAAAGACGGTTAAAAGGAATTACTTTCTCTCTCTCTCTCTTTCTCTTTCTATCAAGACTTGATTTATTTCACATAAAAAAATTTTTCAAAAATTATTTATTGCTTTGTGAGAATTAAAGATTTTTATTCTTACGACATAAACAATTTGAGACTGTAAAAGAGTTTATTCTATAGCTTTTTACCGCTTCTTAGTGTCATATAAGGTGAAGATTTGAGTTTGCAGCCAAAGGGGAAATGGAAAAGTAGTTTGAAACGATACGAAAGAAAACGAATGAAAAATTCTTTTGTTACATAGAGCTGTTATCTTTATGTAAAAGAAAAGAAAATTTTTCTTTGTAATAAGCAAGAATTTATTCAATTTTGCGATATCTGGTATCTGTCTATATAACTGAGTAGTTTCGTAGGCCTGTCTATTCGAAATGGTGAAAGACTTTTTATCTTTCTATTACTGTAAGGAACTTCGTACCATTACAGACATGAAAGGGAAACATCTCTGTATGGCTGGAAAGAAGTCCTGTTGAATTAAAAAGAAGTTAAATTTTGATTTAGAGTCCCCAGCACTGCTGAAAACAAACTCAAGCTGAAGAGTAACAAAAAAATCTTGTAACCATTAAAATAAATATTCGGGCTATTGCCTACTATGCAGTCCCTTGCTGATTGATCACATCTTCAAAAGAGTCTTTCAAAACACTTGAAATCCTTTACTAATTCCTATGTAAGGAATAGCAAACAATTGATCAAATATACCGCGGTACAGCAAACTTCTAAGCGATTATAAACGCTTATGGGATAAATAGAAGTTCATTTAATTGCACTTTCCTTTTGTTGTTAAAAATATTAATATCAACTTAAGATTAAGACTTTAGGAGCTTTTTTTTTTTAAATATCAGGAAAGGCCTGATGGCACCACAACAATAGTTGCTTTGTTATTACCTTGTTTGTGTTTTTTATCGTTTAATTTTATTGAGTCCTTAATCAATGGCCAGGTGAGGAAATAAGCTCAATCGATTTGTTTTTTTTCTTTCAGTTGTTTAAAAATTTACAATTTTTATTTGGTACCTATTACCGACTATTTCTATTTAAGAACTAAAATTAAAATTTGTTGACCAAATAAATATTTTTGAAATTGTTTGACCATAACAAAGACAACAACAACTGTTTAAATAAGAAAAGCAATTTTCGCAGGAGTGAAAAACAAAAATTTTAAATACCAACACATTAACATTGCTTTGATGTAAAGCAGAACCGAAAAATTTCCTTTTTTTTTTTGCTTTCATATGTCGTGGGTCGGGACGATGAATGAAATTTTAGGGGGAAAAGTGGACAGAAAAAAAATACCGTAAAAGTCATATCATGTCTTTCTGCATTTCTTGGGCTGTTATGAAATCGAAAGTAAAAGCAAAAGATTGTTACTCATACGACACGAGCGTCAGTTTTTTTTCTTCCCTGTTCTGTTTATTCAATATTACGGTGTAAGACAGAATGAGATAAATAAAATTTGATTGACTTACACGTGCAAGTAAGAAAGAGTAAAAGATTCTGAGTAAGGCAAAATTGGTTTACATAGAAGTGTAAAAATGAGAAGAAGGAGAGAGTACCTTTTTAATATAATATATAGATCGTATCCCTGAATATCGTTGTTGTGTTAATTCTTCTATTTTGTTCTCTTTGTGATTATTTAGATTTAGTTGAAAATTTTTCTTCTTAATTTTTTTCTAGCTCTTAGTTTAAAAGCCTTAGAGCTGTTATTTGTGGATTGTGTGTATGACATTCGGTGCCAAGTTCTCGTTTCTTTTTTTTACAGCATATTCTGTTTTCTAATTTGTGCATATGGCATGAGTGCAGCCGTTTGATAAAGTTGCGCAATAAATTTCAAACATAGACAAGTAGACAGACATACAGACAGACGTTATAAGAGCCTACTTATTATATATAAAGCACGCGCATACATGTGTAAAGCTCATTTTGTATAAATTCTTGTTGCAATCATTTGTGGATTGTCCTTATTTTCACTTTCTTACTAACCACTTACACATTCATATATACACACAAACTTACATGCAAGTATATCTATTACCCTCAGTTATACAATTATAGTATAATCAATAAACAGACATATATATATATTTATGTGAAAGTTTAGCATACAATTGTGTTCTCTGCTATAAATACTTATAGAGGACGTGGTATACACATATACTATGTGTACATGCTTGCATTGATATATAAATAAAAAATCAAGAAGAAAACTACAAAATTTTCTATGAATATTTGAAACGTGTGTTCTCTGTTTTGTCGTTTCTGTCTTTTTGGTTTTATTTTATTTTTTCTTTGCATTTCTTTTGCTTGAGATATTGCAGTTTTAATTGTTGTTGTAGTTGATTCTTTTCCATTGGCCTTTAGCCAATTGGGTTTTGCTTTTATTTTTTAATTTAGTAGTTTTTCTCTTAATGTTTTTTTTTTTTTGTTATTGTGTCTAATTTCGTTTTTAAGTTGTATTCTCACAAATTTAGGACTGCTCCACCCTCTCCATCCCCCCATCAAAAAAAAAAAAACAGAAAAAATGCAAAAAATAACAGAATTGTTCTAAATATTAGTTAGCAGTTGTTGGTGTCATTACTTATTTAGTAGTACGAAAGAAATACGCGAAACTGACATCATTTACTTTTGAATTTTCTTTCTTTTTTCCTTCTTCTTACTCGCAATTATATGTGTATTCTTTTTATTCAATTATAAGCAATAAAATTTTGGCGTGTGTCGGCAATCGAAGTGAAAACATTTAGAACACTTACAACAGCTTATGTGTTTATAATTATAGATGAACTTGTGAAGAAATAATTAAATGTTTTTTTATTTTCCCCAATATTTTCATATATAGTGCGGTCGCTATAGAAATTTCGGAAGGACATAATAGTTTCTTAAATTTTTAAAGCCTTACAGACGACGATAAAAACAGTTAGAAGCACTAAAACTAGAAGCATTGCTTTCTTAAAAAGGATTTCAATTGAACAAAAAATTTTTCCAATCTCTTCTTCCTAACATTAATAGATCGAAAAGCATCTTAACGTTACTGGTTTACAACATACTTTCCATATTCTTTATAAAGACTTTTTATAATATGACATATACATAATTTGGAAAAAATAATTATAATTTGAAACAAGACAATATGTTTTGTTTAAAACAACTCATTTGAGACTTTTAAGCTTTTTGCATGAATCTATCTTTTTACCCTTTTATTTACTCCATATTTTAAGATTACAATCACCACCAAAAGTATATTAAATTTATTAATGTTTAATAAAGCCTGTAAATATGCTTTTAAAATTATTTTAATATTCATGATTATACGATCCTTATTAGTACAAAGAGAGAATGCATAACGCTTTGCCTTTTTTCAAAAAGAACACATAAGATCCGAAATTTGAAATACAATGTCCACCCATTGTAAGGACTTTTAACTTGAACTACGAACTTTTAATACCAAAAAGCATTGAACCTTTTTTCATTCATTTCCCCAAAGATGTTATTAACGTCCTTCTTCTTCAATTTCAAGAAATTATTTTCAAAAAGGATTTGATAGCTGCGCTTAAGTTCTCACTATGCTTAAAAAAATTTATATAATTTTAAGTGAAATAAACCTTTTATGTCTTCTCGTAATTAATGTATGAACTGAGATTTAGGAAAAAGCATAAGGACGTCTTAGTTTGGTTTGAAGAGGCAAAAATGTTGTAATCAAGAAACAATTGTAGTTTTTGTTCTTTTATGAAATTTCTCCAAGGCTGTTGTTTATTAATTTGTAAAATGTTACTTATGCGTCATCTACCGTTCTATTATTATTACTCGCCTAAGGCGAATACAATTTCTAGTCTCTTGTTTTACTCACTCATTCCTTGCATATATAATCAGCTTTTAGGTAATCCTTTTTACATTTAAATCATGTTTAAAATAAAATCTATTATGTTTTCCTTCATTTTCTATTGATATCACTGATATCAAGTTTTTTTCAATCATTGAAATAGGGGAAAAAATTTAACTAAAGAGAGAGTCGTGTGTGTAGATGTGTGGAAAAATTCACCGCAATATCATAATACTCTAGCCTGTGCTTTATCAGTAACTGCATATTAAAATTTTTGTTTCTCATTGTTGTTATTGTTATTATTGTTTTTCTCTTGAATTTTCGTTAGAATTCATGCTAAATGATTTCATGATATAACCTTGAATGTTAAAATTGAAGGTTAACATGTTTTACAAGTTTCTTTATGTTTTTCCTTTGTTGTTTTTTTTGTGATATATTCTCGTATTTAATGCTCTTTCTTGTTCTCATTTTTTTTTATTCTCAATGTTTTAACTTCTGCAACTCCTGCAGACAACAACAATAACAAACAAGAATACCAATCACATAACAACAGAGAACTGGGTCAATGTTATGACCCAGTTTCAAGTATTAACTTAAAGTTACGTTTGTTTTCGATATTAACTGTGAACTACTTTAGTTGCCTAAAACTGTGGCACACATAACTACCTGCATGCACATATCAAAATTTTCCCATCTCCCCTTTTGCGACTGTAGATGGGCAATTAAGAACAAATCGATATTTAAGGAAATTTCAAGTTTGTTTGGGTGTTCGGACGCGCACGTCTAAATATGACGTAAACGAAAAAGAGAGAAAAAGGTTTTCTTTTAAAATAATTTCATTACGAAAATTATCACTTTACTTAATTAGAAACACCTGCAGCGCCTGAATCTTTTAAAACTCATGGACAAGAACAGTTAATAACAGTTAACAACGAACGAGATTTTAACGAGTAATGTAAAGTAAAAGCACTTGACCAAATTTGTTATTTTTATAGCCATCTTCGAATTATGACAGCATACTAGTTTTACTTTAGTCTTCGTCCGTCATGTGCGGATTGATGTACGTGGATAGATTGAAGACCCAACTAATCAAATACTTTTCATAGTCATGTCCGTCTGTCATAAATGCTAATCATATATATATCAAATGTCTGTCTGTCCACTAATTTGAGTTAAGGCGTTTAATTTAGCCCGTGAATTGCTGGTTGAATTCTATAGGTGATCCTATTATCAGATTAACAGATCATTTGCAAACACGTAATAGAAGCGTTAAAAAGAGGCTAGTAACGACGATATGCTGAATAGCTAAAAGCGATTTACATCTAAAGAGTAGAAGGCGCAATTTAACAGTTTTCGTAGAACTAGTGAAAGTACACCGAATCAGACGATTTATTAGAAAAGAGGAACTAACTTAGGGGAGATAAGAAAAAAATTGAAAGTTCTCGTCAAAGAATTAGGAATAAATACTAAGCATTGATCGAAAGTATCTCTTGGTTAGTTTATGGAAAATAAAAATGTGAACTTGGGAAGTTCACCTACAAGTTTCAGGAACACAAAGCGAAACTTTAAAAACGGTTTGTGCTTAACAGAAAAGAAGGCTTACACTTACTCGTAGAAGAACGAACGTACAGGAGAAAAGAATACAAAATTGAAACCAAGTCGCCGTGAGGTTTTAGAAGTAAAAAAAAACGGAAAGTTTAGCAAAGAGTTCTTCGCAAATTGCTAAGGATGCCTTACAATTGATCGGGAATGATAAAAAGAGAAAGTAGCGATTCTCGCGATGTTCGAAGTATAATTCGTAAATCGATTAAGAGTGAAGCGAAACGGAAACGAATTTAAAAGATATAATGACGAAGAACTGCAAGATCAGAAATCACTTGCATAAAGAAGCTTAATTAAGGCATCAAGCAGGCAAGACTTGTTTCCAAGTTTCTGCACTAAAATGTAAAGGTATGTCTGATAGAAAATTACTCGGGTATGAAAGATAAGAAAGCGAAAATAATAGCGAAATGTAAAAATATTAAAAATTCGAAATGTGAATGGATTAGAATCGGTCCAAATACAGAAAAATGTTAGAAGAACTCACTTTTAAATGTTAGAAGTAAACTGGAAAAACCACACGATTGGGCACGATTGGGAAGCAAACTAGAAAAATCCAGGGATTGGAAACTCCATCGATATACACAAAGGAGGCAAAATTTCGAAAGAAGAAAGTATCGATAGTTTAGAAACGATGTACGATGATTTTATAGGAGAAACTAACTAAAAAATTACGAAACAGCATTCCAAAGTGCTAGGAAGGAATTAATAGAAATCGATTGGCAATGAAGCCAAAACAGGGATGAAAATGGAATGATTGAGTCAGACCCTAAACACAATCACACACACCTACGCACACACACTCCACTGAACGCATCAAAAAATTTATTAGTGATAAGACTACGATTTATTAAGCGTTGCATGTCAGATATCGAAAAATTTTAAAGTGAAACTTATGCAACCCATTAATAATAAAGTTCTTCAGATATTATTATTTATGTTAATTTGAAAAAATAATTACAACAGCCTTACTACCAAGTAATACACAATTAAAAGAAATACATTCAAAAAATGTTACATAAATTTAATAAAAAAGGTTTTTTTTGTGCAAATTGAGGGGAATTTCGTTTTCATTTTAATGTAATGCATTAGAAAACCTAACAAAAAAAGAGGGGAAGAGCAGCGTTGGAGAAAACTTGCATAAAGACACAGAGACTCACAACATATTTGTATACGGACACCTCGATATGTATTTTTGTGTTCACTAGTATGTCATGTAATAAGGGGCCATAAAATAAAATGATGATATAACGTGCGGTATACATAGAAAAAACAAAATGCATCACATATAGTATCACATACACACACACACACGCACGATAGAAAACAAAACACTAAAAACATTTTCACTACGATGGCAAAACAAAAACGGTGGTAGTAAGAAAACTATATTCGCTTTTGAATGAATCGCTAAAATTCAGGGCGGGAGCCTCACTGCACTTCCCATTAATTTTGGCTAAGGCTTAGTAGATAGAGAGATAATTTATGCTATTAGTTTATGATACCAAAGGTAACACAAAATGTTTGTATGCTTTTTGAGATTAGAGTCGTTTAGTTGGTTCCCCATAAATCCTAGGTATCAAGAAGAGGTTGGTTTTCTATTTGGGTTTTTGCAAATTTTTCTTGAAAGAGATCGCACTAGAATCACATTTAAAATAATCAAAAAGATATTGAGCTCAATATAAATGGCATTACCTTCAATAACTACGTGTAGTTACTGCAAAAAGCGCAACAAAATCAAGGCGATATCATCATCCACTGATAATAAAATGAATTTAAAAATTAAATTTAATGATTGCTTGCATGTTACGTATGACTCTGTACACCTATGCACTGTAGTGTACGGAAGATTATGCTACTAGAACACTTTATACATGAAATCGCGGAGGGCGCTTTATTTATAACACAAATTGTTTTGATAGTTTAATGATAATTTGAAAAACAAAAATGTTTTTTTTTTGTTTTGAATTGGGGGCTCTTTTCTCTTTCGGTTAAGTGTAACTTTCACATATAGAAAATAAAACATTTCTGTATTAAATATAAAAAATAAATATAAATAATTTAAAAATTCTCTAAATCACTAGAATTCATTTTCAAAAGTTTTGAAATACTTTTAAATCTATCGCAGTAGTAATGCATTAATTCTGTTCCATTGTTCGATAATAATTAGAACAAAAGAACGAAAGAAATAAAGGGAATGGTACGTCAACATAAGATTTTGATATGAATCATTGTTGACACTGAGTACATTTTTAATCAGCTCTTTCCGTTCGTCTTTCCTTATACTTATATACAGGAAACTGAAGAGCTTCTACTTTTCCAAACAAAATAAAGTGTGACAAAATCAAATAATATCCTTATCTATGTATAAAAGACCTCACGAAAGCAGTGACAGCTGGTGAAGTTTTCAAAATTGTAACCTTGGGTTATAACAAATGTATAGTAAATGCAAGATTTGGCAGCATTATTGCTAAAAGTTAATTTAATTGAAAGCTTCTTTAATTAATTTAAATTTAATTCAAAGTCGATGTTAGACGGATACAACGAGTTGTATCCATAAAGTGATGAAAAAATATATTTTAACATAATTTAATTTAATTTTAAGGCTTGTGAAGGTTGTGAATGAAAGGAATGTAGGACATGAGACGATGTTGCCGTAGCAATGACTTAGTAAACTTTTAAAAACATTTTGCAAAATCCAAAATTTCAAATCGTTAACACTAAACGTTAAATGCTTTAGCGTTATTCGATTTCCATAAATATCATTCAATGTAACAATGAAATCGATTTGAAGAGCGAATTAAAAAAGTATTCATTTAAGGGTTTGCTCGAATGTTTTTCAGGAGAATTTCCATAATGAGAATATCATTCCATCTGTCAGGCATGTCGTCACCTTCACGTGACGACTGTTTTTCTCAAACCGTTTAACATTGCAGTGTATTGGTACTGAACGCTTTTTCTTATCAATTATCGATTAAAACTTGAAGTCTGTGTTTAGTTTGTTGGCTATTAAAAGCAAAAAAAAAAAAGCAAAGACCTTACGGTAAATTGTGATAAACTAACTTTTTCCGATTTAAATTTTTAAACAGTTTATTAAAGGTTTAGAAAAATGTGGGAAATTTTAGGTTTATTTTTCAAAACCATTATTGAGATTCGTACGTGAAGTCGATTTATAGACTGTTTTCAATCGTTTCGATACTTTGTAGTTGTTCGCCGATAGCGGTTTTTAAAAATCCTTGCGTGAGTGGAATGCAGAAATAAGAGAGAGTCGAATGTACATAAAATCAATATTACTAGCGAGGGCGACTACTCCACCACATTTGTCTGACTTTGAATTTCAAGCGTTTCTATAGAAAACTCTTCACATCTACTTAAAATTAGATGTTTTTATTAGATAATGGTTTGCAATGTAAAGAACTGAATGTCTAAAATTTCGGCAATCTCGTCTTCAACCATTTCTCTCTTTGTCTTAAACCAAAGCGATCCTGATAAATAGTTTTTAAATTTTTTAAAATCGATATTTGCATTCCCTTATGAATCATTGATTCAAAAATTTCTAAATTTGCGTTCAATTTTTTTTTCCTTTTTTTACTTGTTGTCACAAATGGAATAACTTTAAATTTCTAAATCATATAAGATATAAAAGGATGCAAGAGAACTCACAGATGGCTATGGCGGAATGCGAGGATAACTTCGTTACGCTTAAAAAAAGTGTATATTTGTAGACAATTGATTGTATTGAAACTTAAAAGGTTTTTAGCGGTTTTTGCAAAGTATTATTAGTCGAATAACGGAAAATTCTTCTAATTCCGGGTGCCTTGGACTTCGAATAGATAAACTGAATTTCTTTGGAAATTGATTAAGACTTTGAATTTGATGGAAATTATACGAACTATATATGTATATGTATTTTTAATAATTATAGTGATTATGAAATTAAATTTCATTACAACTTTCTGCTTCTGCTGCTACTAACAATTAATTCAAATGTCTTCTAGCTTTGCTTTGCTGTGTCATGTAGACAAACAACTGTCCAGTAAGTGCGTTCAGGTAATCTAACCAAGAAATTATTAATGTTATTGATGTTAAGCATTATCCACACATCCTTCGAATCCCAATGTTTTAATCTCTTCTATTCTTGGCCTAGTATGTAGGGTGCAATCATACAATTGTCGATATTTCATTTCTAATGGTTGTTTGTTAAAAAATCTTTTTTGGCAAATTGATTTTTTCTTCTTCTTCTTTTTTTCTTGTTCTTCAGCTATACTACTACACAAGGTGCGACTATGACAGAAAAGAATTTAAATTTAGCTTCTCATGGCCTGCTAATAATATGTGCATGTTACGTGTGTGTGTGTATGTGTGTGTGTGTATGTGTGTGTGTATGTGTGCATGTGTGTGTGTGTATAAATAAACGAGTTGATTTGTATTTGTGTTAGCAGCTGGCTGTTTGTCTAGTTGTTAGTTATTATTGCAGTTTAGTTTGATTTTTGATTTTCTCGTATTTGTATTTGTAGTCGTAAGTATTTGAACAAGTGCAACATTAGGTGTAATACTAATAAACACATGTACGTACAAATGTACATAAGTACATACATGTGTGTATATATATTTGGCACTACTAAAGCACTAGCAAATAAGAAAAACTAACAACACAACACATATAGACACACTCAACACAAAAAATAATCGCATTTAACAAAAAAAAAAAAGGTTGAATTGTGTGTCATTGCATAATCAATGAATGGGAGAGAAAAAATCTTTTACCTTTTTTTTTTTAAGCGCCCTAACAAGTAGCTCTCACCCTCTCCTCCCCCTATTAACTATGGAAAATTTTCAATTTGCTTTTTTTAAGGAGTTTTTTGTTGTTATTGTTTGTTTGTCATTTTTAATAATTATTTTCTTTTAATCATGTGATTAGTAAGAAGAAGTTACTTGCAAGTGTTTTAGTTTGTCTCTCTTTACTATATTGTTTTCTTAGATTATCGCCTCTCTCGCTCTGTGCAATATTAGTTAATGACTCTATTGAATTTATTTGGGTTCGAACTGATTTTTTTTAAAGAGTAATGCGTCACTTGTTTCTTTTTGTTTTTATCTTCAAACACAATACGCGACCCTTCTTTTTCGTAGAAGTAATAAGAAAAAAAAAAACAAAGAAAAAATATTATTAATTGTCAAAGAAAAAAGTAAATCACTTAAACTTTATTGGATGATTAGTGCTTCGTGATGATTTAATCTCCAGGAAAACAGCTGACAGTCATCAATTATAGTTAGCGATGATGTTTGCTTTGTTGTTGTTTAGCAATTCATTTATAATTAATTCAATTTAATTAATAAAATATTTCTGTAAATATATTCCTCGTTTGATGCTTGAGCAGCTGGTTTGATAAGTGCACGGAGGTGGGTGAGTAAAGCTCCCACACATGTATTACTGTTTTTATTCTGTGTATTTTCAATATATATGTATATATGTAAATATTTATATATATATATACATATGTATATGTATATATATATACATACATATGTATATATATATATACATATATATTTCTTTTTTTTTTTAATTTTGCTTTCAATATATTATCTAAAGTATTGCAGAAAAGATTTAATGCTCGTTTGCTTGCTGTTGCTGTTTCGTCGATGTATAACTTAACACTGATGGTCGAAATATTTTCTCTAAAATGCATTTGTCGTATTAGCAACCATGGCAGCCACTAGTAGTAGTACTGGCAGCAGCAACGGCAACAGCACCACTACCAATCATTAGGAATAACAAAAACAACATAAGTAGTAGTAGTGCAAGTGGTATGTTGGTGTCTGTAGTCAAATACAACGTCGTTATTTCAAATCGTCTTTGCTTTCGCATCAAAGTCGCTTACACATAATGGTCGGGTTAGTCATCTGTTTGCTGTTGGTGGTATTGTTTTAGTTGTTGTAGTTATTATTATTATTGTTGTTGCTGCCGTTGGTGCATTGTGTACTCTCTTTACAACTTACACATTGTAATTGTTGTTCTTCTCTTGTTATTGTTGTTATTATTATTGAATCTTTTCTTGCTTTTTATCCAACACTTTTGGGAAAAACTTTAACTACAAAATAAATAAATTTTGAAAAACTTTCCTCTAAAACCAATAATCGCGCACGCATTGCTTCTGTGTGTTTATTTTCTCTCCTCTTTGCGTAAACTTTTCATGAAAGCTGCTAACAAATTGTTCATCTCTGAAAGTTATAAAAAGGTGATACATGTGTGTGTACTCGAACATGTGAACGCATTGGAAAACTTTCTTTGCTTTAGCTGTTTTTTCACTTTTTCGATTTATTCTTTTTTTTGTTTTTGTTTTCTTTCGTGATTAGTACTAATTTGTACTTATGCTGTGTGTATGAAGCGAACGTAGACACACTCTCTCGCGTTTACGGAAGAGTAAAATTTGTTTAATCTCTCTTTAGCTTAGTTCGGTAGTAAATGAAATTCATTTCAATACTTGTTATTATTTTTTTTATGAAAAGCTCTTAAGCGCGTGCTCCAGTATCCATTGCCGTAGCAAAACTAACGAAACATTTATTTAACAAATATTGTAATACGGTATCGTTGATTTTCTTTTTTTTTAGTTTTTTTTTGCTAACATGACAGATCTAAAGTAAAAAGCTTTTTACTCTTAAATGTTTTTTCGCTCCATGTGGAAGTTTATCTCTTTCTTGCTTCCTTTCTTTCACTCTCTTGCTTTACGACATATTTAAGCAAAAAGCTTTAAAACTCTTACTTAATGTTTAAGTTGTAAGAGTTACAAACCCTATCAAATCTTCTCATAGCTTTCTTTTTCTTGGCAACAGGAAGTATTTGGAAATTTTCCCAAGATTTGTTTTTTTTTGTTTCTTTTGTGTTGTTTTTTGGTGTTTGGCATATTGGTATGCGATAACTTTTCCATGTTATGTATGCACGAACTTTTTTCCACACTAGATTTAATAATAAAAGCTTTTTATTATAAAGTTTTTTCTCCTTCCCACACACATATATCTATTGGCTTTATTTTTAAATTCTCACACACTTCTCCCTTTAGTTAAAAAAAGAAAAGAAAAAAAAAACGTATAGTTGTGTGTTTTTACACTGATGTTCAAGGTGATTCGCAATAGTTGTAATAGAACAAAAAAAAATTTGCAAAATATTCACATATACACACGCACCCAACCATTCACACAATGCTTTGGCATTGTGTGCCTTATTGTTTGTTGGAACACATACATTTCAACATTCATATCGGTTAGTGTAAGCGTTTTTTTTATCATTATTATAAGTAAGCACAAGTGTCGCCTCTACGTCTCTCTTTCTCTCATTTCTGCGAAATTATCGATCAATTTTGAGGTTAAGGTCAGTATATGAATATTTTTTTTGTAGCTTTATACAAGGAAACTATTGAAGTGTATGCGTAGAAAAATTTGCTTTAATGTAAATTAAACTCGTTTAGAGAGTTTTATAGAAATAGAAAGAAAAAAAATTGAAGAGAATTTTGTTGATTTATTTCTGATTTCCAGGTGCTTTAATAATTACTCTAAAAATGCAATCTTTAAGCTTTTCTAAACGCGGCACATTTGTAACAAATCTTGCTTAGAATTTTAATTGAATTCAAATTCAAATCTAAATTGTGGTGAACTTTAGATTTTCATTTCATTTCGTTTAGATTTTCTATAGCCAAGTGGCAGAGTTATATTAGTTTGTTTATTGTGTTTGTGACGCTTCGGAAGATGCATCAAACATTTATTAGAGTTTACTTTTTTTTAAATATCTGTAAGTCTGGTAAAAATATTGTATTCACAAGTAGCTTTAGAAAGTTTGAGGCAGGACGGCTACTGGGCATGATTATAATAAGCATAAGTACATACATTTAAAAAGCGAACGTTCGCTTAACAGGGACTTTGTTAAAGGGATAAAGCTCTCGCAATTAAAAAAATCAGTCTTTGCATTTTGCATAAAAATATTTTTCTGATCCATCTGAAAAGTTCCGCGTCCAACAACAAAATTTGGTTGATTTGTCCACGAACAACTTAACGAAAAGAAAAATCATACAAAACGGTATATAGGAGACATTAATTCAGAATTTATCGTAGAGCCCTTTTAAATCTTATTTATAAAGCGTGCATCAGCTTTCGAATAGTTGGTATCCATACTAGGATCTGCTGATAGTTTAATAGACAATTTTCACACTTGTTTCTTCTTTAGGAACGATAAATAAATCGCAAATTTCTTGAATTATTTATATGTAGATTATAGTCTAATACGCCTACTAAATGTACACAAAAGGGAATATATTTGTTATTCATGCATTTCTTACACTCTCAACCCAGTTATAAATATAATTCAAAATTATTATACCTTTAATCGCTAAGCAATGTATGCTATCGGCCATAGAGAAACTCTTCAGTAAGTTACAAAGGAAATGATTCAATTAAGTTTTGGTTTGCTTCTCTCTCTAGGAGTTTATTTCTATTTTACGTAGAAAAAATGTTACAACTACACCACCTTTAGCTGTCTTCGGGGCATATCTCAATATGCATCGGCAACATAAATACAAAATTTTTAAGTGCATTTTTTGCTTTCTCTTCAAATGTTATCAACCACTTATCGTTCATAATGAGATGATTTCCAAGTTTGCGGGCTGAATTTTATTTTAATGTATACCCCAGAACTTCTTCTGCAAGTCCTTAATTATTTAAAGTTAACAAAAGAATAACTAATAAAAAGCATTCGGAATATAATAGAACAAGTACTAGAACAAATGTATTATAGGAAGGGAGTGCGTGATCAGTTTTTGTTTACCTATTTTGATTAGTCACCCTATGGATATTGGAGGTAATTTACAGATTCCCTACTCAGAGCTAGGAAAACAAAAAAATTTCCCATGTATTGCAGATTTTTGATTAGTTCGTACTCGAAACCTACAAAACCTCGGAATGAAAGTTACTTAGTTTTTATGGAAGGAGCTGGATAGGAATGGAATACGAAATTTACGTACGAATGGAGTATGAAGTCTGATTACGAATAGGGTACGAAGTCTGGATACAAATGGAATACGAAGTCTAAATACGAAAGGAAAACGAAGTCCGAAGAGACCTGGAATATGAACTCTGAATGGAAAGCCTGAATGTGAGTAGAATGCGGAGTCCAAATAAGAACGGCATGAGAATTCTGAATATGAATGTAATACGAAGTCTGAGCATGAATGAAATACGAAGTCTGGATGCGAATGAAATGCGAGTTCTGCATACGATTTCTGATTAGGAATGAAATACGAAGTCTGGACACGAATGGAATACGAAGTCTAAATACGAATGGGAAACGAAGTCTGAAGAAAAATGAAATATGAGCTCCGAATGGAAAGTCTGAATACGAGTGGAATGCGAAGTCTAAATACGAACGGAATGCGAGGTCTGAGCATAAATGTAATACGAAATCTGGATACGAATGAAATACGAGTTCTGCATACGATTTCTGATTAGGAATGAAATACGAAGTCTGGACACGAATGGAATACGATGTCTAAATACGAATGGGAAACGAAGTCTGAAGAGAAATGAAATATGAGCTCTGCGAAGTCTAAATACGAACGGAATACGAAGTCTGAGCATAAATGTAATACGAAATCTGGATACGAATGGAATGCGAAGTCTGGATGCAAATGGAGTAAGAACTCTGCATACGAATAGAGTGCGAAGTCCGAACGCAAAATCTCAAGATGCATGGAATACGAAATCTGAATAGAAATGGTATACGGAGTCGATTACAAGTACCTTTCTGAGTATGCAACGCCAAATTCTAAGCTGGATTTGTTACCATCAATTAATTTGGAAGATCTTGACAATTTCAACAAAAGATTCCGCCATGAAAGATCCGGAAAATTAATATTTTTTTTTTGATTTTGACTTCTCTAAACGGAACGGAACTGGATCGAAAAGCAATTCACACTACGCCAAGGAACAGACTTAAGACTGGTAAGCAATGGAGTTAGGATGAGTATTTCTGTGTATTTCATATAACATAACCTTTGAATTTCGCTAAAGGCCATTTAAAGATAAAATTAATTATTATTCGTTTAATTATAACTAAAGAGATTCACTAAAGAAACAAGTACTTAAAAATGTGTTAGACTTTTTTTTTTATAAATGACATGAAAACCTCAAAAACAAAATCATTATATTTCACATAAGTTATCAGTGAAGCTGTTAACGTGTTTTTCTAACGTGTGTGTAACTTAACGCTCTAAAAGCAAGGAAAAGTTTTCAGCATTCGTTACAAATATGCAGCGAGAAAAACAAAATAAACAAAACAAGTCCATTAAAAACAAGCAATTAAATGAAGATAAAGAAAATCATTATTAAAAAATAAGAAAAAAGGAGAAGAAAAAAAAACGAAAACAAAAACATAAGCTGAGCTCAGCAGAAATCTTTGTTAGCGGCTTTGAAAATTATTTAACTGAAACGAATTAAAACACATTTGTGTTAACTTTAAACTGCTGCCACCGTTGTGCGAAAAAGCGCATCTATTTATTGCGCCGACAAAAATAAAAACTCACGAATTTCATATAAACGTTGAGACGAATCTTGGGTACCCTTTAACTAAAGTAAGGTAAGCTAAGCGTAAGAGAGATACGTACGCTAAGGAGAGTCTTTCAGCTTTTCGCACATTTACAAAATTCAAGAGTATAATCTTCCCGTCAGTCCATCTATGAAATGTATTTGGTCGTGTGCTTATAGTATAAGGCAATAAAGTCTATCAAGCTGTCTATCGAATTTGTCTATGCGTTCATAAGGTGAGTAAACAGGCATTATATCCTTCATGGAGTGTTTTCTCTTTTGACCATTTTGAGACCGATTGTTGATCTTGAAATCTCTTTGGTTATGTCCGTCAGTCGCTCTGTTCATTGAGTTAGTTTGTACGGTTATAAGACTTGTAAACGGCCATTATATATTGCACGGAGTATATATACTTTTGACCATTTTCAGATCGATTTGGTAATGACTGTCTGCATGTTTATCCAGTAAAATCGATGTAGTTCACGCGATTCTAATGTGGAGAAATACGAGTTGAGCACCCGATGAAGTATTTATATATATATTCTTGAGTCCTGGAAATCGCTTTGGGGTCTTCTGTCCGCATTTCTGTCCATTGAAACGTATTCAGTCTCTGAGGCCGTAATGCGCAAAAATAGACATAATTATTACGCTACATGAAGCGCATATGTTTCTGGTCATCGTGAAATTGCTTTAGCCCCATCCGTGTTCGTATAGATGTGAACATCGTATGCCTCACAAAGTACATTTTCGGTCATTTTAAAAAGCAGATTCAATTAAATTTGTTCTGTCTGTCTGTCAGTTCGTTGAAATTGCAATTACAACTACGAGGATTAACTAAGACCACCAAAAGCCCAAATGCTTTAAACGCATGTTAGTGTGCTTCGTATACCCTCTGAAATGAATATACCTTTGATTATCAATCCCTTGAAATTGAAACGACCAATTTTGTTTCCAAGTTTCCCTCGCTGGTCCAGAAAAATGAAAAACGTTTACTTAAGCGAAATAAGATATGAGTTCACAACCGGATCTACAAACGATAACTGCTAAGAGTTAAGTTTTGTATAAATGTCATCTTTGTACGTCAGTTTTCATAATTCGAAAAACCTCATCAAAAGAGAAAGTTTTGTCTATTTTGACACTTAATTCTTCCGGTCCCTCTAGAGGCTTTTTTTGTGTTACCAACGAAATGGGAAATTTAGTATAATTTAGTATTTCGCTGATGCTTAAAACAATAATATGCACATACTTCAAATAATGATATCGCGTGTTAGCAGATGTATTGCACATGAGTGTGCACACACATACACGTATGCATTAAATAAAATTTTATTTTCTTTCCGCCATAAACTGTTTAAAATTGTGATTAATAATGCTATGATTTGTTAGAGAAATACGTATGCTTGCATGTGGGTATGCATGTATGTAGGCACGTGTGCATGTATGTATATATGTATGCATATATGGTTGCGATATATAAGAGCATCTGGTTGTTTTCTATTATTTTTGATTTTCTAAATTTAAAAGTTTTGAAATTATTAAGAAAAATGTGTTTATTAACGTTTGTTTTTTGTATTATAAAACGTTTTTATTATTTACGAAAATATATTCAAATATTTTACACTAAACTGAAAACAAGAACAATTCCCTGAAAGCGAAAAAAAATTCTCAAAACGAACAATATGGTGACATTAGTTTACCGCTTGTGCGACGAATGTTTTTCAAAATATTCTTCTCTCCCTCTCTCTCTCTCTCTCCCTAGTTCCTTAGTTACCTCTTTGTATCTGCTTGTTTCTTTCTATCACTTGAGGCTATTTATAGTGTGACCGTCAATTATCCTTTAGTTTTATTTAGAAAAGAAAAAGAAGAAAAAAATCGATAATAGACCGTTTGCCAAATTGTTTGTAACGTTACGCCAAGTGTGGCATTGTTACAAATACCAGATTATGGCGATGTTGTTGTTGTTCTTTTTTTGTTTTGTTGAATATTTCATGATTTCACTTTTTTTTCGCTTCTCGAGCCAAAATGAAAATTCTATCGATAAAAAGTTTACTTCGATTCTGTTCGAAAATCAAAATCAATCAATTTGATGGATGGGCAGGTGCTTGCTTGAGTCAAGGAAAATGAAATTCACATATTTTTTTGTTTAAAAAAAAGGGAAAGTATATCAATTTTTATGGTACCCTACAGACTATATACATATGTACGTGTGAATATTAGAATATTTTTTGTCGAAGAAAAGACTTTAGAAGCATTTAATTTAGTTTTTTTCTTTTTTTTTCCGATACAGAAAACATATGGATTGAGTTCACTCTCTTTGGCCCATACTGGCCTTAGTTCAGAAAAATACCCGCGAATATGCCAGGGAATCTCGTTATATTTCTCAATCGAAATTCCTTGAGGCGTTGAATTATGCTAAAGGACCTCTTTGCCGTAAATAGATAAACGGTTTCAATGAGGAATCGAACGATTTTTTTTGGATTTTGCCAATAATTTGCCAGTGTGCTAACAGAGCTTACCCTCTAATCCAATATGAACGGCCAAGATGTACGGAGATTGAAGAAAGATGCCTAGAAGCGATCAGATAAAAGAAAGGTGGGAAAACTACATCCGGTTTAGGGATTGATTTAAACGGCATCTTTCTTCAAATTCAGATTTTTAGCTCTCATAAAAGAAAATTTATGTAGAATTTGGAAACATTCTTTATTAAACACCGTACATTATACGACAAGTGACTTCAAACATTATGGTCGATCGAAGCCGAATATAAAAAAGTTTACAAACACCTCGCCTTATAGAATTTGTCGTCTATTTTCGCCATAAAATGTCAATAAGTAGGAAAATTACATTCGGCTAAGACGTATTTTTTATGCCCATCACCTTTATTTAAAGAAATGGTCGAAATTTTTTTCATTTATATGGAATAACGTAAAAATTTTTATTGGGTAGTTTAGAAATAGTGAGCACAACCGCTAAAAAATGAAGGTGAAACACCTGTCCTTTGTGGAAGCTTTCTGCTGGGAGTTGCGAACAAAATGACAAAATTAATATACTCTCATCCTTCGGTGGTGGATATAAAAATATCAACTTGTTGCCTTAGAACCCCTTTTAGGGAGAAAGATTTGCAAGACATATCCAAGCTTGTTGTAGCGGCAAATTGATCAAATTGCAATTTTCTAGCGATCTTCTTCAAAATCTACAGAAAACTACATATTCGTCGTTTTATGAGGATTTATTTCTTATAAGAAAATTTATAAGGAAAGTGCTTCAAAAAGTTCTTTCGCTTCTTCGCTTTTTACAAATTTTCTACGTACGTTTACCATATCAAAATATTATTTTTCATCAATTTTTGTGGAGAACTATTAAAAATGAGTATTAAAATTTTTTTTATAAAACAATTTTCCCAAAATAGCGCTTTATATAAACTGTGTTCGCAAAAAAAAGACGATGGCTTCCGTCCTTGATCCAAAATGATATCAGTTGGCGATATATTGGTAAAACATCGCGTAAATTTGCTTGCACTTGCATTCTGAATACAATTACAAAATACAAATAGACACCAGACAGACAGACAGACGGCTATTAATTCGAATCAGCAAATTATTCTGATTAAATTGTAAAAAGTGAACAAGTTTCTCAAGTTTCTTAATAAACCATTATGTGTAGTAGTAGTGTAGTAAATATATTGAAAGAGGATTTTCTCGAAATATTATTAATTTATAGCTTTTTAATCCCTGTCTTTTACTTAATACTCTCTTGAAAAACAAACTGAAAGTCGTTCATCAAAGTACCTTCTAGAGCTAAGAAATTGTACAACCTCTACATTTTCACTTCGAATTTGAATAGCTAGCGCTGATCTCTGCCGAGTGAAGGATGTGTCGTGCCGCGTGAGCGTTTCGCGCAATACTGCATCTTGAAGTTTAAATTAATAAAATTTAGATTCAAAGTGAAAAAGTGAAACGGTTCCATTTCTTTGCTCTCGAGTATATTTAAGGGTGAAATAGAAATTACTAGTAATGATCTAGAAAGTACTGAAAGTCATTCCTTTAACCTCAGCTGGAGCTTCGCTTCGCTTTTGCTTTTATTTACAACTTATTTGATGCTATCACCTCTTCCACGGTCCAATTTGCCTGCTTATTAAAAGTAGTGAATATTGCCGTCTGCAGTCTTCGCGTACCAAAATAATCATCATCATCATCATTCATCCTTAGTCACATCAAAATTCATAGCAAAAATAACTTTAAATTCTCTTAACTAAAAGAGATTTTTATACGATTACGTTTATGTACGAGTATAACTCATGCATCATATTAGTCATACTTGCAAAGTGGCAGCTTTCTACCCCATTTCACTAAAGTCTTAGCCATTTTCATACACACATTTACGAATATATAACACACACAAACACAAGACATTCATCAGATTCGTTATATTTGCAAAATTGTCATCCTCAGCAAGTAAAGTAGTAAAATCATAGCGAATAGCATATATTTACACATGTAAAGCATAGATCATGTTCGTTACGCTTGCAACTCTTTCCAATGAAATACATTCGCCCTAACCTAAGCAGATAATGAAATCGATTGCAATTGAATCTTAACTTCACGCAGCCAAACACTATAAAACTTGATGGCAAAAATTAAACTCATCGACCTCGTTTAGCTAAATTCATTTTCATTCAATTTTTTTATATGTACTCGAGTAGCTTATATGTCATGTTGGTTTTTTTTTAATTCTTCTTTTTCCTGTAAATAAATAAAATCTTCAGATCTCGCTCTGTTATCTCCTCTAACTAACTTCAAAGCGAAATACGTTCGCTTTAAGCCGATGGCTTATATAACTACAGTTATATAAAAATTTATTTGTCTCTGCGTAGCTCATGTCTTTTTAACGTTCATGTATAAATCATACGTCCGGGTGGATGGTTATTTACACGAAGAAGGTCGAAGTAAAAAAACTCATATGAACGCTCTTGGGCTTCAAGTTTTAGTTTCATTAGCGTATTTGGTGTTTTTGTAGATCAGAAGGACAATAAATTTTTTTATTATTTTTGTGAAATGCGTTATTGATAAGCATGTATGATTGATTCATTGATTGATTTGCTGCACTACATCTACTGCTTTATATAAATATATAAATATATATAACGATCGATCAAGAAATAGAAATAGAATGCATGAACAAATAATGCGTAGTTTTTCTTTTTAAATTTTTCCTAAAATCAATTTTAAAAATTTTGAGTTAAAAAAATTCTTTATTTTTTTTTTGACATTCATAAAAAAAATTATAAATAAAATGCGGAAAATATGCAATTTTTTTTTATATAAGTTGCACTGATTTTAAATTCAATATTAGAGTAGAAATAAAATTATTTTTTTTTTAAAAACTAAGTCATTAAAAAAAAGAAAATTAAAAAAATCATTGAAAGAACTTAAAAATATCAAAAATAAATATTTAAACATTATTTTAACTAAAAACTAACGTACGCATAAAAATATAAAAACAAAACAAAAACGAAAAACTGACTTACGCATAAACGATTTAAAGGAAAAAATATAAAAACTAAAACAATAAACTCAAACTAAATATAATTAAGAAGAAAAAAAACAAACAAAAACAGATGATAACAAGAACTTTTACTTACCTCCACCTTCCATTCAGTCCGCATGAAATGCTTTATTTTCTTCTGCTCTAAATCAATAATTTGAAAGTGAAGCACAAAAAAAAAACAAAAAAAAAAATTAGATTTTCAAAATTATTTCGCTCAGTGTGCAATGAGCAACGCTACCAGTGTTTCCAACTCTTTCTTTCTAATACTTTTACCCAAAAAAAGAATAGAAATTCAAAGCCAGCATAGGGTGTGTCATTTCATTTCTTCATTTTTTGTAACACAATTTCTACTTCGTGGACATTTTTACAAGCTTACGCGTAAAATATATTTAAAGTTTTATTTGATTTCACTGTTTTCCTTTTTTTTGTAGTTTAAGTAAGACGACTTGTTTGCCTTCTACTACTGAGATACCACCAAGCTGTGTTCACTGATATCATATAAAATTTTTATAAAGAGAAAAATTCAAAGCGAGCACAGGGTGTATCCCGGCAGTAAGTGCATTTATCTTGAAAAGCTTTCTTGTGTTTCTTGTGTTTTTGTTTCTTTATTTTTATTAATTTATTGCTAACATTCTTAGTTGAGACAACTACCACTACAAACCATATTCGGTTTAGTGTTGAAAAAAGCTTTAGCTCTCATCCTATAATTGATTTAACTACAGTCGGACTTGTTAACACTTTTTCGTAAACTTGAAGAAGTCCATTCGAAATTTATCGATAAATAAATTTCCATCCATTTTGTCCAACTAAGGGATTCTATAATAATATTAGGCTTGTCATTCGATTCCGCGAGTACTTTAAGTCCATCTAAACTTGATTCGTTGAATTGGATTGTAAGCGGATAATTAGAAGCAGTGTAAGTGAATTCTATGCAGACTGGAGACCATAAATTAAAGACTACTTTTGATGTTGGAAATAATCTTAATAAATCAAATGACACGCCCCTTATTAGTATTATTTATCTTAATAAGTTAATTGGTTAAGATTATTAATAGTTTCTTCTAAGTTAATATGCGATGCCTTTTCCAGGATGCCTAGTCAGGCAAAGAGATGAGGAATATTTTTTTAGATTATGTTTGCACTAAATAAAAAAATGAAAAAAGTATTTTCTAAGGCACAGGAATTGTGCTATCGCTGTGTGCATTACGACATTTAATAACAGGTTTGAAGAAAATATTGTTTAGCTTTCTAACTCGAATACTTATAACAGTCTTCGAGAAGAGCGACAGGCTCAAGGGTAAAACTTGTACGAAAAGTCTGGGAAATAGTTTTTCTTTTTTAATTATGAAATATCAATCTAAAGATAACTATTAGTTAATCGACCGAGTTATAAAGTCATAATTCTGGATTCTGCATTACTACACTGTTTCAATTACATAAATACTGTTACTGTTTACATGCATTCATTTTATAAAAATCGATCGATTGTCTTATATTGTATGCGGCACCTTATTATAAATGGAAAGGCATGGGCAACAAGTGTTGTCGTATTCTACGTTGATGAGCATGTAAAAGGAAACCAAAGTAAAAGGATAACAAGAACTCACTATTTTTGTTTTCTATTTCTCCCGTTTAGATGTGAATTTTCTTGCTTACTTCGGCTTTCATTTCGTTATGTGACCTTGGGAAACTATAAAAAGGAATTATAATATACATATATATGTATGTATATATATATATGTATATATATAACCGTAATCTGTTTGTTAATTAAAGATTTTTTCATTACACACAATTTATCTTTTAAGTAAACTGGAAATTAGATAAAAAAAACTAATAACTTTCACTTTTTATGTACTTTTTCTTTTTGCTTTTTTTTTAATTTAAAGAATTTTTTATTTTCACTTTAAAGTTGTTTTTTTTTTTTTTTTTTTTTAATATTAAACATTTTTTCATCGGAAGCACAGATTCTCATTTACGGTGATGCTGCTATTGATGAATGCTTTGTGTGCCTTTGAAAACTTTTATACACCTAGAGATAGGCAATGAAAAAGTTTGTTATTAATAGTTTTTTTTCGTTTCTTTCGTTCTTTGTTTTTTTCGCAAGCAACTACTCATTAAGTTTTATATGCAACGAGTTTCTGGGAAGTAGAAAAGCTTTCTGGTTTAGGAAAGTTTTCTCATAAATTTAAAATAATTTTTCTTTTTTTATTTAACTCTGATTTTGTTTGTTGACCATAAAATTTTATTAAATAGTTATATAAAAAAAAAAAAAAATAATTTTCTTAGCAACCTTTGACTTTTAAATGTGTTGTGGAAAATAAATATCCTTGCGGTAGTACTCACCGTTATTTAGCTTTTTGGGTGAGAATCAAAAGCTTTTTCTCTTCTCTCTTACTTGCTTTGTTTATTTAATTCCAAGTAAATTGTACAGAACGGCAGCAAAGCAGAATTATCCGCCTTCACGACTTTTGATTGAAGTTTTTGCTCTTCACTCAACATGTTTTCGTGTAGCGAAAGCTGCATATTACGTGTGCATGTATACGATGTATTTTTTCGATTAATTTCAAGTTTACGAGAAGTAAAGATTGTTTGTGTATTGAATACAATTTTCAGGTTCAAGTGCAACAGCGCGCATGTTTCTTTGCATTTCCTAACTAAATGTAATATAATGGAGATGGAGACGGTTGTGGTTGTGGTTGTGGCTTTTTCTTTTTTGCATTGCGTTAGGTTGAAGCTAGCTAGTAACTAGCTGGGAAGACTATTATTCTCCTTTTAGCCTTTTATGAACACTTTTCTAACCCACATCTCGCCAATATGGTCCGACCACGTATATACGTAATATGTACATATTTTTCCTTTTTTTAATGCTTTAATAATTCGCTGTCGTCATTGTGAAATTTTGAGGCTCACTTTTTCTTTCTCTTCCTCTCTTTACTTATGGTTCGATGTGCATAGTTATATATCTGTATGTATATGCATTGTTTTGCAAGCGTTTATATGCACGTATGTGTGGTATTTTGTCTTTTGCTTTTGCATATACTCATGCAAGAAATTTATTTATTTATTTTTCCTTTCTGTTTTTTTTTTGTATCTGAGATATATTAATTAAGTCTTTCTGTGTTGACAAGCTGACAAGTCTTTACTGTAATGATAGATAAAATACAAGAAAATTTATATAAGAAAAATGTTGTATTTTATTCGAATATTTATGCAAAACACATAAATTAAGTAATTTTTAAAAAATCTTAATAACGCATTTTCCAAATTTCATCCGGAAATAACTGTTAGAGAACTTTATAAATAAAAAAGCACTTTATCGGCCTTTATATCTATTGGGAAAAGAACATGGGGAAGGAGGACAAAGAGAAGAAATATGCCCACTGCCAGATGCCCGATCTGATCTGCACCAATGGGAAATTAATCAAGTCATGTCTGTCCGTACGTGAATCCATCTTTTGTTAAAACTTTTGAGCTCACGACAATTGTGATAGAAATCCGGAATGTAGTGTACATGTTTAGAAATTCTTTTAACTGATCGACTTTGAAAATGAGTGCAACAAAGTGAAGCTGCCTTAGAAAATTGCCAAAAACAAAAGTCAATACGATAAATAATATATATATATATACATATCCATTGAAATATAGTCTATATTTGAAACTGATTAGTCGGCTCCAAGAGTAATCGAAGTAATTTAGAAGAAAAATCGGTTCTGAATACATTCAGTTCAATCTAACAATTTCAGTTACTTTCCTAGATAAATATATAAAATTCGTTGCTTGCTGATTATAGTTTTCTTTATATTTATACTTTTGTTTTTAAACTTTTGTAATTTTATTTATTTATTTAAATTCGTCATAAAAATATTTTAAAAAAATATTACGACTATCGGTTCGTCCGTACGTGACTTTTTCTAAATATAATAAAAAAACAAATATTCTACAATAAGTCAATGACTGAAAAATGCGAATGTTTAGAATGCCAACGATTTTATTATATTTTTGTTCAAATTAAGAAGAAAGGAAATATAAAATATTTTATAAAAACAAACGTGACGCACTTATGTGTTCGCATAGACAGACATACGCTTACATATCGTGCGTGAAATGTAATTTAAATTCAAAGTGCTTTCGTACCTATTAAAATTGATGATTGAAATATTTATATCTATTAGATACAAATGGGGTACAACTGCTACTGATAAAAGAGAATTAAATAAAAAAAATATTTGGGAAATAATCTATAAGTTAATGATTGGCAATCCGAACTAATTGAGAAATGAAATCTAATCTTTTTTTGTTTTTGGTATATAATGAAATTCGTTTTTTGAGTCATTTTTTCTTTTGCCTTATGTTTAGTATCTTCACGGATTAGGGTTTCTATAACACGTTTACGTTAGCCAGAGATAGGCACTTAAAATCTCAATACCTCATTAAGACATGGAAGGAATAGAATGCGTTTTTCTTAAAACAAAAAAAAAAAATCTAAAGAAAAAAATAAGTCCTTCAAAGACTTCAAAGGCAGTCTAACGGAAAAATGATTTAATACTGTTTCTCTTGTAAGTTTAATCCTTTAATCACCTCTAGAGATTTTTTATTTTACATTTTAAATCTTTGATATATTTTTTTCTCACCGCTTCTCCAATTCTCATTTACTGAAAGGAAACACTTGCAATTTAAAATTTGTTTCAATTCTAAGACGAATGAATTTCGAATAATGACAATAAGTACGATAAATATAATGAACGCTATATGAGCCGATGGTCTTTTAAAAAGAAATTTCGCAAACCTGGTAGGTTGTTTTAAAGGAAAAAGTTTTTTTCTTGAATCTTAACATAAAATTATTTCCAAATATTTGGATGATATTCTCTTCGGGTTTAGCAGCGTGAGTGGCACTCAATTAAGAAATTTCTGTATGTATTTCGAAGAATTAATGATTTTTATTTCTCGCCTTGGATGTGAAAGTAAGTCTCTTAGACTCAAATTCTCCTGCATTTCTTTGAAGTCGAGGAAAATATTACTTGCAAAATTCCGTTTAAACGAATTTAAATGGCACTCATCTTATCGAAAAGCTTTTCTTAATTTCGGATACTTCTGCTGCTTCAAATGAGGTATAAATGATCATTTCTGAAGTAATTGTTATTCTTGAATAGCCAGGAAATGGTTTATCATTAAAGTCTTTGCCGTCACTATCTTTTTTATCATCGTCTGTAATAAAATATTTACACTTTTGTCGTGACAAATATGGCTCTTATATGAAAGGAATGAATGTAAGGAATGCATTACCAGTTACACTACATAAGAAATGTGTAATTGGTAGCGAAGTAAATCAGATCAGATTTATATCAAATTTTTTTATTCTATTTATTTACAAGTGTTTCACGTTTTAAAGCATTAAAATCGTGATTGAAAACTTTCAAGAGTTCAAAATCGATTGTTTTCGCTTAATTTTATATATCATAACGAGGGCATAACATTTTAGTTGATTTTAAAATAGAATCTCTATCTATCTATTTCTCTCTCTCTTTCTCTCGCGTGTGAGTATATGGACAATTCAGAAATTAAATTCTGTTTCTTATGTAAATTACGGGCAAAAAGAGGCAGCTTAGAAGAAGAGACACTTAACGAAATTGTCTTCTCGTCGACCTAACACTTTCACATTTTATTTTTTTACGGCGCGAACACAATATCAATGCAATTTCATAACTTTCTGAAGTAAATCGGAAAATTGTCTTAGTTTCAAAGGGTTTATGACGTTCGGCGGATTGCTTTCAGTCCAATGTATCAACTGATCTCTAATTTCACAAGTGTGTGAAAATATTGGTAAGCAACTAACACATACAAAATTGGTGATAGAAAGAATGAGAAGGAGAAGGCACGCGTATCCAAATGTGGTTTCTAGCCTTTTTTTAAGGTAAAGATTTTTTATATATATATTTTTTTTTTTGTTTGGTATATTTTGCTTCACATGAGGCCTTAATCACAATGTTTTGCAAATCAAAAGTGTTACAAATCAATTCACTTTAATAAAATTAAACTTTTCTACATTTTTACACTCACCCCAACTCTTATTTCTTCTTTTTTTCTATGTATGCTAAATGTAAGCACATAATCGGGATTAATCAATTAATTGTTTGTTTGTTCGTTTTTGTATTATTTTTTTAATTTTTAATTGTAAAAAAATATATTTACACTTCATTTACTAAGTACACTACTAGTTCTGTACATATCCATGAAATATATCGAAATGCTTCAAAAATATGTTTCTATCTCTCTATAGATAAATTAAGATACAAAAGTATATCTAAGAGATAATTCACATTTTTTTCCTTTGCAAGTTTACTCAAATATTCCAAAAAAAGATGAGAGACAAAAAAGAGCGCAATTGTGTTAAGCATTAAGTTGATTGTGTAAATGCGTTGAGAGAAACTGTGTTCGTGCATAGCAAAGAAGAACTCAAGTATTCAGCTTATGAATATTCGTTTATGGAAATTCTGTGTGTTTCTGTTTCTATCTCTCTTCGCCTCTCTTTCAATTGTTCTGTTAATTTGTATTGTTGTTGTTATTATTATTATTGTTGTTGTTGTTGTTGTTTTAAGCTCTTTACCTAACATTACTTCATATATATGTATACGTATATATAAATATATGTATATTTACTTATATACGTGTATATAAATATATGTAAATGTGTATACACATTGTAGAGCTAGCAGCACCACCGCAAGCCCGTGTATATGGGCAGCTATACAAACTAGTATCTTAACCTTGAACTTGAAACACATTCAGTTTGTTAGTTGCTATTTGGCTGACGTTGATTTTTTATTGTTGCCTTTGTTGTTGTTTTTAGTCGCATGTTATCCAAGCTTTCATGCCTTTATTGTTTTCTTTATGTTTTCCTGCTTATTTCCCTAATAGTTTTTTTAATTCAATATTTTTTGTAGGTGTGCTTATCTAAATTTTTTTTGCTCTTTTGAGAGATAGTTATTTCGATGACAAGTTTAATGAAATAAATAAAAGCTTCTTTAACTTTGATTTCAAGGGGGAAACCACTGCGAAAGTCTAAAAAAGCGTTTTTTTCACAATTTTTTCTTTAAATCGAAGGAAACAGAATACTATCTTAATATTTTATTATTATTAAGCGTATAGCTAATTATTAAATATGTATTAAAAAAATATTATTTCTGAAAAATATCAAAAAATGGCAACCCCGAGGCATATTTAATTTAAGTGGCACCGCGGCAAGCAGAGTAACTGGCCTAAATTTGTAGGAAGAAAAAAAATACTTTCAATCTATATACCTATATCTAGTGAACTTCAGGCCGAATTTTGGAAATATTACGTTTTGTTTGATTGGCGAACATTTGAATAAAAACATGAAAAACCCAATAGTCTCTTATTAACAAAAAATATTTATATTAAAAAATATTATTCTAAAGGTACTGTAAAAGATTCGAATGAAAAAATGAAAATGGTTTGAATTATACTACGTGTCGCGCTGCTCGTTTTCAAAAATCGTGCTTCGAAAAAAACGCGTTTAAAGTTGTAACATGTGTTACAGATATGTTCATTTGTAATAAATAATTTTTTATTAATTTTGACTATTAGCCTGGGTCATAAAAAAACCTATACAGGTTCAAATATTCCTCCTCATTGCCTTTCCTCGATGATTGTTTGCTCGAATGTGGCGGTTTTGCTATAATCATCAAAAATAGAAACAGCAAGAAAATCCTTCTTGAATTTTCCGAAAACTTCAGTGTTTCTGCTTATTTCTGTAAGTCAAGCTTGGTAGCTTTGAAAACTCAACAAAACAAATATACAAATATTCCATCTATATATAATCACTAGTTATCGAGTAACAAGTGGATGGATGCGATGAGTACGTGGTTCCATACCTCCATTATAGTTAAAGTATAGAGTATATATTTGAGGCGGCGCACAGTCTATTCCGCAGCAGTTATCGATTCAAAATATTTAACACCTACAAAAAACATTCAAGTTGTTCAACTTACAAATCGTTTATTTTTCAAGATTGTTCCACTTTAGTTAGATTTTCTAAGCGGGTCCTGGATTCTTAAAATTAGTTTTCAAATTAACTGTAGATAAGCTGAAGAATAAAGCGTGAAGTGAATTCATGGACTATTAATAATAAATAAAGGGGCGGACGGAAGGACCGACAGATGTATGCAAATAGACTGTATGTCTACTGGTAGTATATGTCGTAAAACCTCCATTACATTTTACGAACAGATTTATAAAATATATTTTCCATTTTTGGATGATTAATGTTATTCTTATATCCTCCCACGTGTGCAAAAAATTTCTTTTTTTTTAGATCATATTTTCAGTCGTTCATTCCATTTTCTCATCTAACAAGTTATTGCTGTTATTTTGTTTATTTTTCATGTCTCAATTAAATTTATTTTATCATTTGTTTGGTCGAATGCACTTTGTTCACGTAATTCAAATTAGTACGGCGAGTACCATTGCATGTGTATTAGTTTTTGAATGAATATGTAAGTTCTCCGTATTCCTCTACCTCCCTGTCACTCGTTCTCATTCAATCTCTCTCTCTCTCTCTCTCTCTCTCTCTCTCTCTCACACACATTCATTCATTCCTTTCTCGCTTTCTCTCTTATGCCTACAATCAGTATTCCTCATCGTGCAAATCCACGTACGTGTTTTGTTAACACAAGTATGGAAAGCCACGTTCGATTGAAACGAATCTAGAACACCCAACCTATAATACAATGAAATGAAAGTGGATGTCTTTCTTTTCCTTTTTTTTTGTTCATTAAAGCTATTAGTCATTTTTACAGAAAATTTCACATGACCCTCACATGAGGTGCTTGTGTGTATTACATCGATGTATAGTAGGTTTCTTAAGTTATATTGATGAGAACATAATGAAAATATGGATTTTCTGATGTGAATTAGTTTTTTTTTAGCGCTTTTTGTTTTCGACAATGTTTGAATCCAGATTTCGACAGTATTTGAGCTGAGCTTTACGAATTTGAAAAGGTCTACAAAGGCTGGAAAGACATATTTCGTCTAATTCTGTCTTCTTCCTAACTATTTTAAGAGCTTCGCATTTAATCTAGATTTCTCCCAATTTGTTCAATGTCTTTCTATTCAGTGGAGCTTATTTTATTTATTAGATTATTTTTCACAAAAAATCAGCTGCCGTAACTTCCCAGCTGCCATCACCTGTCAGCCTAATGCTACGATTTTTCTACGCTGATTGATTCTTCATATGTCCCGGCATTATTGTAGGCCGTTTAGCGCAGAAAAAAGTTTCGAATCAAACAAAGATTTTCCTAATTGTTAGCCTTAATCTAATACAGCAAAGACTACAGCTTTGCAGTTAGTCTAGGTAAATAGAGCTAAAGTGCTTTTGAAACTTTCGTATCAAGCATCAATCATTTATTTTTTGCATGATCTTTGAGGCGTATTGCAAACTTAATGCAAAAGTTAGTATATCTCCCTACCACGCGTTGTTGTGTTTATGAAAGTGTATTCAATTTCATTTACGTAATTCCAAAAGTTGTAGATATTTACGTTTTATACGTAGAGCAATATATATATATATTTGTTTGTTAGTACATATGCTTCGTAAATGTATGTGTAAATCTCTACATTATTATATATGTCAGTATGGATAAGTTTACACATATAGATAGATAGATACAAAAATCGAATTGAAAAGTCTTAGTTAGTTTTACGAACCACAGAATCGTATCATCTCGAATGGGTCAGATGTTTGATTATTAAGATTAAATATCTTTTGTTAAATGATATTATTTCACTGCCTTTGTCTGATTATTTTTGTTATGTAAATAAACAAAAAAAAGTGAAACATTCTAATTATATTGATTGATTGATTTGTTTGACACATGAAAAAATTTGCTGGTTTTCATATCCGGTAAAAATACTCAAATTTCTAAAAAAAATTAATTTTGGGAATTTTTTTTTATTTTTCGAATTACTACTACTTCTCGCATGATTAGAAAGGGTTAATTAGATATATAAAGAATATGTTACAAAATTGTATTCGAACATGGGAGAATTTTATAAAGCACATCCATATTTCAAGTTTTTTGTTCAAGGTGCAGGTGCTGCTAACCCATTAAGGGCCACTTATGTTTTGAATTCACTCACTTACTCATCTTTAGCGAGATATTTTTGAAGAGAGTCGTCCGTCCATCAAAGTTATTATATTAAATTTATACGAGTAGCTTTTGGAAATAAAAATGGAGCAGTTTATAAAAGGAGAACTCGTTGTAGTTTTGAAAACTCATTAGCCAAGCCAATGTCGATTTTTCAAAAAAAGTCATCTTCACCGTATGTCCATCTGAATAGTTTCATAAATAAATAAAAGTTTCGAATTCGGTGCTCAGAAAAAATGCTTACGCGATCCATGAGAAACAAATGCATCCGCAACGAACAATTATCTGATGCGGATATTGGTCAACCATCTGCCACACCGCACTTGAAACATTCGATTTATTGTAGTAAGGATTTCCATGCCAAATCATCTCACTAAAATCTGATGTCAACTGGTGGTAAAGACCATACAATTTAATGCAGCGCGATTTGTTTCTCGGATTTAATCGAATAAACAAGAAACAATTCCTGAGCTAAAGACCGGGATGTAATGCGTCATCCGTGACATACAGCCACATCTTTATCAAAAAGTCGATGAAAACTTAATGAAAAGAGCAATCGCCTAGACATTAGAGTCGCGAGAGCCATATGCCGGGTCTTTCGTTCGCATTAAAAAAGGCATATCAGTCATAACGATCACTTAGCACTCACAACAGTTTCGAAATCAGAGAGAAAGCGAGAGAATTCTTTTGTCTGATATTATATCCATTCCATTACTATGTACGCTATCGGAATACATTATGTTAACTACATATACTTTTCCAGTAATTCGATTAGTTTAGGTCTGTTATCTTGCAATAAAGTCCTGTAAATGTTAAGTTATTTCTGAGTAATGAGAGTGTTTATTAGCAGTACAGACGCTGTCACAAAAGTGTCTTTAGTTTAGTTTACAGTCTCTTTACTTTATCGTATAGTGAAAGCTTACGATTTTCTTAGACGTTAAAGTTGGTGTGCTGCTGTTGCTAACAGCAAGGCGATATGTGTCAAAACATTGGCTTAGTCGTTAAAATTTGCTTTTTTTTTGTTTATTTCACAATATTAAATTAGTTTTTATTTTTCTCGATAAAACATTTTTTGTTTACGCTTAAATGTAAATAAATTTCTTCCTAAGAGAAATACCGCCAAATACCTTTAAAAAAAACAAACATAAGAACATTAAACTATTATAACAAGTTTTAAAATTATTTAAATATTTACTTTCTTAGGGTTGGTGTGAATTCTCTTAGCTTGCAAAGAAATATTTTTAAGTTGTTTGTACCTTGTTGCTAAGATTATAAAAATATGTTATTACGATCGATAAGGGAAGTTTTCTTAATATATAGCTAAGATCTTAAAATTGAGATCATAAAAACTTGAGCTAATTGTTTATTTATTTCATAAGGCCAGACGCATATTCTTTTTCATAGAACATAAGAAGAATTGGTTCTCTACGATTTTTGCAAAGCGATCAAATATTTCCTTTCTATTATTGGTGGTACTGAGGAACTAACAAGCTGTCTTCTTCAAATGTGAACATAGTCGTTGTTAATTTAGTTAGAAACTGTACGTCCATTAAGAGTTTTTGGATTTACTTGTTAGGACGTAATCCCGAAAATGTATGCGTATAAACGTGAGTATTATTGCACTGAAGAGAACATTTTTCAATGACAACAATTTCGATGTTTTTTTGATCTGCCAGCCTTAGTTGCGTGCTCATTCTTTTTTTTAATCCAAGAAGTTTTTAAGTAGTTTTAAGTAAGAAGTAAATAAGCTATAATAATAATAATAATAAAAGAAATTGTAAAGTGGATTGCAAAACAAGTTTAAGTTTTCTGAGTTATTATTGACAGTTAAGATACTTCACACGTTTTAGCATAATGCCATAAAAGCCATCGAGCTTCTAGGAGTTTTGGGTACATTACTATTAATTTTATTAATATGAGCACAAAAAAGTTTCCGCCGTTCTCTATCAAAAAATTACAAACTTACGGTGAAATGTGAATGTGGTCAAGGAAAGATGACTAACTTTTTGAGCCGGTCATAGCAATGGAAGTCTTATTCGATCATACAATAAGAAACGTTAATCAGAAGGGGTAATGTCCACCGACAGTCCAACCTTATTAAGTTTTTGGGGGTAGGATTCCTTAATGATTTAGTTCGAACAAAGTGCAACACACCACACCCATCTGATCCTGCTAAATAGGTACACCGTGTTAATTGCTCACCAAGCTTGCGTGATGGTTATTTGTATTTTGGATCTCTTAACACAACCACCGTTCAACACTTCTAATTATTTAGCGGCACTATCTTCCGAATTAAGTGGAGAAACCAAAATTTCCGGTAAATGGCACTTATTCGGCACAACACTGACATTCTCACACGAAAAATATTATGTGATTCTGACAAGGAGTCGCTAATACTTCAAAGTTATGTCCTTACCAGATGAACAAATTTACGATATTACTTTTTACATCTGACAACTTCTACAAAACTTCCTGGTGGGACCATTTTTTTCTCTTAATGGTGCAAACTTATTTATACTCCTCATAATATTACTTGTGTTAGTACACATTGGAGCACTTAGCATCCATCTCACTAAGTATAAACACTACGTGGTAACAGACATTTAACGCAAAATAAAATTATTTTTGTATCAAATAAATAAAAAATAAAATTCTTTTTCTACTAGAGCGAGCAGATGATAAGGATTTAGGAAGACAACGTCTATGTTATTTCTAGTTTCATAGAGAATGTATACGCCTGGACATGTGCTGACATCGAGACTACTTAGGAATTTTTTACTTTTTTTTTTAACTACATCTGCTGAGCATTCAAAATTCAGTTTAAATTTGAATATTACATTTTCCCTCTTTCTTCCTTTTCGTTCTAGGAAATTGATTCTTTTTTTGCCACACATTTAAGGCAAGAAATTCTTTAACTTTTTTCTATCTTTTCCGTTTTATTTGCTGTTTTCATTGTATTGTAAAATTTTCAAATACTTTGCCCGACTATCCGCGCTACGAGTTGACTGAGCAAAGGTATCTAAAGCATTTGTTGTTAATTTATTTAATTGTCTGTAAGATTTTTTTGCATTTCATTAAAAACCTAAATTATTAAAAACCACAAGTATTTTACGAAACTGTTTAAAAGACTTTTATAAAATTTGTTTCAATGCATAATGGAGTTGCGGTTTACCTAGTTTTAATTCGAAAGAGAGAAAAAATGAAAAAGAAATCATTTTCCAAATTAATAAAAAGAGAAAATTGTGTGCACTATAACATAATATAAGATCTACACAAAAGATATGGTCCTTAGATAATGCGAGCCATACAAAAAACGATAAAATTCAATTTACAAACGCTCATCAACCTAAATATATAATTTCTTTTATAGAAACATTTGATGTATGATAGGTTTATGAGGGAAGAAACTAGCCCGAAAAAAAAATGTAATTAAAGGAAATTAATGCTTTTCCAAAAAGGATTCTCTTAGACGATGCCATATCACATGAAAATGTGATAATGGTTCCATGAGTTGATAGGACCTTAGGATAACTTTCATGTTGTCCAGTTCCAAGTAATGTACAAAAGTTGTAAAGTATTATAGTTTTGCAACAATGGGCGTGTCCACTAGTTGTAAATAGGTTCTTTTAAAGATCTTCACTATATTTGTAGTTGTTTTGACGGTGGTAGTTGTTTGGACAATGCAGCCTGTTACTTGCACTAATAGTTTTTTTCAGCATTGATGAAACCATTTTGTAATCTTACGCAAGTACAGTAGGGGTCTATCTCTCATGAACAGATTATTTAAACTCGTTTATTCAAATCTATCAAAGTCATTTTTGCTGATACGAAGTTCTCCCCATCGGACTTGTGGTTAGTTAAATTGTTTTCATTAAATGCTAGAGAATACCTATCTCAGCTAATTCGATGTCAAACGGCTAATAAAATAAATTAAAATATATAAATAAATCAAGCGGTTATTGAAATAGGATGTCTCAGCTTACAGGTATTATTCAGAAACTCCAGAAATAATTAAAACAAACGATTTTCACAGAAAATTAAAAAAAAAATTTATTTGAGGCCGTGGAGAGGAAACGCGTAAAAGAAAATTCCCCTTAGAAGATATCTCAGAACTTTACGAAAGAGGGCGAAAGTGCTTTCAAGAAAACAAAATAAATTATTAAATTACATCAGAAAATATTAGCCCCAAGAAATCAATTAAAAGAAAAAACCCTCAACCGCAAAGTCTCTTTTTCAAAGTAACTAATGAGATTGAACGACTTATTTCTAAACTGTCTTTACTGAAAAAGGGTGCCTCAGAGTAAGAGTTTTCAATTTGAATTTTGTACATCATTCGTACAACAATCAGCTCACTCAGGAGCAGTGTGCTAACTCGCACACCATGCAAAGCTCATCAAATGAAATAGTGTACTCTTATTAAAATACTCTTTACATCCATAGTAGTTTCTAGTAATGGAATCACTTGTTAAATATCTAATAATTATCGTTAAGAAGCATGTCACATCACGGTTCAAACAAAACATACACAAATTTTTACGACGACCTTTAAAGGGTTAAAATATTAAATATTTTCTCATTGTTACTGATGATGAGTAGAAATTGTAAATCTTGCAAACAAAATTAAGAAAAAGCGTAAACGTAAACGTAATCAAGGGATAAGTGTACTAAAATAAGAATACGAAAAATAAATAAATAACTTAAGGGCCGCGAATTTATCATTAGCAAATAAAAACTTGTTGTAGATCATATAGCGGATTGTTTGTGCCTTTTGACTAAGGATCGGGAATACCTTACGTTTCATTTTTTTTTTTTTTTTGTTATTAACGGCTATTAAAAATTACATTAATATCGAACGAGATAATTGGCTTAAAGATAATTTTTGTGTAAACAGATCATAAAGCTTAGAACAGATAAGATCATTTAACAGTAAGTGCAAGCAATTAAAAATAAGGTTAACTGTCTCACGAATCCATGAAGAAATAGCTTGAAATACCTTCAAATAACGCTTTTATTGTTAAAGTTGTTGGTGTTTTTTTTTAAATCGTAAATAAATATTCAGTTCTTGATGTGCATCGTTTTGATCGCAGCTCTCTTATCTAAAAATTCAGAAAACTCTCGAAAATTTTTAACAAAAGAAAAAAAAACGATTGCGGAGAAAACATATTTTGTTTAAAGTCTTTTCGATGACGCAAATCGATACCCGAATGATATAATTCTATGTATATTGTTAAGGCGATTATTATCGCGCTTTTTCCATGACTTTTTTTATATTTACCGCGGAAGGATTTTTTTCATATTGTTTGCTACACCCAGCAGACTCCACAAACTATACATATTTTTGATTAGTATCAAATTTAGAATCGATTTAAGCATGTCTGTACGTACGCCCGTCAGTGTAATGCTTGTGATTAATAGACTCCTGGCCCCAAAAACGAAAATGAACCAATTCGGGCAGAATGCACGCCCACAGTTCAAAGTAAACTGATTTTGTTGGATCTATAAAAGTTTCGGCATATATTGCACCACCAAAAATGCAAAGATAAGACCACGCCCTTCCGATACAGCAAAGTACCGAAATCTAATATTTTTGTGAAAATGACATCAAGAAAGAAGCTCTAAAGACTTCACAAAGCATTGTATTCATTGTAGTGTTGAATCGTATTAAGTTTAGAATTCATCTAAGCGTATCCGTCCGCCCGATCGCAAAAATAAAAATATGAAAGTTCTTGCATGTACCGAAAACGGGCCAAATCGGTCAAGTGACACGCCTATAGCGTAATACAAGCTGAAAACATTTCTGTTTTCTAGCTGTTTTGGTAACTACTCATGGAACATGTAATAAAAATTTCCGAAGTATTCCATAAAAGAAACCTGTCACGCCTTCCCGATATTATAGAGTATCGAAATTTACTTTTTTCGAATTTATTTTCTTTCATTTAATTTCTTTAACATAAAGGTGATGGATATAAAAATTCCGCATATAACCGAGTGTAAATTTATTACTTGTTTGTCTTTCTTTCGGCGAACAATTTATTCTTTTTAGCTTTCTTTAGTATACAAAACTACAAGAACATAAAAAAAGCAAAAAATAATTAAAATGAAAGAAAGCAATATGAATTTCTATGGTTCTTTAAAAGCAAAAAATTCTTGTTCATAATAAATATTTTATTCTCACTTCTTTTACTTGTTAAACTTACGAAAACTAAGGAATACTTTTTAAAAATCCCATTAAATCTTTGCAATTTGAATAAACTTTACCTTGTGCCTGTCCACTCGTCTGCCCGCTCGCCCGTTTTTCGGTCAACTGTTATCGAGACGAAAACAAGGCGTAGACTACAAATGCTTAGAACTTAAGAACAGAAAATTCTAACTTATCATATGTGCAAGATGTGAGTATACTTTTGTCGAGAATCAAATTTAAGTTTCACGGCCATTGTCCAAGGACAACATTTTCTTATTTTGGTGGAAAATGAATATCTTTCTTTTTTATTTTTTTTGAATAAACTTTGCTGTGGACAATAGGTTGGCAACATTTTCTTTAATAACCAGAAAAATAGAATATGTCAAGAATACGGAAACAGATAAGAAACTGCAAATGCCTAAGGAAGCCGTAAGTGGCATTGCCTTACATATGCTACATCGGAAATTAATTAAGTCTCTTCGGTGTCCTTAATAATCGTTGACGTGGCTAAAAATTCCTACACAAAGAGAAAAACTCTAAAGTTACTTGAAACTAAAATCAAGTAAATCTTTGTATTTTCAATAAAAAATCTCCCTTCCCTTCACAAGTGTCCCAAGTTATTCAATGTGATCTTCTTTTCTTGATACTTAAAACTACTTTGGCTGATGACGTGCGAAACGAACTTTGACTTACTCCACTCTCTCAAAAATCATGGTTCCATGTTCCTGTTACTAAATAGAAGGATCTATACTTCAACTTGAAACATATCCCCATCAGCCAAACATTCTATTATTAATAGAGGAAAAAGAAAAAGGAACTAAAAAACAGCGTTAAATTAAGTTTGGCTTCAAGCCCTTCTTGTGTAGTACATCTGTTGTTTTAATGAATTTCTGTTTATATTTTCAGTTTCACTTGTTTATTTATTTTTCGAATAAATAAACTTTTGATGAGGAAAAAAGCGACGCATAAGCGCAAAAATCGTTTCGTTTGTAGCGAAAGGGAGGGGAAGGGTTTTCACAGTTATAAACAGTTTGCGAATTCCATGATAATCAATTTTAGTAGAATTTCAATTTTTTTCTTTTTTTTCCTCATACCATTTGCTAAGTAGAAATTTACATTTTCAATTGATTTTTATTATTATTTTGTTTTTGCGAAAAAAGCAAACAAAATGAACAAAAAAAAAACAAATTTCTTTTATATGTGTGGATAAGTGGACAATATCGTAGAACGATTTATGGGAATTTTTCACACACTCGCAGAACCTTATACGTGTATATATACGTATGTACACGAATACATAACTATAAGTGTGATTACATGCACATAAATAACGGTTTGTTTGCTTCAGCTTTTTTTTTGGTATTTACAATGAATTTCATCATCATAATTTTTTGCTTTTTTTGTTTATTTCTTATTAATACGATAATTGTTTGCTTTATTTCTAATTTACGACGCAATTTGCTTCTTATGTATACTCACATTGATGGATGAAAAAAAAAGATGAATTTTTTACATTTTTTGTTTTTTGTTTAAATACATATGTTTTTACAACAATACTTTACGACGATAGCTTACGTTATCTTTAATTAGCTGAAGTTTTCCTCCTTTGCTTTCGTTTTTTTTTGCTTTCGCTCTTTTTCATTCTTTTTTATCTTTGCAAAGAAAAAAACTAAAAAGTTTTTGTTTTTGAGAACTTTTCTTTTAATGCAACACTTTGTTCTAAAAAAGAAAATAAAACGTATTGTTGTTGTTTTAATTGTTGTTTTTTAGTTGTTGCTCGATTGCTTTTTATTCACTTTTTTTCTTCTGTTTTTGTTGTTTTATAAGTAGATTTAATGTTCTTTTTACTTTTGTTTTATCAATAATTTGAACTTTAAAGTTTAATTTTTTATTTCTTTTATATTTTTTAACATTTATTTTCTGCTTTTTAAAATGCCGCTATATCCGTTTAGTATGATCACACAAAACTTTCAGTTCTCAAATGCCACAGTCATCATCAGCAGACCATATGGAAAGTTCAATTTTTTTTTAGTTTAGTTCTCTACCTTCGTTATACAATATAAAATAATGACAGCGCGACAGCGTTTCGTTTAGAATCGTTTCTACTGGCGAATGAATACACACAGAGATATAAACAACATTCACACACTCAGCCAATGTTTAACATACAACCGTTATTAGTACAAACAAAATAAATAAATAAATAATAATAATAATAAGAGGAGAAAAAGAATAAAAATTAAAGGGCACAGCACTAACGCGTTTTTGTAGAATTTTTTAATTAAAAAGAAAAAATTGAAAAGAAATTTAAAAAATATTTCATTACTAGCTACTCCTCTTCCTGATTGTGTCACTTTGTAATCTAAAGATTTTATCGGCACTAACAATGATAGTAACAATAATAATAATACGAAAAAAAGGAGTCGAAAGCAAACAATGGGCAGAAATTGAAGGGCACGAAATGTTTTAATGACAAAAAAAGTTAACTTGACTTTCAAAATTTATTTCATCACTAGTCTATCGTCACTTTGTAACCTAAAAAAAAAAATCCGCTTTTCCAACGCTGAGATGAAATTATTTAAATTTACTTCAAAGGAATTTTACAAAATCAAAAAATAATGATTTTTTATAACACTTGGCTCTACATATTCAAAAACTTCTAAATTATATATGAAAATATAATGGAAGACACTGAACCTTTTTTTTCTAAACTCGCAAAGGAAATCATGTTTTGTTATTTGCTGAGTACTTTAAGAAGAAGGAGAAGAATGTATAGTAAACGGACTTCTGAATAATTTCCGAAGATGAAGTAGAGCTTTAGACTACGAGTAAGAAAAGTATTTAAATTCTTTTGTGCCTGAGGTACTGAGAGATACAATCTTACTGCCTTTCGGATGTAGATTAGATGAATGACTGCTTATCCAACTTATCATTGAAGTTCTCAAAATCAAAGAACAACTTACAGCAGCGTTCTGATGTTGTAACCAATCGTTTAATGACAAACGAAAATAATAGCTTTTCTTATTGTAGATTTTCTACTCTCATATAAAATACGTTTTTCCGGAGTAATAGTAGAGTTAATACAGTATATGCTGTCAAGTTCCGAAAAAGAAAAAGAAAGAAAAGGAAGAGGTAATCAATTAAACCGAAGCACAGTCATTATAAAGTCAAAAGTGGAAGCTTTATAGAAAACTTAACTTTTCGTAATATTGATTTGAAATGTATAATCAAGGATGTTTCTGAAATAAAATGCTGGATATACACGGCAGTCACCTACCTGGGCCATCGCATTAGCTGACTCCGTCTACATACGGCATTCAATCCTTGATTTAGAGCACCGGGTGCAGTCTTTTCACAGCAAAGACGTTTGAGTTATAAAGGTTTGACTCATAAATGTCCTGAAAATGTTCTAAGGCTACCATTTTCATTAGATTAATTACGGTTGCCTAAAATTTGCTGAAGATGATGAGAATCCGAAACTAACAAAGATCCACTAGTTTTGTTTGAATTTAAAAGCATCTAAACTGTAGCCTAATTCCATATTAAACCTATTTATAAAAGGGATCTACTCTTCTATATGACTTCATTCAGAAGGTATTGTTGCCAAGAACAACAAGGAAGATTTAAACATTTTCTATTTTATGTTATAGACTTGAATGCGTTACTATTTAACGATAATTTCTATTTAATCTTTTAACCATATTCTTATATAATTTTCTTTAAAGGAGAACCATATTCATTTCAAACCATTATGAAAAAATCTCTCTTCCGCTTAATATCTGTAAATGAATGCATGTAAATAAGTATGTATATTATCTATAACAATAACGTAAGGAGTTCTGTCTTTATAATCACAATTGATTTTTATAACAATCTTTTCTGCTTTTGGTTTACATCTTGCAGGCAAACATACAAATAAATAAAGCTGCCCCTCAGCCTATACACAAACCGCACCGTACACATTTATACTAATTTTCATTCTCCTTTAAATCATTTATTGTAATATTACTACTACTTCTACTAAATACCACAAACAACTAAACGTAAAAATTGTAATATGCGCCATAACTCTTTAAGTTATTCGAATGTTTTTCTCTCTCTCTTGATTATTTCAATATAGTTTTCTCTTTCGCAGTTCTCACTCACGTAATTTGTTTATATACGTTTTACTTTTGCTTTCTTTCCTTCTTGCACACATATATATTTATTAACTGCTGTTCTGCTAACCCAGACTCAAACCTTCCGATGTAAAGTAATGAATATAAAAAAAGAGCTAAAAAAAGCATTATATATACAGAACGTCAGAGGCAAAAAATAGAAAAACTTTCAATCCACTTGACGCAAGTACAGTGGGATTTCGTTTGAACAAATGTGCTTTAAAAAATTCATTTTGGATTTACATTATGTGTTATATAATATACAACACATATACATAATGTATTATATATTATATAACATCTATTAAATAATACGTATTATATATTATATATAATATAATACATATTGTATATTATATTTTATATATAACATATTATAAATTACATATTATGTATTATATGTGTTATATATTATATATACAGAGTAATTTTTTTCAGTGACAGTACAGACCTATTTTTGATACTGAAGAATAACGAAAACTGGAAAAAGAGGAACAGAGATAAGGAACGCGAAAGATGTTTGCTCACATTATTCAGAAAATTCAGCCAATTTTCAAAAAGAATTGCTTTATTTTACAAAAATGTTAACAAAATTAATTGAATTTATATTTTTTGCTTCAAAACTTAGACAAATTTTTGAATGTTGAAAACTTAGAAAAATTTTTCAATGTTTAAAACTTAGAAAAATTTTTCAATGTTGAAAACTTAGGAAAATTTTTGAATTTCGAGATTATTTTTAATTTCCCTCACCTCCACTTCAGTGCTATCTTGTGATCTCATTAAATGATTTTTAACCGTGTTTGCTTCCACAATTTCCCTGTGGCCTTTTGCCGACTACATATTTTATTGCAGACTTTTCTGATGCATATTCTTGGGGCATTTTGTGGTTTGAAAAAAAAAAAAAAAAAAAAAAAAACGATTTTTCTAGTAGATTCTAGGGACATTTTGTGATTTGAAAAATACGATTCTTCTAATAAGTTCTTATGGTATCGTGTAGTTTGAATAGTACGATTATTCTCCATTCTCCATTAATTACTTTATATTGTGTCATAATGATCAGACATCTAAACTTAATACCCTTGAAGCATAGCTAGCGAAAATAGCACAGAGATGTTTCATCCTTTTTAAGACCTTGTACTACCGCGAAAGACTACCAAAAAAATTAAAAATAAAAAAAAACAGTCAACATAGTAAAGTTCTGAAATTAAAAATATACGAAGTAATGACTAAGTTAAATTAGTCAAAATTTTCTTTTGACCATAAGTTCCTTCATAAAAAAATCGCTTTCCATATACACTCGTTTCACTTAAACAGTTTCAATCACTTAAAAACAAGCATAAAGAATTAGGGGACTATTTTCAAATTCGAATTAACATCGAAGTATATATTGTTGGCTTTGACTTTCTAGACGAATTGCGTGTATTTTTTTAGAAGATAGGAGGTGAGAGGAGGAAAAAAAAGGAAAAGATAAGAGGAGATTTCTATAAAAAGCTGCAAATATGAGACAAAGACTGACTTATAATTTGAAATCAAGCTTTCTAAACAAGATCGAACGGAGAATATAAGTGAATCGTGTCTCGTACTGGACTTATTGAGTGAACGATAAAAATATATTAATTCTTAGATGGTTTAAAGACGAATCTTAGACTGTTACTACGTTAATAAAGGAAAAAAAGTGAAATTTTTTTTAGGGCATAAAAAAATTTGAAGCCCTATCAGAAATGGGTATGTAATGAACTTTTCCGGTACGAAAAATGTAACTATAGTAAAATCGGCGTCATGTGTAAATTTTTAAATGGAATGATTTTGAAGTTAAAAGAAAAATAAGTTTACCTTGAATTGCTTTAATTGACAGTTCATGCGTTGCTAAAGAAATAATAAATTCTGCTGACAAATCATCGATTGGAAGTGTCTTTATTTTTTTTTTTCTCTTTAACACAATTTTCTTATATCGATTTTTGTTCTCGGCACCAAAAATGAATTTACAGGAAAAAATACATATTTCTTTTAAAGAATTTTCTAGTTATTGCCTTCAATTATTCACACATAACCACACACAAATACAGGCTCACATGAGCACATACACGTATACACGTACAAAAAAAAGATTAGTTTTCAATGAAATCGTATTTAACCTTAATTAAATTTTAATTATATTTTTTACCATTCAACATTACTGTACTGCTCTCGTGTGAGTGTATATAAGAAGAGAATAGAAGAAGGTTGAAAAAAATTTACATGCGTTCGAGATAGAACTTCTTCTTTTCTTTCTTTCTTTATTTACTTTCTTCTCTTTTCTATATAAAACTAAGAAAGGTTTTTAACTGATGGTAGCACTTTTATTACTATTTTTCGTTCTTTTTGGAAAACTATTACTAAACATCTATCACTGGAATTGTACGATGATGCACAACTTATTCGGCTTAGGCTAGTTGTTTACAGTTTGCTCGTTGCGTTTTCAATGCCAACTAGGAGCTCAGCAAACGTCAGGCTAACCGATTTTGTACTCGTTTATGTCTACATGTATACGTATATACGTATATACATGCATACATACACAAGTGTTTATGTATAACAGAATAACTAAACAAATTCAAACATTCAACCAGCATACGTATACGTATATACATGCATACATACACAAGTGTTTATGTATAACAGAATAACTAAACAAATTCAAACATTCAACCAGCCAGCGAATCAACCAACCGAGCAACTAACAAAACACCCAACTATCCAGTCGATAGTTTTCCGTTTCTTTACCATCAAGTTCAAAGCTGCCATAGCAGTCACATATACGTACACACGCACATATATATCTATGTGTATATATATATGTATATATATATATATATATATATATATATATATACGTGGATATATATATGGATATATATATATATACTAAAACACTAGCAAAGCCTTAGGATGAAGAACTCAGTTAGTAGTGGTACGTTACTGAACGGGCAGTTAGGAATAAATGCATGTTGCTGCACATCTGAAACAGGCTGCCTCTTCGCTATGGTTAGATGATATACATATATTTACACATTTACTCTCTTGCATACCTATACATGTAGGGATATCGATGTAAGTGTGTGTGTGCGTGTGTGTTTAAATAAAAGTATATTTATTTATACCTATTTCCACACTTGTATGGATGTAGGTATGTTTGCATGTATATAATATCATCGTATATACATTTTAAATATAATGGTAGTTGTAAAATATAGAAAACATTTACTCGATTGTTCTGTTGCTGCTCTTGATTCAGTTATTTAATTGTGTATAGATTCAAGACCTACCAACCGAGAAACGCAGCTCAAGTTCAAGGATGTTATGTAATAACGCATAAAGCATGCAACATACAAAAACGTACAAACACACGTCACACATTTACGGCTCGTATCAAAAAACCTTCTTTTGGGTCTGATTGTGAGTTGCCTAAGTTTTGAAAAAACCTTAAACACCAAACAAATCGCATTTCTCTCAACTTAACCCAACTTAGTTTCGGTAACGTTTGCCTTCTTCTTCCTCTTCTTCTGCATTTACAATGCAAGGAAACTTAAGGTTTTGTTTTTTTGGGCTTTTTTTTTCCTTTTTGCACAATGTGGCCTCGACGTCACGTTCCTCGCCTCTTGTTTCACTTTTAAGTTTATTGCATCGGTTGAGCGCATCTCACCAGTAAGCGGCTTGCTTGACTTCCATATGTTTATTCTCGGTCTTTTCGGTTTTATTATATAGTTATCAACTGATTCTAAGCATGTATGCATATATATACATACATATGTTTGTGTGTATGTATAGATTCAAATACTTATTTATATTTATATTTATATTATATGTGTAGAAATGTGTAATGTTCTTTTTTATTTACCTCACACACGTATATATATATATATATATATGCGTTGTGTACATGATTAGATAGTTGTGTATACCCAGCACCTTATACTGTATATATAAATATGTATGTTGTATACTAGTATATCTTATATAAAGCTATATATAGCTATAAAGTTCTACTCTTATAACTAAATATGTGCAAATATTAAGTATTTTCCTGTACACGTTTCTAGTTTCTAGTTATTAGTTGAAGACATGCATTTTTATACAAAAGAAATTTACGTTGGACTTGTGTATCTATTGATATGACTTAGTTTATGATCTTATTCTCAGCAGATTAATATTAAATTTCGGAATTTTTATATTCAAAAGATATAAAAATATTTTAAAAAAAGTTTAAGTTATACTTAATTACTTAGAAACTATGAAAAGGTATAATTATAATTTTGATAGGTATTTGTAAAGAGAGCGCTCAACCTGAACACGATATTAATTTCAATTTAGCGAGAACGACAGAGGGATCAATAAAATTTTTCTTAAAAATTTTCGCTTGATCAGATCAAAAATCATCATCAAAAGACAGATTTTGAGCAATTTGAATATCAAAGCATTGGTTTGCAAGGTGTGTAGAGTTTAATTTTAATTAAGAGAGCACTCTTTTTCCCGGCATTTTTCTTAAAGAGAAGGAAGTCACCACATTTTCATATTTTAGGATAAAAAAATTTTATTGATTATTGCCTATTTTGACTACGTTTCATTAGAATTACGGGCATTAATTCAAAGAAAGTTTTTCTAGCCATTTCCCGAAGTTTAGTACTAGTTCCATCGTACCATCAATTGTCTTTACGTTAAGGTAAATATTTAATGCAAAGTTATAAGACATTTCCTGTAAAAAAGAAAACTAAAAAGAGAGTATGAGGGAGACATAGGGAGGTAGGCGGAGAGAGACAGAAGTTGTATTAGGATAATGCTAACTGTCTTGTAATGCCACGTTTTTGCGATAATTGATACTACAACCAAGATAGGTCCGTGATTCATTTGCTTGAAGGTTTTTCTTTTTTAATCGGGGGAAAGCACTTAAAAACCTTCGGTAATGCTCTCAGGACTACCGTTGAATATTACGTCTGGAGAATCGTCTAAGCTTCGGTTTAAAGCATCCGGCATGTTGTCACGTAAGTCTTCGTAAGCGGTCTTCTGCACACAGCCTCTAGATGTGTTGTACCAATCTACAAATTTTCGATAGGCGCATCATTGCCCTTATTAAGTTGTATGGTGTCAAACTATGGCCTGATTTAAGATCTCCCTCACTTGCAAATCTTTGACAGTAAGACATCACATGCTCGGCAGTTTCATATTGTTCCACGCATATTGCTGAGTACGGTTCGCTATAATGCCCCCTCTTATGCAAGTGCAACTGAAAACAACTATATCCACTCAGTATTTGCGTTAGACACAAGTCAACGTTTTCATGTTATACTTTTATAGCCTTAGATTGCGGATAAATTGATTCCAAAATAAAAGAGTAAGTACCAGACAATGAAAAACAGGATCCCTTTTGTCTCTTAAATGGTTTATCCCTAAGGCTTTTGCTGCTAAAATATTCTTAAAGTTCATCTTTTTTATAAAAAGTTAAAACATTCGACCTTCATTGAGAGAGGACTTTTACTCCCTTCACATATACTCATTATGAATATATAGATTTTACCGAGTCTGCTTTTGCCTAAATAAGTAATCCAATATTCGGTCATGTGCCATATGATTAAAGCAATAGAAGTCACATTTGCAAGTAAAAAATTGATTTTGAGGCGAATAGGCAACCATAGATTTCCGAGTTTTTTTCATTGTTACAATTGTGACAACATTTACGCTAAGGACTAATTACGCAGCTGGAGTGAGTGCTAATGGAGAACCAGGAAGCGGTGGTTGATCATTTACTTGTTATCGTCGCTATTTTCGTTGGTTTGTGGCTCTATGATGTCCTCATACCCAAGCGTTGTCGAGATTAAAAGTAAAATGGAGGCAATGCTGGCCAGAAGTTTCTTTTCGAATGAGGGATAAAAGCGAACGTATGAGTCGTAATATTTAGTTAAAAATTCTAAATTCTTAAGAAAAGTTGGCAATAAAGCGGCATAAATTTGTATAAAAAATGTGTGAAAATATATTCAGAAACAAAAGAGAAAAAAGAGAGGAGGACAGGGAAGCCACATCCACACTGCACCGACAAATCAACTATATATGGTTTTATGTTGAAAAAGGCTTGCGTCTCTTAAAAACCTACCAAAAAAACTTTTCAAGAAATTTTACCTTTCAAGAAGCTTTTAAGGAAATTTACTCTTACAGGCTTCAGAACTTAAAGGAACTTCTAAACGACCGCTTCATCTTAATCAGCTTTTCCGCAAAGGCTCTCTTCGCTTTTGCGGCTACGATTTTGGTTCTGTGATACCCACAGAATCTTTTCTACTCCTCAGCACATTTTTAAGAACATTTTAATAGGCCGATATATTATTACTTATAGGGCATTAATGCCAGCGGTAATATTTAACTGAAATAAATAGTAATTGTAACTGACTTTATGTCCGCGATTGTAGTTAAAATGTTAGTAAATCAATAATTAGGTAATTTAAGCGCATAACATAGGTAGGCAGAAAGTAAGAGGGAAAAGGAATGACGGAAGGAATACACTCGTCGCGCGCGTCTATAAAAAAAAGAAAAATGTGTGAAGAACTGTTGTAAAAAAGAAAAATTGCAAATCATAAAATTTTTATTTGCACAATATGGTAAAAAAGCTATAACAAATGCTGTACTTTGTGTACACAAACGGGCAGTTACATTATAGCCACATAGAGACACAAGCAAAGACAAATCGAAAATTTTATTATTCGAATATAAAAAATTTATATACATTTGTATTATTAAATTCGTAACATTACTAACGAAATGGGTGTCTCGTGTGAAGAGGAAAAAAGCGTGTGCCCTAATGTTCTACAATCCAATGGGATATTATGTCAGCGACAGGCGATATCCAAACTAAACAAATTTCTGTAATAGGGGAGGATAAATGTAACCAATGGATGGTGCCTTGCACTGAACGCAATTAATTTCACAAGATGACGTTGCTGAAGGAAAGGTCTCGGAAAGTGCCCGTGGAGCACCATCCTACAGCTCAATCCTTAAGGTAACGTCTTAGCTGGCGAATTTGCTTAACAGCCGTTCTGAAGTCTGCCCATCTGCGGCTAAAATCTAATGATAGTAAAAGACTGAAAGTGGTATTGGTCTACAATTTGGTAGTAAGAACGGATAGACAGGAAGCTTTCGTATCCATTTGTCTGAAATATTTTTTCGGCGGTGCTTCCATTTCAATCTTTTCACTTTGTGTGACGCGGCGACATAATCGTAAAATTCGTCGCATTGCGATTGAATGGCTTTGTGCCCATTCTGTTGCGGCATATTAAGGAAACTTCCAATATCACGTATTTTTTTTATGTATTTTCGATTACAAAACGCTTGGAATCATTTAACGATATCGGCGTCAAGTTCAAAATACGAAATCACTTTGGTTTACCTCTTATACAGTTTTTATCATACTGTGCGTTTGATGTCTTTTCATTTTCATTTTCATTTTTATTTTGATTTCCTTTTTTAACAAATAAACAAATTGAAAAAACAATAGAATGTCTAATGTCTGCAATTTGTATGCGTAACATTTAATGCAATTAAATAATTAAAATGTTTAAATGCTAAAAATACAAATTTAATTAAAATCTCCCCCCATATGAAAGCACACAGAAGTAAGCTGACGTATGAATATTTTGTGCGAGGTGAGAGAAAGGTGGTGCTTATAAGAAGAAAAAAAAATATCGTAAAACAAAGAACAAAATAAAAAAGACTATCATATGAGCGAAATATTGTCAACATTCTTGCAGTATTAACGGCCGAATTAGTTAACAAATTGCATGTCATAGACGAACACAGTGAAGGGGACAAGAAATATATCGTTACTTAAAAAGGTGGACGTTACAAAGAACCAGTCGTCACATTGAACAATAGTTGAACAGTGTATATGGAATGCATCTCTAAGATGAGGTTGTGTGTTATCTAACGATAAAGAATATTTTAGAAAAATTTATCGATTTAATGCACTATATGCGTTAATATGTAAAGTACGTTCAAGTACTACAATATTGTAGATGAAGTACAACGATTGCTTACTCTTTAATTTTGGTGCGCAATAATGAGATCATGCCTCATCCACAAAAGATTGTCGAAACATATATTTCCAATACCAGTAGCTCATCTCGGTAACGCATGGCAGTAGGGCGGCGGCAACTGTACTGAATGCTCGATTCGTTAAAGATACTGGTCACACCCTATCTATCACCGTTACTATTAGGCCGGCATGCTCAGCTTGAATTTCCCTTGCTTGCTTTCTATCAGTGTTTAAATTCGGTACAAGTAGCCCATCTTTGTATTGCATGGCTTAGTAAATAACAGGCTTTACTATCGAGCTGGCATACTCGACTTGAATTTCCAGTGTGGCCGACTGCATTTTAGTTAGGGTTGAAGTGTGATTCATATATGGCTCTTTTAAATGAATTGCCATTTCTCTAAGAACCGGTAGCTGTAGAGTATGTATCATATTTTTAGGAAGACCGAGGCAAGGCCTTCAGTTCCAATAATTTATCCGTGAAATAATCTATGTGATGTGTAATTCTACGGAATCAAGAGATTCGCGTCGTCTAATCGATACATCGCCTGGGTTACGGCCTATACAACAGCAATAGTCTCTTCGAGACCGTTCTTCTGTGCTTTATTTTATTCGCAGCAGTCAAAAATAGAAAGGGCTATCAAAGCGTACCTAATCCATGCGTGTAAGCCTGAATTCACTTATTTATTGTTCATCCATTCGTCTGTCTGTCCAACGAAAAGTTGAGACTTAGCTTCGTTTTAGGAATATTTCGAAAATGGGAACAATCTTTCGAAAAGGAGTCTCACAGCAGTATTTGAAAAATAACAGATAAAAGAAAAAAGCTTAAAAATGAAAAAAAAAACAAAATTAAAAAAAAAGTAATTATTGTGACTTGCTTTAAATATTCTTTTGATTACGTAAAGTTTTAGCTTCATAATCAAGAATCACTTTAAAAAAATATCTCTCTCCTCATTTTATCCCAAAATTTTACTACCGGTTAGATAGACGAGTTGTTTTGTGACTGACAGTTTCTCATGACCATGTTTCCGCGGTGTAGTGACAGAATACTCTACCTCATTTTCTACATTACTTTACCTCGAATGCGATACGAACAGTATTCGTTATTTATCCTTATTCGATGGCTCCCTAATTATTAATTTTCTGGACTTTTAGTATTCGTTTTGCACGTAAGAAAAAGCTCCTAAAAAATAAAATATTTTTATTCTGAACAAAGTTTCGGACGGAAATTGCCTTAAATATATGTGGACAGAATTTTTCTATTTTCAAATCGAACAATTAACAAAGCATTCCTGGTTATAAGCTCATATCTATATTTAATAAACGTAATTGCATTTATAAAATTTAGAAAGAAGAGGTCCGTGTGGCGTGTTATTATTTTAGTGAATATTTACCAAACACGTATATGAACGAAAAAACAAAAAGAAAAAAAGTAAACAAAATAAATTAAAATGCAAAGCAAGAATCGCAACATCAACATCTATCTGAGAGCAGTTAGTAAATGAAAATTCTTTACTGCAAACGTATCTGCTTTGGATGAGCAATCAAGCCGAGTAACTAGCAAATAAGGTCTCGCGTCAAACTCTGTTGCTGCAACGCATACATGTGTAATGTCAGCTTATATTCATTCGGTGGTATTTTCCTTTACACAGGCCTAGAAAATGTACTCTTATGCATATACACACACACACACGCACACGCACACACACGAATACATGCATACGCTAGAATATAATATAAGAGCATCCGATCTAAACGTTCATTTGTTAGGTAAGCTTGTATGGTGAGGGCAAGCGCATGTCAAGAGCTGGCGACCTTGACAGTGAACTTGAAAATGAGCGACAAGGATTTTTGCATTCTGCAGCAAGCAGCTATGAAAACTCAGAACAACTGGTGTTCGTTGTTTTTGCTATTATTTGACGTGAACAGTGGCTGGCCAAAGTTTTTGTTGCACACATTAGTACATTAATACAAGACTTGAAACAGAAGAGAGCTTTTTTTGCAAAAAATATAACCTAAAGAGAGGAAGGAAATATGGAGAGATAGACAAAGAAGGAGAGAAAGAGAGAGTGAGGGACTAAATAGCATTTGTGAATGACTCTCCCTATGAAACATTTATTATTGATTTTTGTTGTTATCATTTTCTGCTACGTTGACTGCGTATGACAAACGAGTTTTTGCACATTTGCCGAATTTCCGAAACAGAACCAAAACCGAAAATCGCAAAAAAAATTTGAAATACGAATAAAGCTCTCGTATGCACACCCTGCCACCAGCTGACACTAACAATACCATCTGTTCGCTTGGCTTGTAAATACAATGCATATATATAAGTATAAACGATTCGAAATTATCTGTGTACTTACGTATATATGCGGATGTTTCGATTTACTTACGTATATGCATGCATTCATGCATTGACATTAAGAGTTTTCGCTTTCATAGTATGAATGTATGTATGTATGGCTTTGGCATATATATTCATTCTTTAATGTAGAAATCGTGTTCAAATACATACGACTATCTGTGTGTGCTTTTGCATTTGCTTTTATATATATTTCGTAACTCTCACTATCGCTAATACTTACATTTGTTCTATTACAAGCTGATGGTGCTGTCATCTCGTTCTTATTGCCAAGGCCTCTCTATCGCACAGAATTTTGTAATGAATCACCACCAGTCAATTCATCCATTTAAGCATGTACACGTACCCGTATAATATACATATATATATATACATATATATATATACATATATATACATATATATACATATATATACATATATACATACATACGCATACGTATATATATAGATACACTTGAATATACGAACAAGTAGTCGATGGGCTTGCTTTAATGGCTACACCCTACAAGCAACGTTAGCGAATTACTATCATTCGTTTTCAATCTCATCTTAATTTGGTTGTTAGGCTTCTTCACCACATTATTCACTAATGCAGATGATTCGATTCTATTGTCGTTGTTGTAATTTTGAGTCATTTTACGCAATCCATTATTTATGGTGACCAGTAGCACTTGTGTGAAAAATTTCTCTTTCATATGATGTTAATTCTGCTTTTTTATTTCTTTATATTTTACTTGTATATAATTGAAGAGCGTTTCGATATTTAAAAATATCTTTTCCATATTCGAAATAACTTATTCAAATGAATGCAAATTCAAAACGATCGTGTTAAGGTGTACTTTAGATTTTAAGTTAATTCAAGGAAAGCTTTTAGTAAGTTGGACTAAATTTTTTTAAAAATGTCTTCCGAATGTTGGTCAATCCGAAAACAATCTAGGCTTCCTAAGGCATTTCTTATGAAAACCCAAACGGGGTGGCATACTGCTCAAGCATTAACTTTCTCGTAAGCATTGAGCGGAGAATTAATAGAGCTCTGTTACTATTCTATTTAGGTACAGTACTTACTATTTAGTTAGTTATCTTTGGTCTCGAATGTGCAGTATTATGCGAAATGTTGACCGGTTCTTTGGTAGACATTTCCGTGTGCGATTTCTTTGATTTCGAGATCAAGAATGTTTCCGCTTTTAATCTCCTTCTTCGACCTTAGCTACCATGACGACAAATGCTACGTTCGTCAGAGAACGGTACTATGAACTTAGATTCGAAGTGAAAATGTGGGGGGTTACGACGCGATTTCTGTGCCCTAAAGTGTACATCGAAAATGTTTTCTCGTTTATTCTCCTTCCTAGACAAAGAAGAAGTTAAAGGATTGCCTTGGTTTTGATATACATTACACATTACATGAAAACGTGAATATACCCTTCAAAGTTTATTTAAAAATTGTTTGTTTCTTTTATAGGTGGTAACCTTCAGTTCAAATCATTACTCAGATAATGTCCCGTAAAACAACAAAATTACTAGTGAGATAATCAATTACTTAACTGAATTATATGTTTAAGAGAAATAATGATAAACTTCAATTAAAAGAAAATTTCATAAAAATAAAAAAAGAAAGTTTTCTATAAAATACGTAACGCATTTATTCCTAAACACGTGCACGAGAGTGCCAGTAAATAATGATCAACAAAAATTTTAATGAAAATTCTCAATAGTATGATCTCATACTTTACTTTACTAAACAATCATCGTTTAATTAAAGGCTTTTATGTAATAATTTAATAAAAACGCTATTACGATTTCTATTCCTGAACGATCAAAAAAATAACGAAATGTAAATTTTGCACATAAATGCTATTAATAAAGAAAAACTTTTTATTTATTCACTAAATTTCAAATTCTTGCAATTACATAAGCTTTGAGATCTGATTAACCAATTAACTGCGAAAGAAATGGAAAAATGTTGTTTATGCAATGAATGTAATCGAAGGGGTAAAGTGAAGTTAACAAATATATGTACAAAAATCACTAATGATATGTAGTGATATGTAGACAAGCAAGTGAACTAATATTTTTGAGGTCTTTAAGAGAAACATGTTTAAGTTATATTTAGCAACGTAGTGTAAATGAACTGATGAGAAAATTCTCACGAATCTAATCGAAAAGCATACGCGCGGGTTAAGTCCAAGTATTCTATAGCAAATTTTTGTCGAATTTGAGAATTAAAGCAACAAATATCAAACATTTGGATGAATAAGACTAAATGAACTGGATGTTTTGAATTATTTCTTAGTATTGCAAACGGAACGATAAAGTTAGCAAAACCTTATGCAACACACAGTTAAGAATAAAATAATAAGTACATCTGTATTTGCACTCCTCCAGGGAGTATTCAAATGCCCGAGATCATGTCTTATAATTTAAAAAAAAGAAGAAAAAGAAAACACATATATCCACTTACACGCCAAAAAGAGGACTGTAGAGATCTTCGCGTTTGTGTATACGCACTTACCAGAAAATTTGGTTATATTCCATTAAGCAAAATGCACTTCAAAAATCAATAAAACTTTTTTTTTAAAACTTTTTATTTTTTTTATTTTATTTTTCATATAAATTTTGAACTATTTTTTCCCTTAAATTGTTATAAGAAAGATTCATCAAATAGGTGAACGTATGTTAGCGAACCGTGAAGCATGAGTATAGGTATTAAATTTTGCGGCTTTAATTTGTTAAATGGAAAAAAAAACGAAAAAAAAAAAATTGAAAATAAATCTTAAATTGCATATGGTGATGTAAGTAAGTACGTATGCTTGGATAGTACAATATTTTGTTTAAATAATGCAGCCTGTTGCCTCTAAATATGGAATTTTAGATTATATCTGGCTTTTTATTTTTTGTTGTAGTTAAATAGAATGAGGTAATTTCTCTGATGTTTTGTATGTGATGAGCTCCATCGTTCTTTCTCTCTCTTTCGTTATCGTTCGGCTTGTATGCATGTGTGCATATATGTGCAGCTGTAATGTACAGCTTTTTCTAATTTATTGACCTTGAAATTGACATTTTTTGTTGTTTTTCCCAATCATTTAGGGTAGGGATGATGGTGTGACAAAATGTGATGTGGGAATGGAAAGGAAACGCATTACGCTCACACTGAAAAACTTGTGAACTCACAATGTTCGAATGCAGTACTGTCGTCGTATATAAGTGTAAAAATTGAAATCTATGTGAATGATGGGAAAGAGATAGCATTATATGAATTTCACAATTTTATAATTTCTCCGTCAGATTAAGATGCCTATAAGTATGTACGTTCCTATATGTTTGTATGTAGGCGTGATTTATCTATTTATTTGCTCAAAGCCAAATAATTGCGATTTCTATTAATGTTTTTATCATTTTTCACTAAAAATTTACCGCTTGGCTTATTCAAATGATCAACGTGTTTTCCCTCCGCTCGTAAATATGAACATAACACATATCAGCATGTATAAGCTACGTAGGTAAATAAATAAAAAAAATTAACATATATATATATATATACATGCATACACTTAAATACACACGTATCCGTATATAGTGTTTATTGTTATATATAACTATTCCTTTTTATCCCCTTTTCGATGGCCTTGAATGTCGCTTCGTATGAGTACAAAATACGTTAAGTATAGTTTTCTTTGCATAGTATACGAATAGAGTATATAAAAAAATGTTTGCTGGGGTTCCATTTGAAACGAAACGAAATTGGAAAGAAGAGAATATATGCGAGAGAGAGAGACACAGAGTAAGAGAGGAAGATTGCGCAAATACAGTTCACGTTCAAGGCCATCATTAAAATTGCATACAAGGCACACAAACCGCAATAAAAACAACATTACAAACAAAATCTCGTTAAGATGATGATAATGATGGAAACGTTGACGATACTACGACAGCACTTCACAACAACAAATGAGCAAACATTTTCGTGTATTCAAACATATGCATTTATTAAGGTGTAGGTACTCACTATAAGGCAAGACTTTACAATTTCTTGACTGTGGGGAACTGAACAAGTTCTTGAACATCAAAATGAATGATAATAATTTTAAAATGAAAGTTAAAGAAAAAGAAAAATGAAAAGTTGAAAATGAATGTGAATGTGAATTATCTATATCAATAATGGAGAATAATGGAGAAAAGCATTCCAGAGGATGAGCCTGAAAGTGGTTATCGTGAAATCTTCACAAACCATCAACGCGCAATACTGCTATTAAACACCTTTCGATCATTAAATCTTGTTTCCTTTTTCTTTTTTGTGCGACTTTTTATATGCTTGCTTGCTTGGCTCTATAATACCCATTACCCATCCATGCCTGCAGCCTGGCTGGTGATTGTAGCACGTACGTATATATGTGCAAGCAAGCAATTGTTGTCTCCATTTATCATCAACAAATGTCTACTCTTAGTTGTCAACTGGACCCTGTCGTTCTCTCGCATATGCATGTTCATATGTGCATAACACTCTCTCGTATCGTATATGTATATGTGTATATCTATTGAAGTATCAATTTTAAAATGTATTATACACAATTTTAACCATGTACGACAGGATTCTATTGTACTCCAACACTTGTGCCTTCCTTTTTTTTGTTTTCTTTTTTACCTATTTTACTTTTATCTCTTCTTGTTTTTTCTTTGGATTGCATTTCTGAACAGAAAACAAACACTTTTCATATAAATGTGTTTTTATGTACATACGTACATACTGGTGACCGTACAAGCTCTTATAGTAGTTTCGTTTATTATAATCAATAAAGTGCTTGTTGTTTAAGCATCCGTTCTGGTTTGATGGGATAGTAATGATTTATATGAAGTGACCATAAACTCGTATGTATATATAAAGAGAGAATTTTTAATATTTTCATATACACACAGAATATAAAAGAGATTTTAAAAGCATAGGATGCAATGCTTTTATTGAATTAATTAATTAAAATGATAAAAACTAATAAAAATAAATTACAGTCAGCTTATAGTAGATTTTTCTATATATTCAACACTTAGTTGTCTTTCTTGTTCTTTAATAAATGCTTTGGGTACTAAGGAAAGCACATTTTAATCTTAATGCAACACGTTATGTAACCGTAAGCATTCAAAAGTGCAACCGTGGAATAACTAAAAGGGAAGCAACAATAATGTTATGACCGAAAAAACATAACATATACCCGCAATCACACGTAATGTATCGTATGTTGTACTTGAAATTTTATAGATTAAAAAGTTTATGTTCGCTATATCCGAAGCTCAGAAAAGTATTTCTACGACATCATGCAGTAGAGAAAGCGAAATTTCAAATGTTAAAGCTGCTTCTGTCCACTAAAAAGGGGACTTCGTTTTTTTAGATTCATATGAAAAACCATAAAAAATTCATTTGTGCACGAGATTTTACATATGAAAGTTGAAATCTAAAATACATAAACAATTTTTTCTCACATTTGTCAGAATGCAAATCGACCTTTCTTCACATGCCGCTCTAAGACGCATTTTTTTTGTCTAAAACAACAAACTGATTTCCTGAAAATATTTCCCGAATATATGACGTAAAATTTCGTGAAAAATATTTTGAACACGTGATTCAAAAGCTAATAAACATCGATCCATTTTTCGGCTATGCTGAATCTTTGATACCCGCTATCTTTACATTAAAAGAAGAAAAAAAAGGTTAAGTTTAAAAGGTGGGCGTGGCAGCCTTAGAAATTTTTCTTGTGTAGTCAATGAGTAGCTCGGAAAACAACCAGAAAACAGAGGTGTTTTCATTGAAGCCGGTAAGCTCAGTTTTGCGACCAGGAGAATATTTTCACAGACATTTCAGAGATGGTCAGACGGACAAAATGACACACGGCAAACGGACATACGGACTGACGTGCAGACTGACCGGCAGACAGACTTACTTAAATCGATTTTAAACTTCATGTTGATCGAGAGTATATACGCTTTGTCTCTGATGGTCTTTGAAGCTTCCTCCTGGGTGTTGCTAACAAAATGACAAAATGAATATACTCCCGTCCTTCGACGGTGCATATAAAAAGAGGTGTTGAATTGAATTCTTTTGGGAAAAGTTCTTTTGAAAATTGGCCTTAGAATCGAAGAATTTTAATTCATTTGAAAAATGAAATGACTTTTATTTTTTATTGCCAGCGGTACGCTAATAAAAAAAAAAGAAATCACAAGGTTCGTACTATCCGTTTATGCGTTTCACGATGTTCAAGTGACAAAAACTTTTTCAAAATTTTCTTATGCAGTAATTAATAAACAAATCGTTTAGAAGTAATGACATTAGCGTTTTCTTAAAATACATTTATTTGACATAATTAATTAAACATTTTTCCAGGAAGAAAGACGACAATTGTCGGATAAAGAAAAGTTAATGAAAAATTGATTATTTTCGGTACATCAACAGACAGCAGCGATGTTCTTTAAGTAATTTTGTTTATTAAATTCATTTATGTTTGTTGTTATGCTAAACGAAAGCAATGAAAAATATTTACGGCAAACGTGCATTCGAATAGATACTTAATTAATTTTGATTTAGAATCCATTCGACACTCATCAATTTTGAAAATTAGAGTGATTCGAAAATGCTATTTTTAAATAAATAAACTTCAGAGATGGCAGTGGTAGACGAACTAGTAGTAAATGTTAAAATAGCCAGAACTTGGATTAAATCTATAAAGAAGACTCAAGTTTAAATAAAAAATAGTAGATAATTATTGTCTTTTGTTTTTGCAAGGCTTCGGATAGAGTTCATATCAATACTTAGACCCTTACCAGCTGCAAATCGCGGGTTTATTAATAACAAAATCATAAAGTTTTTGAGTTGAATTTCAATTCAATTTCAGTTAGAAAAAAACTTTATATAATACGGCGTAGTATCACAATTTTGGTGCATTCGATCGTTTGATGCCTCAGGTCAATTGACTTCTGAAGGCCTGTGCTTGCGTTAATTCATCTATTTTTGTAGACATCGACTTCATTTGCTTGAAGTAGAAAAAGCTCTAAAGATTGTCATTCAATCTCCATTTTCATTTCGAATTTGTTTTCTATTTAAAGTTAGATCAGTTGAAAGTCCTTTAAGTAGGAATGAAAGAGAAAACACTTTTTTAATAAAAAAAGAAAGAAAAGATTTTACTTTTCTTCTTACTTTTCCATAAGCTAGATGAAATTTTTTTAATGAGTCAACAATTCATAGTTGAAGCGATTTTATGGGAACTTATGGGAATTTAAGAACAAAATGCTTTAAATACGCTTTCTCCCGACATCTAATAAGGTAATTGAATTGAAGTAATTAATTAAAATTATTATTAATTGCCTAACGCTTACAGTTCCTGACACTTTTTGGTTATAATCTAATGGATTTTACATTCATCGGTTCACTCGCTTAAATATAGAAAATTTCATCTTTTTTTAATTTATGTCAAATGTTGAAGATAAAAAAAATCCCGGACATTTATTATGAACCAGCAAACAGAACAAGCAAATAAATAACTGATGCCAGGGCAAATAACAGGATACTGTGCGAGTATGTAAAAAAAATTTAAAGGTTTTTTGCATTTTTTATGAAAATGTGAACTTGAAATTCATTTTTCTGGAGGCCAAGGTCGTTTTACAAACACATTTAATGTCATTTCAGATACATAGCTGCATACATACTTAAGTATTTGGGTAACTATTTTTTTTATAGAAATATTTGCAGCCAATTGTTATGTACGTTTTTAAGTAAATGGATGCATACATACACTGCTCTGCTGTTACCAAGGCAACCTTGTCTTTAGAAAATAGGGGAAATGTAATATATAATCACGCATATGCAATTGCGATTGCATCTGCGCTAGATTTACAAACAAACACGCAACTATATGGAAGTTACCCGGTGAAAGAGAGGTAGAAAGAGGTAGAGATAGAACGAAAAGAGAAAGAACAAAGGAAAAGAGTATGGAATTGGAGGTCGTAAGCAGGATTTTTAGGAAAGCTTTGCTTTGGCACATAAGAAAGTATATAAACGAGTTTTTCTTTTTCGTTTATGATATTCAGCCATATGAAGAGAAATACGTTAGAGATAGAGTGCCTGAGCATGTCACATTAATACACACCCACGGATAATATCTGATTTTAGATTTAATGCACATATGCGGTTTAGGCAAAAAAATATTTTCATAAATGCACGTAAACGTATCGTTGTGTTTAATGTAGAGCTTTCACTAATAGTTTTTCCTTTAAAACTTGTAATGCCAAGTTTTCTCTAGATTTGATATTCCTCACTGGTTTCTTCTTCTGAAAGCTTTCAATTCGCATACCTTTGCAGATTTATTGTACGTTTCCGCATACGTTCAAAGCTATTTGCTGATGTTGTCGATGTAGGTTACATGGACTTCCATTATATTCCCTCGTGAAGTGCCCTATAGTGCTTATAAGGCTGTACGTACCGTATGGTATGTATGTATGCGTTTAAAACAATTTTTAATTGAAAACTCATCCTTTTGAAGCATTCATGCCGCTCCTGTAATTTTATTAACAGATTCCGCACAATATGAAAAGTTGAAAGGTCAACCTTAATGCAATTTTCATTATATGTTGTGAGTTTTACTGCATATGCTACCACTAAATGCACCCATACTTAGGCTTATCTCTCCTTGGTTATGGACAACGTTTTTTTCTCTTTCGACACTGCTGGCATACGTACATTATAACTAAACGTACATAACATATTATGCGGGCAGCACTTCTTACATATGTCGTTTAGATGTTGTGTGTGTTTGACAAATAAACTTTGATTTTTACTTTGCTTAACCTTGAGATGTACCATTCAATTTGGGCTATCTGCCCGCATTTATGAGAATTATTTTGGTAATAGAAGGACATATGCATTTGAGTAAGACATATGGAAATTTTAATTTTTTTAAAAATTTGTATTAAATGAATTTTATGAGATAATTAATGATTAGTTAATAATAATACTAATAATAATAAATATGTTTACCGCGCAATGTTCTCTTTATTAGTTATTAGTTCGAATATAATAATTTCCGTATTAATGGGGCTTTGCATTTCAATGTCCATGACTTAGAAAAAATTTTCAATGTTCATGACATAATAACAACAATTTATTACAAACTCTCCCTAAAGACTTTACAATACATTTTTGAATATTATGAGATAAAAGAGATCAAGTTCTTTAATAGAGTTACGGGACTCTTCTAGCATTCTCAATCGCTCGCTTTGGTGTTACTGGTATACCGTATAACGCATTATCGCGATTTCTCGCTCTTCAACAGCATTACCCACCTTTGGAATAATCTACCTGAAGTAGATTTTCCTGTCGTTTCAACCGAACGTTAAAATTGAACGCCCTCAAACAGTACGTTCTCGTTTTCTCTGATATCTCTATTTCTGAAGATCACCGTGCTTACATGTATATAACACATCTCTGCGTAGCTGGTCAAATATAAACAACAAAAAAAAAGAATAAATATTCAGTGCGAATGCCTGTTCGCTTCTCTGTCTTTCATCTGCTGGTGAACGTCTTTAGAATCCCATTTCCACGACCCTTCATCTAACACTCATCTCACAGGTTGACATTCTGGACTAAACAGTAGCATTGTTATTGGCGCACGGTCAATGCTTTTTAAACTGTCTCCTACAGCGAAATCTTATTAATATCTACTATAAATAAATATAAATTATAAAAACTTATGAGAGATAATGACATAAGCTGCTATAATTTTGAAATAATTAGCCTTATGCTACATCCTCTGCGAATGTTAGTACCAAAAATAGCCAATACAAGCGCCCATTATTTAGCTCCTACACAAACCATGCATGTAAACGTTGCCAAGTTTAATGCATGAAAAAAATCGAAAAATTTATATACAAGACGGAGCGTTTTGGTACAAAATGTCACCGTTGGGATCATGACACAAAACGTAAAAACATAATAGTATGAGAGCAACAGAAAAGAAAGAGAGCTTACCAACGGTCTCCCACTTGACAAACAACAACTAGTTTACACGAAGGCAAGAGGAGATGCATAATAATACTAATCACAAGCAGCAACGGTATTTTATTAATATAACTTACGATGCACTGAACGATTTTATTTCAAAAATTATTCAAAGAATATGTGAAAGTCATGCAAAATGAAGAAAAGTTATCATGAGTTTAAGACGAGCCAATCAATGAACAATCTCCACGGAAACAGCATTAGTAATATCGTATTTATTTACATTTGTCAAATTTTCTATCGGGTGTTCGATCGCAATTGTGATCACTCTTGCTTTTTTCACTTTTTTTCAAAATCTCATCACCGTTTCATTCATTCATTTCAGCTAAAATAAAATAGGAAGGTGAAAGATTTTAACATTTTCTGTATTTGAGCGTCTTTAGCGTTGGCGTGAAAAATGTCTAGAACGAACTAAAGGAAAGTATCAGGTAAGCGACATTTAATAAAATCATATTAAAATGAATAGTTTGAGTTTGGCATCCTTCACCTGGTCGTGACCGTTACTACGATTTTTTTATCTTTTGAATGCTATAAGATAACAACGATACTTATTAATTTTCAAACGTTATCATATCGGTATGAAATACCAACCTTAGGTAATTGCCACCCATAAGATCAACAGAATCTGCGTGTTATTTTTTTAACCTAGCCCAATCAACAGAATATAAAGACAAGTTGAAGCCATTGAACTGTTTATGCCGATGTTGTTGCGAAGGACAGTGGTCTTATTTTGCTGTACGTCGACTATATTTAAGTTCTTAGCTGCTGAGTTTTCATCGGCGTCTTGTGCTGCTAAAGTAGTTCTTAAACAGTTCATGATACACAGTCTTTGTTTAGGTTGATGCATTTCTTGATGTTCTGCTTCTGTCTAACTTGGAGAATGACGTACATTATTTTGCGAAACAATTTCTTCCATTGGCATACGATTTTGTTGCGAATTTATTAGCAGTTGTGTCGTCCTAAAAAACAATTAAGAATTGAAATGAATACTTGAAAAGCTTTTTTCTTTTTCCTGCTCTCGTACTGTGCTGGAAAATTTTGGAAAAGTTGATTTTGTCTGGTCGCGATTTTACCATTTGATTGTTCCACAAATGAATGTAGACGTCTTTTCTCGATTGAAAGAAAGATACACAAGATTCTTGGCCAATACGCCTTTTTACTCGCATCAGATCAGGCATATTTTAATAATACTGATTATAATTTAACTATTTCAGCGAATGAATTTTGAAGCAAGGTTTGAAAATTAGCAATTACTAAATCACTAGCAAAAACTACTAACTTAATAACTAAATAACTAAATAGTTAAGTAACCAAATAACCAAACTTCACATTTTTAAACCCTGAAAAACATACGCCGCTATTTTCTTTCGGTTCTTCTAAAAACTCAATAAAATTGGGGTTTATTTTTTGTTTTAATCTTCTTTTTCTTTATTAGTTTTATGCAAACCTATGTTTTTTTGTTTTTGTATGTTAAACGCCCGCCACGTGATATTTCATAAAATATATTTTTTTGTCTCTTCGACCATATTTATGTATAGAAATTACGCTTCAGTTAGCAAATTTAATTTCCTATCAAAAATGCTTCTTCTTCTCCTTTACATTCAGAAGAATTGTTAACATCATTTAAAGTGTAAGTACAATTTTATATCTGTACGAAATTAACGTACCAAAACGAAACGTCAAATGTATTCATAAAGCAAACAAAAATTACGAGTAATTTACTGAAAAAAAAAAACAATGTTAAACGGAACTAAACGAGATATCAAAGTGTTCGTGCAAACCAAGTAATATGCTATATTATACTTATTATGCTATAATATGCTATATTATATATATATAAAAGAAATTTTAGAAATCAAAAAGAAAGAAAAAGAAAAGAAAATGTTAGAAATCAAAAATTTTAAAGTATATGTATATCATATTGTTCATTCATATATGTATTTCGAACCCCGGAAACTAATAATTTAATTTTTTTGTTCTATGTAATACTGATAAACTATATTTCCACTGTAACTTACTACGTAAATAATATAATATAATATAATAATATAATTAAATGGTACTTTTTAAATTGATGTATAAAATCGAGAAACACGGTAACACAAAGATACACAATAAACTTCGTCGCGAATGCTAACGAAAGTTAGTTAAAAGACGTGGAATCGCTATCTAGAGGTTGAACATATTTCGATTTTTCTCTTTCCTTTTTTGTACTGCTAACATACGATCAGACAAGAAGTTCGCTTTCTCGAAAAGTAAGACTTTATATTTACAATTATCGTCCCTCATGAGGGGATAGTCCTTTTTCGTCTGTTTTAAGATAATCTGAGTGATTTTTATTAGTACCCTGACTTGTTGAATTTCTCGGAAAGTGTTGTTAATATTTTTCTGTGACTATGAATGCTGTCCTAATGGTGGCCTCGACTGTAAAGCTTTAAAGAAACGAAAGTGTAGATTATGCTGACGCATAATGAGTATAAAATTGCAGTGACTGAAAGTACAATAGTGGTTTCGTAATTAAATAGAGTAAAGATTGTCAGGCTACATAAACTTGTGCAGGCGGTAAAAGTGAATTCTAGCGAATTATAATGTTATTCTCAGTCATATTTGCCAATTGTACATTTCTTGAATTAGACGTTTATTGATTTATATGTTGCTTTTTACGGTAAATATCAGCACTAGGGTGTTTTGAACAGACTGAATCCCTTAAATCTTATTCGATACATTCAGATGTGTATTTTTTATCGAAAATTCAGCTTTAAACTGAAGGTTGCTTATTTAAATTTATTTAGATATAATAGCACATAAAAGTATAATAAAAAGACATATTCTGTTACTGATTAATGTAATACTTGATGTTATTCTACGCACACGGTATAATTCGGTTTGTTACTCATTAGTCAGTCTTGAACCATAGCAGATCGATCTATAAAAATGTACACATATATTACACTAGTTATCCTGTAGTACGTGTGCAAAATGGAAGGATCCGACCACGCTCACCCTATATGATAGTACATTGATATTTAGTTTTTTTTATGAAAACGCTTCTAACATCGGGCAACGCCATAAAGTGTATATATTTTTCGGCAACATCAAATTCGTAACGATGACTACGTTAGGTAGGAACAAATCATAATATACTATGATTGTCGTAACGGAATCATTGTTCATCGCTCGTAAGGCTTTAGCAGCACAATTTTCCGAGTTAAGCAGCAAAACGAAAATTCCTGCAAATGACGAGAATTTGGCGCTTAAACTAACATTTTTAATCGGGAATAAGTTTGCGAGGCAGACAGGAATAGACTAATGTTCCGATGGGATTATACTAACAAATGCGTAAGCTTCTTGTAGGGCGCTTACATGTGTTTATTGCCACTACTATGTACTTTTAAAGCCATCTATTGGAAAACAGTGCGGAAAAATGTTTCTTCAGGCCATAGGACTGTATGCATTAGATGAGAATTTCTGTCACCCCTATCGCGCTCTCTAGATGACTACTTATTTTGATCAGTGGAGAGGCATCTTGTTCGTCAGATCTTCAGGTTTTCCGAAGATATCAAGAAATGCCTTAGTTTTTGAATGGCTCTGGAACATATGCCGTTGTTTTCTAAAGAAAAACATTTCTTTGCAAAAAAATGGCTCGATTGCCAAAAGTCGACGAAAACTGTAGCTAGAAATCGAGAATAGTTTCAATGTATACTTTTGTATTGTCAGTTTTTGTTTAAAGTGCAAAAACAGATATTAATTAATACATGTATGCACTTAAATCTTTTTGAAACCCTTTACTTGCTAGAACAAAAATTAATTTATTCTATCCTTCTGCATAGAGGACAAAAAGCAATTCTCTAACGTGCAAAGTCTAGAAATGTCCATTCGCCCACTTCTTAAATACGTACATAAGTACAAATAACAGACCGCAATTGTAATGCAGAGAGAAAAGGTTAAATACCAGCAATTAATACAAGGATAATTAAAAATTAATTTGATAATTTGCCCAATTGCAATATGTGACAATTATCAATAGTTGTAGATAGATAATCGTCGTGTGCATCTATGCATGCATGCATGCAGGCAGGCAGGCAGGCCGGTAGTTTGGCAGTTTTGAAACGTACAGTAAATCGATGTGCTTGCAAGTATGTTTCCATTAAATGGTTTTGATAGTATTAGCGACTTATTCATTAAATAATATACGAATATTGATCAAAAAATACCGAGAATTTTTTCCCTAACATTTCATACGATAATTACTTCACTACGGCCTCCTTAGTTCGTCATTTCCCCACATTTTTCAGTGTGTAATTGAATCTATTGATATACAACTGTCCTCATTGGGTTGAAACTGTGAATAATTATGAATACACATATATATACACACACTACTTCAGAGATAACATGTAAATTCGTGTCTGCAATAAACCTTTCGCATTCCTTTTTATTTCTATCAATTATTGCTACGTTTATAAAATTGTCAGTTTCATGCTATTTTAAATATTTATTTTCAATTAGTCAAAATAGCTCTAACACATGTCCATACGTAAGTACATATGACGAATGTTATTACAATTATTGTGATTTTTTTTTGTTTGTCTTTTTATTAAACACTCGGTCTCGAGGATTGGAAACGTTTTTTAAAACAAACAACAAATTGTCATATTGTCAAAGATATACCAACATACATATTACAACAATAAAATATTCCCTAATAATTATCCTTAAACTTATGATTTCTTTTTCTTTTTCCTTTTCTTTTTTTATTCACATCGTTTGTCATAATAACCGGCCACTTTTGATTTGGTCTACTTTGAAGTTATGCATGCATTTTATTTTATTGAGTTTATTCGGTGCGTGTTGTTTCATAGCTCAAAGAGCGTTTTTTTAGATATTATAGGTAAAAAGGAGGAGATATAAAAGCTTTGGCTACTTGTTTTTAACTCAGTTCATAAAGCATATGTAATCGTGATTGGTGTACAAACTGAGTCGCCTTCGTTCATCAGTCAGTTTGCTCCCAATACTGTTCATTTAGGTGTCCATCAATTCTTGTGAATATACGCCGGACCATCGGATTGTTCTGATGTTTGTCCAACACAATCTTTGTTCGTTCTTGATCGCCTAACTACCAGTTTTTTCACACAACAAAATACCTGACCTTCTTTCTTCCATTTGTTAGCTTGAATTTCCAATCGAGTGTCTATTTGATCCTTCGTTTGTATGTTACGCCGTCCACTCTCGTTTTCCTTGTGTGCACTTTCCTACTTCTATTCTTTACGTTCCTCCATGCTTTTGTCTGCGAGTCCCTGTCTCCAACTACCTTTTCATTGATCTATCTATCCATAGGCTATATTATTATTAAGCTCTATACCATTTACATATATATTTTGCATAGAGCGGTATTTATTTCCGAGTGTTTAAGTACAATTACTTAAAAAAAAAAAAAGGAACAGGCCTAGAGAAAGTTTCGGAGACGTTAGAGATTGTACAAGGTTCCGTTGTAAGACTAGGTGGCAATATTTATTTATCAAGGGCGTTTGCAACCTTCCCGCAAAGGTCAGTTTTCATTATATATTCTTGAAAAGATAAGAATTTAAATGAGAAATGTAAATTCTCTGAGATATGCTTCGTCGGCGCATACACGTACAAAACTTCATACCAGACAGATGTTTTCGAATTCGACTTAAACTAATCGTTCAAAATTTTTTCAATCAATTTTCATTTCGTGCTTTACCGTTTACTACAATCCATGTTATTGACATTTGAAGTAAACATGCGACACCGGAAATGTATGATATCTATTATTCTCAGTCGTTTAGCATGGACATATTAAAGCATGTTTATAACAATTTTATAACAAATAATTCTCCCATGAATTATTGAATCAATTTTAAAAACAAAAGACATTTGTCTATCAAAAATATTTCAAATGTATTTTGCATTTAGATTAAATTCTTTGATAAGAAATTTGGGAGATTTTCTCTTTAGAGCATATTCGAGTAATAACTTTTATGGTTAAATTACTTGAATGCAATACATGTGAAAGCTGTCTTTCCAAGTCATCATAGCTAGAAAATTTGGTACGAATAATCGTTGAAATCGCACTTATACACTAGAGCAGCACTACCGCATAGCCTTTTAGACAAGCATGCCAAGTTGACAGACCCTAGGATAAAGCATACATGGTACATACATTAATTAATAGAAGAGTGCGTTATAATTATGAAAACTGTTTACAAAACTGGGAAAAGTTACGCTGAGACCACTCCCAAACTTCGCGAAATAATATTTTAAGGTTTTTTTGTGACACATGTTACCGTTGCCCTATTTTATATTATATTCTGAAGTTATAAAATTTACTTTATTTATTTAAATACACACGCACATTCAAGATACATGGCCATTTGAACATTGCTTTTCCATGGAATCAAGAAAATAGATAAATACCCAGATTTTTTGTTAATACACGTTGTGCCATTCAGTCATCTTATTTTGCCACTCAGTCACTTCCTGGGGCCATTCAATCATATTTTGACTTTACTCACTACATTGTGCCCTTCATTCACTACATTGTGGCCTTCATTCACTACATTGTGGCCTTCATTCACTACATTGTGCCATTCAGTCCTGTCATAAATAATGACTATACGTAAAGAAGCAATCGTAATCAAACCTATAAAAATCGAGCGTATAGCTCCAACGGTTACGCCGTATTCAAAGTTTAAGCAGCTAACTTCGAGTGCGAAACGCCAAGGTTTAGGCGAAATGAGATAAGCATTTATTTCTTCATATTGGTTCAGCCGTCATGCAGTAGACATCCCGAATTCCTTCATCCGCGTCAATCCGATAAACTTGGTAACGCAGGAGCCGGATCACTTAGTGGAACGTACGTTTAATATATGAATACGATGTTAAAATGGTTCCCAGAACTCTAAAATTATTACAAAATTCATGCGCCGGCCGCAATTTTTAAAAAATTAAAAGTTTCAGAATTAGCCAGTCTCCCCTAAATTAATTCAAAAGTTCATAGTAAGCAGTCTTGCCTTCTTAAGCTCAGTTTTCTGTTTCCGAAAATTATAATAGCTTTGTGAAGTCTTGAAAGGAAATGTAAGGGAATTAACTTTTCATTTTTTTCTTTATTTTCTTAATTTGAAATTGCAATAAATTTTATTTATTGTGTAGTATTTGGCTAACAATTAATTGAATTTATTTAAATTATGCTTTTAACTAAATTGAATTTATCATCAAAGTTTTCAATGAATTGATTTACAATTTTTCAGGCATTTGAGTATTAATTTAATGATCTATTCGTTGATGATATCCAGTTAAATGTTTGCGTGGACGAGGAGGAAGGTAATGATGCGTTCGTTAACGCCGCGGTTGTGTCATTGGATAGTTTCGGTATTTGTGTGCAGCTTAAATCTCGTTGAAGGGTAGTTGTTGCTGTTACCGTTGATGTAAGTGCTATCCTTGGTACTGGACGTAGAATATTTTGTCATTTTACCGGTAGCGGCATTAAAGGTGAGCTCGCCATTGGACGATTAATAAAGTTGCTTGCGTTTGCCATGTTATTTAAGTTACGCAAATGATTAGCATGAACATACTGAAAGGCTGATGATCGATCCAATTGTTGAGTTAAGTACAGTTCCCCTAATGAGTAGAAACGTCTGTAGTCGAAAGTAGGATTGAAAGGCAATGTTCCAAAGCGATTCGGATAAGGTCGAGGAGCATGTAAAGGTCCAAATGGTGAATACAAAGCACTACTGTTACTTCTTTGATTTGTGTTTACTGTTGAACAACCGAATCCTTGAGGTTGATGGAAAGTACTTGGGTTTTCTCTTCTTGGGCTTTTAAACATGTCTAGATGTTTTAAATTGTCTAACATCTGATGAGATGCCTGATGTTTTTTTAGATAAGCATTTCTAGAATTAAAAGAAAAAACGTCATATTCGCTTTGGTATCACTTAGATACCCACCACCTTAAGATAAAATTACAAAGTGTTTTGTTTACTCTTGACGAGTAGGTGTCGGTTGTTCTTAATTTTGAGAAAGTTCAGCTCAATATTTGCTATTGGTTATAAGTTACGATTTCTTGTTAATATAGATGAATCTGCCGATGGACGAAACTGACTGCAGGCCAGCGACTAAGAATATAAGATACAGTTGAAGACGAAAAGTAAACTCGAACACCGTGCAAGTGTTTCAACGGACGAACAAACTGACTAATGTAGAATTGATGCAGAATCCAATATTGACTTAGAATTGAATGTCTGCCGAGAAAATATAGTTCTGGCAAAAAGTGGACGGGCTGACGGTCGGACAAGAGTACATCTACGTGGTTAATTCGTGTGCGAACATTACACTAATCAAAAATGCACACTATTCTTGTTGTCTATGTTTACATATTGCGTAAAGGTCCAAGTCTGCCCAGCTCTCATCCTTTTATAGTTGGTTTAAAAATATATACAAATAAAAAGGAGTTGAACTTACCGTCGAAATGTTTTGCCACATTGTGTACAGGGGAAAATTCCATCAACAACGTCGTCTGTATTTGATTTGTGTTGTGAAGTATCAGAGATGTGACCAGGGAAATGATTTTGATTTAAGCGCTTCTTGGACTGACTGCTGGCCAATATCTCAGATTTGGGTTTGTGCCATCTGCGATGGGAGGCGAGATTAGCCGGACAATTGAAAACCTGCACAACAAATAGCACATTAACCAAATAATAAACTTTCTTTATGCGCATAATTTACAGCAGCACTCACTTTATCACATTCGGAACATTTGTACTCAATATGTACGATACGTGGACAACGATGCTGCGCTAATTTAAACGCATCGTCGTACAGAGTGCGACAGAGTTGACATAAATATGCTCCAATTTTATTGTCAATACTTGCTAAAATCGCTTTGGCTTCTTCGGTCACTTCGACTACGTTGAAAGCCGGATCAATGTCACCTTTACGCACCACTAGTTCTTCATCGTCACGTAACTTACGTATTATAGTGCCTGACACGGGACTTAAGGTTTCCTCGTCCAGTGACATCTGCTTGCGTAGTTTCATACGTTTACGTTCTGTTTTGTGAGTTTTATATAATGGCCGCCCCGATGATTCCATACCAATCATCGACGGCAGACAATAATAATTTTTCTCTCGTTCTAGTTCTATGGGTTGCTGTAGTTGTTGATGAGTTTCTTTTGACTGTTGACAGTTCGTTAAATCGATGTAAGTTTTCTCAGTATCCTTAGCAATATTCTGTTCGTTCACATCATTATTATCCGTTAGTTTTTGAAAATCTCTATTGAAAAGTTTCTCCAAACCATTTACAGCTTTATTGTGCATCTCCTCATTGTCATAGATCAACTTGTTACGTGTCAAAACCTTGCCGGATTTTTCCAACTCTTGCTCCAACTCAGATTGACTTTGCAATCTTAGTATTGTGTTGGCTCCCGAAGCCAAAGGATTTAACTCGTCATCATCGTTACTTAAAATATCTACATACTCTTCCTCCTCGTCAACGTTTGCAATGGATTTTACTTCATAATCAACCAACTCTTGGCGAGCTGTTTTTAATGTTTTATTAGTTGGCGTTGTTGTTGTTGTTGTTGGTATTGTTGCAAATGCAGTAAACTCACTGGATTCCTCTGTTATGTCTCTAGTGTCAGCAAACTCTTGCGAACTAACAACTGTTTCATTTTCTGCCTCATCATCATCTTCCTCTTCCTCTTTCCCTTCGTCGTCTTCGTCATCATCATCATCGTCATCTTCGGTCAATAAAATCGTTTCATCGTCCACATAAATGCCACTTACATCTGACTGTTTTTGCTGATGATTATGGTGTTCTTCTTGTTCGTTATTCTTAGCTGATAACATTATAACGGACCGTTGACTTTTTGGAATTTCACAAAAATTTTTTTCTGCTGCCACATAATTAGGTACGTTGCTGTGATTGCATACTTCTTCTTCAGACATTGACGGATAGAAACCTTCACGTTTTGCGTAACACACACTGTGCAAATAATGATTCGTGTATTCTACCAAAGCTGGGGTTGTCGATGTCGTCGTTGAAATAGACGGTGACGACCGAGACGACATATGCGGCCGCCACAAATAATTTTCTTCTGACATTAATCTGTGACGTTTCCTTGGTGGCGACGGCGTTGTTGGTGGGGTTATGGGTGCAATATTCGGTCCAGCACGCAATGATAAATCTAAAGGTGAATATATCAAATTAGCTGCAGCAGATATTGTTGCCGATGGTCTTGCATTAAATTGCGAAAATGTCTCATTGATTGCCGGTAATGTGTGACATTCCATATAATGGTCACTACTCATCATTTTCGATAATAACTGTAATTTATCAAAAAGCCAAAAAAGAAAAAAGTGAAACAAAGGGACATTTTTGAAAATTAATTAACCCAATGGTCGCCAAAATTACAAAATCACAGCAATTACTTTTGATACGCAAAAGAATTTGAAATTAATTCTTTTTTATTGATAATATTCCTCCATTTACATGGACAATATCTGCAAAAATATAATTTTAAATTTTAGTAAATGTTAAAAAATGTAACGGGATAATGAACCCATAGATGATTGAGCACATCTAGTTTTTAGATTTTCAGGAAAAATTAATTTCAATTTTTCGCTGAGTGAAATAAAAATTTCCCGACCACCCTCCACTGACAGCGTTTTAGGTGAAAAAATGTTTTCATCGAACACTCAATGTAAGGAATGATTGGAAATTAATATGAATCGCTGTCTGTGATTACGAAGGCGTCAACAAAACAAATATTTAATATTCGTCCCTTATGAAGTCAATTTTCTTGATAAATGTTTATCATCTCCTCGATTTTTTCACATAAAATAAAAAAAAGTCAAAATAAATTTGTTACAGTGAATTGGAATCATGAATGAATCCCGCCCATCTACGAAACTGGCTTGAGGCCGTCAATCAATAATACGAGACAGAACTTTGCTTTCTCAACATTACTCCAGTATTGCAATAACATGCGACGATCGGGGAAACAGACGAAATCCATTCAGAATTCCAATTTATACCAGAAATTTATTTATCATTCTCAGAGTTAGGAGCAGTCTCGTGCGATTGGAACGCACGTGGACATGGCCGATGCACAGGCGCAATTAATTAACGTGTAGTGGAACATGACTGCCTCGCCTCAATGTAATCAATAATGTAGATATACTTTAGAGTATACTGCGCAAATCCAAGAAGAAATCTCTTTTAGCAAACAGTGTAGTAGACTGATCTACTTCTCGTTAAGAAAATGCAAATCCTCACCACCATTATGTTTATTATATATATATATATATTATATATATCGTATTAGTATGCCATGAGGGTGATACCTTGAAGGTTGTCAATCGCTGATTGAAAGCATCACATTCAGAGCAGTAATAAAATGTTTTTCGTTACGCTTCCCTTTCACATTCCAACAAAAAACATCAAACAAAGGGTTTTGAAGGAACTATCAAACATGATGGTGAGAAAAAGGGAAAAAGATAATTATTATAAAGCCGCAAACCAAGCTAGACTGCCGAAGTCTTGTTTGGAATTTCTCTTAAATGAACAAAAGTACATTCTATCTCTTAGTGTATTAGAGAAGAGTTCGAAATCGTCACCTAAGCCGTTAGACTATACCTTCCCAGCGGAGAAAAGCCCGAAATTTAAGAGAAATCATTTTTTGCACGTAGTAAATTTTTTCCACGTATTCTAGAAAGGTCGAAACACGCGTTAAGCCAAAAAATGAGCTGGTTTCCTGAAACCCTTTAACTACACCAATGGCGAGTTGTTCAGTCAAAGGTTAAACTCTAGTTAACTGTTATCAAAGACAATGGTTTAAACCCGGATTAGGTATTCGTTCATTTTCGCAACGCTGGTAAAGAGAACTAAGGTTTATGAATTATTGTACAATATTTAAAAAAATTTTGCGTTTAAGGTTCTTAAATGAATCCGACTTTGCGGTAAATATATTAACTCATTTACATAAAGTTTTATATCGAATTCTATGTCTAATGATTTCCGAAATCATTCGCTTCACCTCTTTCGCACTCAATCGAAAACATTCGCGAGCTTTTGACGTAAATATATAAAGAAATTATTTTAACGATTCTTTTTTTCGTTAATAACAACTGTTATGACTGTTAAGAGATTAAACATGGGACATTGTGTGGTTAATCACGGCCTAACTTCTTGTTCCTCTTTTTGTTCGATACTGCAAAAATAAATGACTAGAATTTAATCATCCGCTGCGCTTTAATCTACGAGTGTACAGATTTCTATTATCAGTTTTACGTGAGCAATTGTTTTGTAGCTTAATCTCACGATGTACTTAAACACTGAACTGTTTTCAGCAAACGATAGCCTGTGTAACACAGTAATCGCAATGGGCCTGCGCATATTCGCAAGGTATTAGAATAAGCACTGATTGTGTACAGTCCTCTCGTCAGAGGGAAACGCCCAACAACCACCTCGATGCTCCCCGAAGGGCCGAACCAGCTGTCAGGCAACAAGGCATTCTCTAAGTTTGTTGACGTAGCGAAAATAGTACAAAAAGCTTCCTCATTGGGGCACCCGAATTGATCGATTACACTTTCAAATAATAATACCTATGATAGTGACAATAATAATAATAATAATAATAATAATAATAATAATAATAATAATAATAATAATAATAATAATAATAATAATACCTATATACAATAATACAATAATACGTTACTTAAAAGCGATAATGAGTTTATACCAATTATTGTAAGTTGATCAATTGACCGAGCCGATCTTTTACGCATAAAAGAATTATCATTTTAGTCGAGTCCCGTATCGACGCTAAAATAGGCGCCTTATATTAGTTCATCGATGCAAAACATACTCTCTATTTATTATGGAATATTATCTTAAATTTGCTTAACACCGTTTCTCTTTAGAAGAGCGGTACAAATGTTGCTATAACTCCATATTAATTGGGTTTATGATTTTCCTTTTCCAATTTAACGATGCTTTCGATTACATAGAAAACAAAATCATTAAGAAGCTTAACGTATCCTTGATTCTTCCTATACATCACAAAAAAGAAAAATTGGACGCTGCCAACATAGGATATTTTATTAACATTTTCATTCATGATTTTCAATTTTCATTTTCAAAGTGAGTAGTTGTGCACAGACTTGCAGCTATCCCATATAAAAACATAACCAAAAAGATGCAAACAATCACAAATACTCACTTCATTTTATAAATTTATTATTTATGCTTTTTTTTTCATTCTAAAATACAATAAGTTATTCAATAAACAATTCAATTTGAATACATTTTTCAATTTTATTAACATTTTCATTCATGATTTTCATGATTTTCATTTTTTTTTTGTGCACTTTAGATTTTCTGCACATCAGGGAAGCTAATATCAGCGCAATATGTCAAAATTCGACCCTCTGTACCGAAGTGCGTCCAGCATTCCCCGTTATAATAAGGAGACATTACCAATGTTAATCACTGGTTACAGTCAATTTCTTATTGTCCGGCCGAACGAGATTTGCATTCTTATAACGATATCCAAAAAATACATCTTCTCTTGCATAGTCTCAAGTCACCAGTTGTCTTTCCGTTACGGAATTCATATTGTACCTAGAAATGGGCGAAGATAGTAGCCTACGATGGATAGTACTTTGGCAGATATCTTTTTCCAATTTGTTAGAAAATGAACTCATTTTTGACAACAAAAAAATGAACCGAACTAATTTGTACTTCCAATATATTTACGTTATTTCCTTATGATGTGGTACCACAATAAATTCTTCATTTACGATGAGAACGATATTACGATGTAGCGGATCTGATACTGACAACAAGGTTTCGACATTTGTATCATAACATTTGAAACTGTTCACAATCTTGTGTTTCGTTAAGGTAGATATCTTGCCTACAAGGAGAATTAAGTTGTAAAGGCTGTGGCGATAGTTGATGTATGTAAATTAAACCACACATTTGCCAGGGCGTGGCGAAAACAGACCGAAATCTCAATTATTCCCTTTTTAGCAATTTGTGGACATTTCACCCGTAAATGCGAACAAAAAATAGAAAATAAATAAGAAAAATTCAATCGTCCGTCTCACGTTAAAAGTTTCTTATTATAAATATATATAATATATCCGATTAGCATTATCGAAAAAGTTTTTTGGCGATTCTTGCAAACTTCTGAAGGACCATTTCAACGAAAAATAAATCAAACACTTAAAGTTGCATTGAATTGTAATTATCTCTTAAATGCATATTGTTGCCAATTGTCTACATTCCAGTTCCATTTAATTTTATTCAAAAACCTGATTGTGTGCAAAACAAAAAATCATGTACTTAAGGGTTCAAAAAGGGATCAATAACAAACTCATCATTCAATATTTGTTTCAAGAAAACCAGTACGAAATCTTTACTTTTATTGTAGTGAATGGTCTCATGTTTAATCTTAACTTGATAGCATTCGGATATTCCCTGCGAGACAATGCACGATTTCTTCAAAAATCTACCTTTTGTCTATCAAAAAAAATTGTCCGACGGCAACATTAACTAATAATGTTGACACATTTCTTTCAGTTCTCTCTCAAAGTTCACGTTGCCATTGAACGAATTCATTGCTTAATTAGAACCAGAAAATTGAAATCAAAAAATGTGAAGGAAAGCAAGAAAGACAATGGGACTTAAACGATTTGACTAGCGATTGGTTAAAAACCTCAATGTGTCAAAAAACTCCTTCGAATTCTCTTACGTCTGGTAATTTGCGTTAGTGCTGTCCCAGCAGTCAGCGGGCCTTTAGGCTAATTAGATTATTCGGAATGTATGCAGTCGTCAGGAATAGCAGTAAGTGATTTTAATTACAAGGTAGTACATGGTTTCTAAAAGTTCATGCACAAATGTGATGAATTCAACAAAAGAAAAAACAAGCTTTTTTGAAAGGTTAGGCAAATGAGCAATATGAGTTCTTAATAATAGTTAAGACAGAGCCAAAATGGAGACAAGAATTGACGACCTTAATAGGAGCGATAGAATAAGAACTACTTGTAGGTAGAACATAACTTTGCCCGTAGAAAATCCATAGAACGCTTGGAAGATGCTGCCAACCATCAAAACTAACCAAAGATGTCATCGTTTCTTGCTATGCAGATGAAATAATATCCGAGAATAGTCTAAAATATCTCAAAGCCTGAGTATTATTAAAAATTTCGATTTTAATATAAACTTTGAACTGTTTTTTCCATTAGTTCGCAATTTCTGAACCGTAAAATTTCCCTTCTATGTTCAAATATTCCTTCTCTTTCTCTTTGGTTGACGATTTTTTGCTCGAAAGTAACTAAGCTACCAACCTCATATCTCCTTAGCGTTGGTCTCCCTGAAGCTACATTGACATATTTTTGTTTGAAAAGGCTTTGGAAAAGTCGCGAATATCTTCTAAAGATATCTTTTTGAGCACTGGACGACTTAGAAATCAGTAGGCAAGAGACTAGGATATAAATTCCCAACAAGGGTTCGACTGACATAGACAGGGAGCGCTTACGGAAAAACCCGAAATTTCTTGGAAAAATGATTAGTTTTCATATAGTCTAGAAGGTGCAAGGCACCTATTGAATTTGTGAAAAAAAAATTTTTATTTTTGAAAAATTTACAGTTGTTTTACCCTTTAAGAAAAAAATTATTCCGATATGATTTCCGATCTTAGGTTCAGTGATTACATAGAAGGAGAATTGACTTCAAAATCTGTTAGCAGAAGAAATTACGAACTTTATAAGATGACTCGAGATAACTGTTGGTTCTCATTAGCAAAATTAATTTTTTCTAGAAAATTATTATTATGTGTGTTTAATTTTTTATTTACCGTTCAGGAATTTGAAACGTCGTATATTTATTTCCGTTTCCGTATCCAAACTTTTTAGTTAATTTCATATTTATATCGCAAACATTTCAGAAATATTTTCCAACTGCGTGTATAACAACGAAATTACCATTAAAATGCAAATTATATTCGTAATAATGCAACACGTATACGCAGACACAGACACATACACACACACACACAAACACAAATCCAATTTTATTAGAATAAATTCCTTTTTTTTATTACATTTGCTGGTGAGCGCGGATATCCTTAACGTTAAACGCGTTACAATAAACTGAGTAACGTTACAGGAGTTGCGTACCGTTAGGACACCTGACACAATGTTGGAAAATTAAGTTTGAATACCAACGAAACAGCATATAAACCCACAAGCATTTTGACTAAGTAACCTATCACAACAAGGGCCAAAAAAGAAAAAGCGGAAAAAAAGCCAAATACCTTCCCCATGTAAATGTCAGTTCAATCCGTAAAACCGTTCCGATTAACACCCAACCATCCGTCCATTCCAGGTGAATGGTGAACAGTTTTAGCCTCACACACACGGGGACAAGAAGCCTGAGTGTAGAAAAGCATCGGCACGCGTTTATTTTAGTTTTCGTACTTATTTTCGTGCCCTTTCACTCACTCCTTTTTGTCCGAACGTTCGTTGCTTTGGAATGCCTTTTTATTGTGCTATATTCTAAAAGATTTGTATGAATATTTTTGAAAACAATGTGTTCGACAATGTTTACTACATACAAACTATGGAATAATTTTATATCATCATCCCCCTAAGGTGGAGATGGGAAGAACATCCCTTATTCGGCGTTTCGATAATGCGCATGTACGTCGACGCCCCTTACTATATTGACATTAACACATATATCCGCGCATATACGGAGACACGCACATATGGATCGTAATATTGCATTTAAATGCATTCCAACTGGACTTTATCGGTAGCAAAGATTGTAAAAGGATTTCATTTTCAGCTTTGATATGCACGATGGAGGTTTTCTTTTACATCACTTTTAAGGATACAATGTGACACGCCCACAAATTTCTGCATTCATCTGTTAAAAAATTCCTTTTTTTGCTCCTATTGTGCATACTTTTTTATCTGCAGCTTTTTTATATGCATTAAAATGCAAACTGAAAGTCAAAAAAAAAAAATAAAAACAATAAATGAAACAAAATCTACCAGAAAAATTTGTAATAAAAGATATTTATTTATTTTTTTTTTTTTTTTTTTTTTTTTTTTTTAACCCCTTTTTTTTTTTTTTTTTTTTTTG
>KK351101.1:520518-585536 GCA_000671755.1 Glossina brevipalpis
AAAAGATATTTATATATTTATTTATTTTTTTTTTTTTTTTTTTTTTTATTAACCACATTTTTATTATTTGTTTTTGTTGGAATATTTCATTTTATTTAATTTATTTTTTATTCAAATCTAATCCCATTGAATCCTTAGTTTTCGTTATTTTACCGCTAATGCATTACACGAGTAATGCATCTTTAAAGTCGTTCCTTACTTAACGTATGTATGTGCATTATTGCCCTTTCTTCCCCAATAGATTTGCAATTTGCATATATTTTTGTGTGGTTAACAGCAGCCCATTGTCATTGGCCTGAAATTCGCAGACATCACATCATCCTGTGTTGTAAGCGTTCTTTTCTTCTCTTTCAATATTTTATGTGATAATCCCTTGAGTCATGGGATAGTGTAGATGGTATTTTGCAATACTTTTAAGCATTTCTTTCTTTTTTCTTTTTTTGGGCTTTTATTAGGTAGCCTTGCCGTCACAGCATTGACATTTTAAGAACCAAAGGATTCTTTTGTGGCTTTTGCATATTTAATGCTCTCGTATGTTGTTTTGTAATTTTGAATTTCTCTTTTGCTAACTTAACAGAAAAATTCCAAAATGGCGGAAGTTAAAATCTTTTACTATTTATCTCAATGGCTGTGTTCCACATTCAAGTCCGTTAGCGGAAAAAGGAAGAATGTTAACCCAGTTACTCCATTAGTAACTAATAGATATATGCGTCTGGGATTAATCGGTGTAACAACACGGTGGTGGTGTTCCCAAAAGCGTAAAAATAAAAAAGAAAGTTGAGTTTTGAACTTTTGAGTGAATCCAGCAGATAATGTTTGAATCTGTTTGTACACGCAGACGAAATCCAGCCAAAATTTTTCTACTGCTAGTTGAAATATACAAAAAACTTAGAGTAGTGTGTCGGTTTCGTCTGTTCCGATAAAAAAAGGTACGTTGCTTAAAACAGGCTTGCTGTGATTCTAGCGGATCGTAAAAAAAAGTTGTTTCATTAAACGTCTTCAACCGAAAAAATTCCTTTTCTGTCCACCCAGAGAATGCCTGGGAAGACAATGCCTGGTTGTATCTTTACCGATCGAGCATTCAATACAGCTGCTAATGGAAGTATCTTCTGCTGTACCGGGAACCGAACCCAAGTATGGATTTGTTATCTCGATTGGGCTGTGCGCCTGAGGCAGACATTTTTCACGCAATGGAGGCATTGTTTCGGGAGTTTTGTGGAAGTTGACCTTGTCCCATTGAGAGGAAACGTCCATACCACCAATTTTTGAACTAAAAAGTCAGTCAACATCACTCGATAATCATTCAATGTAACGATCGAATCAGCGGAATTTTCAAGAAAATACAATTCAATTTGAACTTTAACCCAAAAAGGGACCAAAGTATTGCACACTATAGTTGCAGATGGATGGCTTTTCAGCCTTGCAAATCTGAAAGTTTTGCTTGTGTACCTACCCATTCATTTGAAAATAAGTCTCATCATTCAGGATAATTTTATTTAAAAAATCATAGTGCTATTCGTGCTTTTCCAGCATTTAATGACTGTACAACGAATGCACTCATCCATGAGGAATTGATAAAATGAAAAAAATCTACAGTTTTTTTTATTGGGTGACTCAACACTAGTTAGGATAACTAACTTCCGAATTCTGAATGCTATGCGTGCTTTTCGTTTATACTCTCGTTTTTTCTTCTTTTTAATAAAACATTTCTCTCTCCCTAATACTAGTGTTCTTTGGTTTTGTTATGATTCCATTTAAAGTCCGTTGTGCAGTAGACGCTATTGGATATTTTATATGAAATATTTTTTCAAAAACACAATAGAGAACTGTGTGATAACTTTAGAACTATAATATAAAAGTATTTAGAAATTAATCAAAACATATTTGCTTTGATAGAAAAGGGGCCGACTTGCCTGAAGAAGTACAGTTAGTACCTTTTCACGTTTTATATAAAAGTGCATGCCTTTCCATACAAAAGTGAACAAATGAAAGACATTTCCCATATAACAGTATAAGCTCTGACGTTGTCTGTAGCCTATAAAAGAAAAAGGCGTCTACACTTTACACTGAAATTTTTAATGAATTGAAGATTTTTTGAAACATTGTGCGGGCGGTACGGTAACGCGATGCTTAAAATAGAAGATTGATTCTAACATAACGTTGGAAATCTGCTACTCAAGGCGAAAGAGTGCCTGAAGCCGTTGCCATTGCAGATTTCGTGCCGTAATCTTTGTTTATCGAACTTTGAATTTTGAAACGTATGGACCGTATCGTCCCACGTCCCCTGTTTCGAACAACGGGAACTATGTTGATAAATTTAATATTTGTCATCAAGAAAGGCTCCCCTAGCAGCCTGATGTTCACTGTTTTATTATAAGATCCAATTGATTTCAAAAAAGATGATCCATCTCTTGAGTTTAATATCTATCATCTTAATTAAATAGTGTCCCCATCGCCTGCCTCACTCCATATGTTATTTTTTTGCGCCGTAGCTCGACTATCTATGAGATAGAGATGTATTGTTAAACAAGTTTCTGCACAAATTTTACGGCAGGAAATATTTCACACATTGACGCATTCACTCAATTGTAAACGCCCAACTGTAAAGTGGCCTAAACATGAAATCCTTTACGGTCCTATTAAAAAAAAATTCTCTTACTTCCCTAGAGGCAGAATATCTGCATTGGTTTTTCTTTCACAAAAAGTCAATAAATAGTAAACGTTAGACATCATTTATGCTAAAGAACTTGTAAATATCTCTAAGCGAAAGCATACATTGTGAAGCAACAGTTCTCCTAAATACGAACACATGTGGAGCGAAAACGAATGACTTTGATATGATGCGCGTAATTAAGGAACCATTACCGGTAACGCGGACTAAACGCATACGTAAACTGATATAAATCCCAGTAAACATTAATGTAAATAAGTATCTAATAACAACAACAGCAACAACAACAACATATATGTAAGATACACCAAAACCACAAAGTTCATCTGCCGGCACACAAGGGGATGATTGTAATAAAAATTTCTTCGATTCAACGATGATGAAATTTGACACTTTAAGTGAATAATATTTAACAGTCAGAGAGTCGCAAGGGTGAGCACCACCCTATTAGTTGTTGTACAAAGAAAACTTACACGTATCCATCTGTATGTGAAAAATTACGAATTAAAAAATTTTAATGGATTTTGTACCATTAATTAGCCCGATGTTGTCACTAACAGGTTGTTTCCTATCAGTGGTGCCAATTAGTGAAATGGTTCGTTTTTTTTTTCATTAACCGTAACTAAATAAAGGTATGATTATGACATGACATTGTAAACCAAAATTTCTTTTTTGTAAATTTTTTTACCATTTTTTCTCAGTTATTTTTTTTTTGCTGTACGTAGTAATAATAAATGGTCTACTTAACGAAATGTGTTAATGTTCAAAGTTTAACAAGTTAACCTGAGAGAGAAAAAAATCGTCTCTTTTTTTTGATTTAGTGATTTTGTACTCTACAAAATTAAATTCTCTTTTTAACAAAGCAATCCAAAGAACGTCCATAGAAAGTTTAACTTAAGTAGGATTTTTTTTATTAAATTTTTTTTTCTGCTTTAAAATGTTTCTTGTACGTTTCCTTTTTAATTTTTCCTCTCTCCCTTTTTTTCTCTTTTATTATTGAATTCTTTTTCCGCAATCTTTGTTGCACAACGCTGCAGCCTGCTCGTCGAGTAACAGTTGGAAAGAAGAATAACTTGTCGCCCAATTTCAAAGTTGTTATTGCTCCTGTTTGCTGCACAGCAACATCAACATTTAATTTAGTTACAAGCTGTACAAAAAGTTCATAATTACATTCCTGTTTATTAGCCGTGATTGTGTTGCTCGCTCGTCGCCCATCCTATCGACTTTTTACTGTTCTTTCACTTGATGATTTCATTCATTCAGGTTGAATTTTTATGAACGTTTTTGATTTAATTAATTTGTCTTTTATCTCTTACTCGCAAGCAAATGTTATATTGTTTGCTGTTCTTCTTTTAATTAAAATATGAAAATATATTTAGATTTTCATTTCATTATACAAGTATTCGCTACTTGCAGGATGTTTTCGTTATTTACTATAAAAAAAAAATTTTAAAAATTCATCTTAGAACTCTCGTGATGTTTTCATTATCTCTTATAGAGAGGCCTGATTTGTTATTTACTTCTTCAAAGTTTTCACAGTCTCTACCATTTTAGTTATTAAAGATTTCAATAACATCATGTAAATTTATTTACCTAAATTTGTTTTCAACCTTGAAAGTAGTAGCATTAATTTCTGTTTGTTGAAAAATAAACATCTGTAAGTTTCTCTAAAAAATACGAACTAAAGCGTTCTCTAATCTACCGTAGCCAGAAAGTTAGAGTAGTGCAAGGTAAGGAGAACATTTATCAATCGCACAATTTAAAACATATGTTGCGCAAAGACTTGAACACGCCTTCGTTCCCATTGACTTAGGAACTGAAGCTGCATAAAAGCAATAAAGAACGTTTAACGTGTTTCATCGGCAAAACGTTCTTCGGAGCGATGGAGCTTGGCATCTTCTCTCAAAAGCAAAAATTCCACATTTCGAAAAGCAAAAAAATTTCATTTTTTAGCTCACAATCAACGTCGAGTATTTGATGGAATTTTACCGAAGGAGATGCTACTAGGGGCGTGAAGTATACATGCGTTACACGCTTAACGGTTGAAAGAACTGCCTTATTGAAAATAAAGTTAGCCTAGAGATCCCCTTAAAAGTTGCGAGATGACACCACATAAGCCCCCAAATAGCCCCGTGTAATAACTTTTATTATTATTTTTATTAGATGTTTTACATTAAAATCCATAGGTAAGTTAAGAATCCATTTTAGCTTAATTAACGTTTCACACAAAATCATAACTGTGTCTCTAATTATAGAAAGCTAGTCGTGGTTGTTAAGATGTCTTCTATATGGTAATTATATCCGATGAAGATTAATCAAATGAAGACGGCACAAGGAACAATTTATCAAATATTGACCGACAAAAGGAAAAATTTATCAAATATTGATCGGCGCGACTTTAGTTCGTATTTTTTAGAGAAACTTAATGATGTTTATTTTTCAATACAATCCCTTCCACTGCTTGTACGCTTTTTGGCGATTTTGAAGCGCAACAGGTGGAACTGTACCTTTCGTTCACCTCTAGCAACTGTACACTTTTTGTAATATTGAAACGAAATTAGTTCAAAGACCCTTTAAAAATTGTGAGACTACATCGCCTACTCCGCCTACTCCGTTTATCTAAAACAAAAGTTTTATTGAAAGCTCCCTTATGATTCCTTTTTCTCGTAACTAAATTGTTTATTAACTAAATTGTTTATTTGTCTTAACTCTCCATAGTACCAAACGACTTTTCTCCGGATTATTAGCGTAATGATTAGCATCCTTATCGATTTATGCAGAAAAAGTTCCAAGAAGGGCCCTTAAAATATATTTTTGGTAAATTTAAGGACTTTCTTGCTTATTAAACTGCAAATTATACATAGATTCCATGTATTCCTTATTTTGTGCATTCCCTAGAGAGTCAAAAGAGAATCATTTGAATTACTTTAAACAGAAATAAAAAATCTTAAGCAGCAGAGTTGTTAATATGAATTTTTGCTGTTGTGGGAATAAAGTTCTTTGAATAATAAAGGGCGCTGCAAGAAAAGCTGGAATTCTAAATTTTTGGAGCATCTGATAAATCATTTCAGAGAGAATTTACCCTTTAGCATGATTAAGTTAAAAACTTGGGAAGTTGGCATCTTTCTTTGAAGCTTTTCACTTTGTCTTGCAGAAATGTTCCACAATAATTCACAACCTATACGTCATCTGCTTGAAATTGTTTTTAATTTCAATAATCTTTTATAAATGAATTAAGTCGAGACATATTTGAGTCTCTGATAAGGTAAAATCCGTTTAGTGCGATATTTTCAATCGTTTAATCGTAGCTTTGTGCTTTGTGCTTGACTTAATGGATCGTAGTACAAATTGAAGAACAACATATTTCCTCTTATTTGTATTTTTTTTCGCAATAATTGTTCATAGCTGGATTTAGTTGGCCTTGCTTGGATACCGTACTATTTTAGGATTTTTGTAAACAAAATGTGAGAAAATCGTATTCGCTTTAAATCGAATTATTGCTACCCATCACCTCATTGACATGTTAAAATTATGAGGTATTCCGTTAACTGTAGGCGTGCCATTTGATCAGTCGGAATTTTGGGGACTTGTTGAATTACGCTTCGTTTTCAAAATAACCCATAAGAAAAACGTGCAATGGCGATCAAGTTACATAGCTATGGCAATCAATCCACGGCTCATCTCAATTCGGAATGATAAGACAATTAAATATTCTTCCTACGACTGTAAAATTTCATTGGCATCACATACTTTTCAAAGCTTCGTCGAAAAGTATATAACGAAGTTTATTCGGTAAAAAAGGTGAAATCGTGAAACTCATATTTCGCGCGTGCGACACCCTGTATATAAATGCTTATCTATCATACACACGTCTGTATGTGTACACATGTCGATGATATCAAGTGTCACTTAGTGTGACCTTTACAAATTGAATTTGTCGCCTTTATATATCCCACTATGTCACATCAATTGCGTGCAAAAATTTTTATTAGCTTTCTTTGGCACACATCATCTGATTACTTGAAGGATTTAAAAAAAAAAATTCCTGTCTTATTGTGCGCAGTAGATTTTCTTTTGTTGAAAAAGGAAAATCTTTATTGAGCACAAAATATGATTTAGAATTTACTTATATGAGAATATCTTATCGGAGCTGCTGCTAAGTGCAACTCTCTGTGCCGTCAATTTAAAAAATTAAATGAGATTTTTCCATTTTATATTCATTCTCTCACTTGCTTGCCGTGAAAGTTCTTCCGTCAACTGAATAAAATGTTATCACATATGATAAATTGAATCAATCAAAATTTTGATGAGAAAATTTACACTTAGAAAAATCCCTATAATTGAATTTCAGTTGCGAAATGGAAAAGTGTCCAATAAATAAATATATTTTCTTCTTCTTTTCCTCTTTTTCTTTTTCTTTTTTTTTGCTTTTTTGTTTACATTTCACGGAAACCAATTTTTCAATTTTTAAATCATTTGCATGAAAAAATGTTTTTCATGAGCATGACGTGAGTATTTCAAATATTTTCTTTTCATTTTCCTTTTATATGCAATGATGCGTAGGTTCAGCTTCGTTTAAAAATTAAAAAATTAAAAATGCATAACTTCATGTCATTACTTGCCAACGATTATAACCTACACCTAGCCCTACTCACGCTTAGGTATGGGTAAACGTAACGTAAACACTGTGCCCTCTAATAGCTTATACACGCATTTAGAATTGCATTTAGAAGTAATTAAAAACACGTAACATTTCACATTTTCCTAACAAAAACAACAACAACAACAAGAACAAAAATAATTTTAGCTGCATATATTTTTTTCTTTTGATTTTTAATGATTTTTTTTTAACTTTCACTTGTGCAGGCCAGTACTGGCAGTCTTGCTTTAAAACAATCAAGACATCTATGCACATTTTCACAGTTTTGTAATTAACGAATTTGCATAAAATGTATGAATTTCGCTGCAGGCATTCTTTCATGCAACTTTGTGCATATTCGGTATTCGTTTTCACGTTCGCATTGCAATTAAAACAATCACTAGTTTGGAGCGTTTGAAGTCGTTTCTAAAAATTACTGGAGTAATTAAAACAAGACGAATTGAAAATGTTACGTATATACAGGTTCTTATTAAAGGTCATTAACGGTACTTACATTTCGTTTACCTTACAATTTAACTAAATAAAGATTTCAACGCAATATATAAATTTCAACCAAAATCAAAGAGCAAAAAAAATCTTCAAAATTTAACTTCAAGGCATTTTCATACCCTTCTCAAAATGTATGTGTGTGTTTGCTTTCCACACTCATTCAAATATACTTCAAAAAGCACATTAAATATATACGCTCTTGGTCAGCATGAATTTTCAGATATCTGTCCGTTATACTCTTACTTTGTATTCTCTAATTCCGTTATAATCTTAAGTTTTAATTTTAGTCCCTTAAAGACATTGATATTTGATATCACATTACACGCGTCCATAAGAATATTTGGAAACATCCATGACTTAAGAAGTTCAATTGCTTAGAAAACAACAGTCAAGGATATAGTACACAAAACAAGTTGCAATTCCTATAATTTGTTCAGCCTATTATATGCAATATTCCCGAAAAAAAGTTTGCCTACAAGTAGGCTACGATATTGATTTCTTATTTTTGTCAATGCAGATTAAGGTATTTGTTAACTATTTGCCTAAACGTATGCTAAAATGTTTAAAATGCTATAGCTTCTTTTACAAGCGGAACGCAGGTCGTACTGATGCGGACTTCTTAGCCCTAATTATTTATATTAGTGACTACAATCAGTGCATCTCACGATATAGTAAGAACACGTATTTTTTTTGTAAAATTCGTCTTTATTTTTCTAAGTTTTGGACATTGAAGCATTTTATAAGTTTTCAAAAATTTGAAAAATTTTTCTAAGTTCTGAACATTGTATTCCGCAAAGATTTTTTCAAAGATGACTTCTTCTTGTTATAAAATAATGCATAAATAAAGGCGTCCTCTTTTACGCTCCAAGATCGATACAATTGGACCAACGCTTCTCTAACATTTCGTTAACTTTTTTATATAATGATTTGTCAAGAGTCTTATAATACATTCCAAGTTTTGCAATGACTTCATTCGGTTCATTTGATGTATTCGCAGATAATAGCTGCTGGAAGCAAGAACTGTAGAATACTTTGAATATTTCAATAATCCGAACTTCAATTCAACCAATTCAAGTGCTTGTAACCTGCAAAATGTTACACACGCTCTGGAGTGATTAGGCAGACTCCAGTACTGATTATCTGCGGTGGAGGCTGATTTCCACTTTCTCCTCTATTTTGGGGCTGCGTATTTATATACCTATATATATATATACATATATATATATATTGTACTGAATTCGCATCATTCGCTCTGTTTCAAGACAGTAATAATAACGAAGAGCGTTACGTGAAGAACAGTAATCAATCCTGTTAGGAATATTCGCTATGCCTGTGAGTGACCTTTTAATTCCTATGGAGCCCTATTCTTCGACATGTGGGCAATTCTTTTGTAATTGAATTCAAGAGATTGTAGTTTATTAATGAGAAATTAGAGAGATCATGTATCATCGATAGTCATTATAGGCTAGCAGGTGCTTCTGCTATAATATTTTTTTATTTTTCCTTTCATTTATTTTATATATTTGATGAGCGATACTTTTCTTAAGAGTTCTAATTGCGATGCCCTTAAGACTAACCTTGTCTTTAATACTAAACGCAGCCAAGTATTTCTAAAAACTTTTTGCAAGATATCTGAAAACCAGCAATAAAGCTTGCTTGTAAATCGGTGGAAATAGAATTTTTTTAAGTAATTTTGGGTACGTGTTGCACGCATTCAATTAGACGCTATCAATCCCTTAAGATTGTTTTTCAAATAGTTATCGTATATATCATACAATTGCTTAATATCTCTCCAAATATGTGTATCTGTTGAAAAACTATTATCTCTCGTACCAAAAGAAATTAAATCCAAAAGAAAAAAATAACCATAAACAAGGAAAAGCTTACATCGAAATAATAATAATGATTAGATGTGTGGCTTCTATACATAAATAAGACGAAATAATGTGAAACCTTAAAAACCGCAAATGAAATCCCGCGAGAGCTAAATTAGATGGAAAAGCACAATTTAAACGGAAAAACTCGTACGATAATCAATGACATCTAAACGATAATCGAACAATGAACTATTAGTCCCAAACATATGCACACATTCGGACAAACATTAAAGAAAAAATTTGTATAGATTTGAAAGGAAAATTTCCCCAAAAACGCGCTTATGAAACCGCTAACATGATTAAAAGATTGCACAGGTAAAGGAAACGCGTCACATGTGACAAGCATAGTAACAATGAAAACTTTAACAACATTACCAAATATTAATGCATTAAAATTGAACGGACAGAAGGCAAAGATATATGAGGAGAAGAAAACACAAATCAAAAATTCAGAACCAAAATACAAATGCAATACGAACAACTGTAGAGACAACAATCCGCTTAAAGCATTGGGTGGTAAATTGCTGTCCTAAGGTTTTCCGTTAAGGTGACGTTCGTCAGAGAGTGTGTTTTGGGTAGCAGAAGAAAGACGAATAGTCCCCCTAGCATGCAATATTATGTCACATATGGCTCTCTACTCGTACAATATAAATACATAAGAAGATGTATGAATGAATGTAACTCATGTGGAATCTTACATATGTTTTTTGTCATAGTTTTTTCTTTTGGTTGATGCAGAGTTCTATTATAGAAGGTTTTCGCAACGACGTCGACTATTGTGCTTTGTAATTACGGTATTGTTGTTGAAGTACTCTTGCGTACACCTTGCTTGCGGTAAATATAATAATAGTTTTATTTGTAATGCCGACGACACATTTATGTGTGTCACATGCTTCAAAATAAAGTGAATTGTTAAAGAATTTCGCTAAATGCTTTTCATCGCTTTACAAGAGAAATTTTCTTTTTAATCATTTTTAAAATTTAGCACAAAAATACTTAAATCTCTTAACAAATCCTAAATAATGATAACTGGAGTTTTGCATTGACTTACGAAAACAATCGTAAAGTTCAAAATCGACTCTGATGGACGCAACACCCTAAAATATCTAGAATATATACATCAAAGTGCCATTCACTCAAATAACCGTAGCAGAACTCGATCAAGCTACTAGAAGACTGTCTAATGAATAAGAAAGTCGACTGCCCAGCTGGCATACAAGGACTCAATTTCAAGTGCGGGAGAGCATACAGTTGGCATGTGGCCGTAACTACATAGTGAATGTTCGGCAGGTCGGGGACACATTTCCTCTGCTCCACACCCTATTCCTTTTTTACCATTTCTTTCTCCCTTGCCAGATATGCTCGACTGGTGTCTGGTCATAAAACAAAACTAGAACTAGAAACTAGAACTAGAAATCCAAACAGAATTCCATTCTAGATATTTCACGCTTGCACCCCCGTTCAAATTGAGTTATGCCACGCGTTCAATTGTTGGTAGGGAAAAAAAATGAGGGATGGAAAACCAGAAAGATTTTAAGTTTCGCCCATTAACGCATATATATGAAGTTTATCGATTATTTGAAATATATTTACAGACATGGCAAGCAATACCTTATATGTAGTCATCACGCCTTAGTCTCTTTTTTTTAAGCCACTGCTGGTACTATTATTGATACTATTACTACTACCAGTTTTAGTAAAACGACTTCTACTAGTACCATTAATACGCCTACCTCATCTACTACTACTACTACTACTACTACTACTACTACTACTATTACTACTACTACTACAGTTATTATTATTATTACTATCTACTAACCAAGTCAATGTTGTACTGGGTTAATGCTCACATGATAACATGCACGAAAAGCAATCGTTGCAATGTAATGTAAAGAAAAGGCAGATGCAATAATAGGCGAGAAAATTTTAAACTATAGACTGATAATTTTGGATCTTTTGCTGATTGTAGATGCATCTGTGGAATAAATGGTTGATATATGAATTAAATCTGATGAGAATGAAAATATGGAGATTAAGTTTGTGGTGGCAAATAAAATGTTAATGTACTTAATTATTTATTAGATGGACAAACATCTTCGAAGACAAAGTGGACAAAGTTGATTTTATATTATAATCTACATATTTTTTGTTAATTTTCATTATAATCTAGGGATTTTTTGTACGATTTCCCTTATCGCAGCAAATCTGCGTGTTGGCTATATGATGGCTAAAGCTATGAGTTTAAACTCGATAAACTAACTAGGGTGACAGAAGGACTTGATGCTTTATTCGTCTTTGCGTTAGATAGATAGATATACAGGCAGATAGAGAGATACAGAGAGACATAACCGACTTTATATGCGACTTTGGACTAGGAATGTGTAGTCTATCGTAGCCTTTGAGGCCTACACTTAATAAATTTCGTAAATCTTTTATGAGATGATAACCTAAGAATTTAAGTAGCTGATTTATAAAGTAATAATTTGAAATTATAAATATTTAAATATAACCTCACATGTAGAAAGCATTTTTCAGCGATTTATAGCAACAACTCTAAAATCAAGTGTGCACCTAGTTTGGAAGTGATCGTAACCTGTAATTAACAATCATCAATGGTAATAGCAAAAAAAAATTTGTAATTAACCACTATACGCTTTTTTACTGACACCTGACAAGCATTGAGTATATTTGCATAGAAAAACTATTCAAACATACATTTAATATTCGCTGCTGTTTTTAAGGTTATGATTACAAGCACGCACTTTGTATTGGCGCTACTTACAAGCTACGCACTACATGCGTATATTGTTTTCCCTATTACGCCGTATAATTGCTTGTTCTACACTCTTCTCAGTCATACTAGTTTTGTCGTTTGTCATACAATAGCCCTAAGACGTCTTAACTATATATAAATGTCTCCTAAAGTCTCCTTTGAGAGATTAAAATTTTACTACTTTTTCCATCCAAAGAATTTGAACCCATATTTACTATCAATTTGTTATCATCAATAACTAATTGATGTTATTTCTCTTACCAAAACCAATATTAACTTAAGTTACGAAATTTGAAAATATGTAGCATCCTGCAACCAACACATTCTATACAGACCGATGGAACTGCAAATTTGGATATGTAGGGTATTCTGTGACAGCATCAGATTCTACACCGTTTAACGGCACTCATATATATAAGGATATACGGTATTTTGTGATAGCATCAGATTCGAAACAGGTCGGCCGAACACCGAATCTAGAAACACAATTTATTCTTTCATAGTATTGTGTTCTAAAAGCTTCAAAGGAAGTCAAAATATAGAAATGTTTGGTATTCTGAGACAATAAATAGTTCTCTACAACAGAACCTTACTCTACATGAAATGGCGGAACTCGAGATTTGGAAAAATATGATATGTTCCGACAGTTCGAGGAAGTAAAAATTTAAATTACAAAGCATTCTGCGACAGTATCAAATTCGAAACGGATCTGTTTAAATTAGAAAAAAGAGAAACTAATCATAGCCAAGACCTTGCCCAAATCGAGGTCCGAACCAGTTTCTCTCTCTCAGACAAATATTTTCTTTTTTTTAATGAATTTTGAGAAACCTTGATAGTTTGGCTTCAACTGAGAGTATAAACAAACTGAGTTTGAATACCAGTTCAAAAGTGTAAAATTCATGTCCTTATTAGAGATCCATTCACTTGAAAATTTTGATTTTGTATAACTAAAAAGAAATTCGCCTTAAACCGGCTACAATTTCCATTCTTTGCTTAAGTGATTTTATGCGTCATTTAATTAAGCTTTCAACGCCTTGTTAAGAGGGATCGACAGGAAAATGTGTAGTTAGATATTTTATGAAAAGTTCATTGCAAGTGAGACACGTATAACGTATAAACGTCTGTTATTATTTACGTTGCTTGACAGATAGCTGTCGATTCAATGAAGAATAATTGAGACTAGTTTTGAGGTAAACATGTGAGGAGATTAAGGATTAATTAATATTTATTTATTTATAATAAAACAAACACAGTTACGAGCATATGTTCAGTTTTGTTTGCAAACGTTTTTGATTCTTTTTCTTTTGTTTTTATTATAAGTAACAAATGAAAATATATCCTATCTTTACAGTTTAAATCTAATTTTACGTTTGCAATGAACCACTTTCTGACAGGGAAGCATGCACGACAAAGTTGATTGAAAATTATTCATGAAATATTGTTTAGGTTTCTATCATTCATTGATTTGCATGTGGAGGCTTTAAGAAATTCGTTCTGTTTTGCTTGTTCATATAATGACACAATTTTTACCGAACATGTTTTCATTATAAAAGTTGCCTGAATAAGAGTGAAATATTTCATTTAAAAATAAAAACACTTGTTTTTTGAGTGATTTGTTAGATTTTTATTGCATTGCAGCGTAGACATTGTCCGATTAAGTAGGAAATAAAATATTCGACAAATGTGTTCATGGCTCTAGTCCATTACTCTTTTCATGAAACTTTCGATCACATTTTGACAAGGATGTGGTTGTGTCTCATCGACGACGATGATTTTGGTGGGCAGTCGACATCAGAATGTCGTGAGTTGATTTGGCTTGGAAATCATTGTTGCAATAAATGGATGCGCGGTGTTGCAGACGGCACCACGCTATTGTCTAGATTCATGCCGTCTAGTTGAGGACGCAAGAACTCCGTTAACATGTTCCTGTAACGAATTCCGATCACAGTCGAAGCAATTCTGGCCTTATTTTCCAAAAAGTAAATCCCAATCGTACAGTCGGACTAAAATCCGCACCAGACAGTTGCTCATTATGGATGCATTGGTTTCTCATGGATATTGTGAGGATTTTCTGAGCCACAAATTCGAAAGTGTTGTCTATTTACGGAGCAATTCAGATGGAAATACAACTCATCGGTGAAGATGACTTTTTACAAAAAATTCGGCATTGACTAAGCACTCAATTTTTAACAATTGGAATAATCATGGGTGACAGTTGAAAAATTTCAAAGTTGCCATTTGCATGAAAAAAATGAGAATTTGAATTGTGCGCTTTATTGGGACACCATTTATGTCATCTTCAACTAAAAGCTAGATAGACCTTATATATGGACTAATTTTAATTGCATTTTAGACGAATAAGTTAAATCTGGGTAAACCGTCATGTCTTGGTCATTGAAATTCGCTTAAGGATATTAATTTTGTATTTTCTCTTCTTTCACTAAAGAAAGCCTAACGCGCTGTGTTGCTCACGATGCATTTTTTGTACTGGCAATTTTCCTGGTTGTTTCCGGTGGCTTCTTTCATATCCTTAATGAAATATCCCTGCTTGAAAATTATATCAAAAATAGGCGCACTAAGCATCTCGACGACCAATTGTCCCCATCGTTCACTATATATCTGCAACTATTATCCGTGAACTCGTCGTCGCTTTCTCATAAAATGTCATTTTTAAGTGTTAAATTTGGAAATTCGAATAAAATCTTGCCTAAGGAAACCTTCCAGGACTACAATCTGAATCCTCTGTGGGCGCATTTCATGATTAGATTTCAGATCTCACATAAGATAAATATAAAATAAATAGTAAAATAAAAATAAATATAAATAAATCTTGGGGAAATCCCTTAAAATAATTTGCCCGAGGATTTCCGTTAGGTCAGTATAAATATTCCCAGCAGTACTATTGCAGCAACTGATTGAAAAAAATGGAAAAAAAATTTTTAAATCCAGTTATACACACATCCACACATAGCGAAGCAACGTCATTCACTTATTGTTAGGGTTGCATTTATATCTTTCGCCAGTTGATAGCCTACTCTTTCTCGCTTCACTATTTCTGTCTCTCAGCGATGTGTGCGATAATTTTATTTAACAATTACCATAAAATATGCTAAAGAAATTTTAAAAATATTAACATCAATTTATATGCGAAACCAATTTATCGCAAGTTGATCTAAAGAGTTTTTACAATCACTTGACTTTGTAACTATGTAGCTCATAAATACGACAACAACAATTATATCAAATCATGTTGAATAAAGAGGGGTTACTTATGCTACATTCTATGAAGCAACACTCCATGCGTATGCTGTTGTGTATAGTAAATATTGCTTCTTGTAATACGTTCACTGTTTCTAAACGCAATTGAACTGTTTTGTATGCAAATTAGCTTATTTCGGTAAATATTTAAAAATAAATATAAAATAACGATCATTTAATGAGGTAACCGGCAAGAATTTTTACTAATAATGAAAAAATGTAAATGATTTTCTAATGCGATGTTTAAGGAGGAGAGAGGGAACTTTAAACTGCGCATTTTCAATTAAAATTTCTTTATTTACTGGATGTACTTAAAGAGAACGTTAATTAGCTTCCTTGAGCTGCCGTACTTGTTAAGCAATCAAGTGGTAGAAATTAATGCAATTAAAAAATATTTTAATTAATAAAAAGTGATTTAAACAAAATTTAAAAAATAATTTTTTTAAATATTTACTCTCGAAAAACTAAACACACATTTTTCTTCCGGGAAATTTTGAACGCCATTCATTTAGAGCGAATGTTCGTCTATTTGAAGTTATATGGTGTTTGCTATATTTAAAGTTATATCATGAAATCTGTTCTAGTTTCTCCTGATGTTTCAATTTATTAAAATCATTTAGCCATGGAAGAATAACTTGAGCAATCCTTATAAAAATTTAATTCAAAATTATTTAAATTTCGTTAGTTTTTTCAAGCAAGTGGCAACCCTAAAATTTAGCGATTCAGCGGTGTAGTGATGAACACATTTTTCGTCCATTGTCACAAAAGGTTTGAAAAAATTCTTTTTATTGCGCTCAGAGAGCTTCGAAAAGAGCTACGAATTAATATAAACTTGGTATATTAGTTCCAGAGCGAATAAAGGCAAAAACAGTTTTCTTATGCCCCGAATTTTCATGCAAGATAGTGAATTCACTAACTTTTGACGTGTTTATGCTGTCAGATTTCTTTTGCAACTTCAATTATGCATTATCAAGAATAATTTTGAAGAGTTTTTCAGTGTGTCCACATTTTGTGGGTGTCTGCTGTAACTAGCATCATAGGTTTCAAATCAGAAAAAGACTTATAAATCGTTGTAGTAATAGAAAAGATGCTTTTCAAGAGAGAATGCTTTTCAACCTATTGCCCAATTTGAATTATATTTTTTGCCACCAAAAAGTTAATATTTAATCAACACACGGTATCCGGATCTTTCCATTGCTTTGAAAAGAAGACAAGTAATGTCATTAAGGAAATCGCAACTCACAAACAAATGATTGAAATGAAAAGAAATTTTAGCATCAGTATTTTAAAAATCTAAATCTAAAAATATTGTAAATTTTTTTATTAGAGACATCTTTGTGACAACCCCGGAGAATTAATTCATATTTATTGTACTTTGTTGTGGCTAATGATACAAATTTTTAGAATAGTTGCGATGCTTCATAAAACTATACGTGTCACTGGTTTACTGATTTTAGGTTTCAGTTTTCTTCCGAGCTCAAATATTCTCTGCTGCTCACTCATAGAGATCACAAAGGGAGTGACTGACAATTAGACAGAGCTTTAGTTTGCATTGTTGCTTGTAAAAATTGCCTTCAACGAAAAGTTGTAATCACAGCGTGGTTAATGTTACGCAGTAAGTCCGTAGGACTTCAATTTTAAGATGATCTTTCGGTGTTATTTAGTGTCACGAAACCTATAAAAAATTGTTCTTAATTAAATTTATTAAAAGGAATTTTCCCAATTCATCTAAAAAAGTCTTAGATTATTACTTGCCTGTCTTTTTCAACTGATTCCTGTTTTAATGCGCATGGAAGCCCTCTGGAAGACGTCATGTATAATAAATTCCTTAACGTTGAAGACACGCATTCGTTTAAGATTAAAGAGAAACAAGACTTTCGCATTCATTTAATTATGTGCTTTGCAAACATTTCGGTTAATTAATAATTTACATATACATACATATATTTTTACGTAAACAATGTAACAAGAAATGTAATTTAAAACCAAGAACTTCTTAAGCCGTAATTACATTTTTTTCAAAAGTGAATTATCATAAATTCCAGGTTGTATTTTTTGACTTCAACTCTTATTAGTAGACAAAAACCCAGTCCAGTAAAAACACCAGTAAAAAATTTGACGGAATCGAAAAGTTTCTTGAAAACAACTACATCCAGCCGCTATACTCGTATTAAAAAATTTTTCATATTTTTATACAAATTTAAAAAAAAAGGCTCAATTTCTAGTGAGTACAACATTTCGAGAAAATAGTTCGAAAATGCCAATCACTTCGTAATATAATAATAACACATTACAGTAGAAATTTAAAAAACAAAAAAAAAGATCATTAAATGTGAAAGAGACGAAAAATGTCCATAACTTGATCACAATTCTCACCTATGCCTGGATACGTGTGTACTGTATGCAAAGGTATGCAAAAATCATTATTAAAATAAATATAGTTCAGTGAGTTTGTGTTATCATTTACATCCTAACACATACGTGTCCGGCTTTGCTTGGGCAACATGCGTCCCGAAGTTTGTTAATTGGGTTTTGTTTATATGCTACCGGAGAGCGGTGGTATATTAATACTATCGTGTTATTTGCACTCAGCTATCGATAAAAAGCTTTAAGTAATCAAAGAATCTTAATCGAGCTGTCCTCCCTTATCTGTTGAGATGAGTTTTAAGATTTTCACCGAACCCTTTAAAGACTATGAAGTGGAAATGTAACTACTGCGAAGAGAGTTTAGAGTTTAGAGAGTTCCACATAAAAAACTCAAAATTGAATATAAAAAAAACGGAACCTACGATATGAACAGAGTTGAGAAATACAGCCCGAGACGCATACAGTTGATGTGTTGTGTCGATAGTTTAAGCTTTCAACTACGTTTTACAAATTCATCTCAGACATGAAAATATAAAAAATATTGAATTAACTGAAACACTGAAACATTTGAAATAAATGCAATTTAGTTCCATGCTTTCAGCTAATAAATAAATAGGAAAATTTCTCAGCATTTTCTTCATCCCGAACAGATGCTATCTCAACCGAAGGCATTTAATTAATTCTAAGCGCCTAAATGCAGACTCAAGCTTATTTGGTCCTGACAATAAAAATATTTTGCTTACTGTGAGCGTAATTATAGATCAGATGACATCAACTAAAAAGATCCCACAAATCTTGACCGTTTATTTTAATTTTTTCACCATGAGTTATAGCACAATATGACGAATAAATTGAAAGATTTACTTAAGTCGATCTTTAATGCCAGTGACGATCAAGAATGTGCGTTCCTTCATGGTTGCGATCGAAAACATATCGAAAACGTAACCTTCCGTTGTTATTGGATATAAAAATTTCCGAAGAATCCAAACGCTAAACTGAAAATTTGCCCACTTAAACTATTTCCTAAATTAAGTTTTTCGTATTCCTGCGTTTAAAGCTTCTGGAGGACGAATTAATGCACGAAAACGAATGACTGCACGAAAATGAAGGAGTGGACGAAGATGAATTAATGCACGAAAACGAATGACTGCACGAAAATGAATGAGTGCACGAAGGTGAATTAATGCACGAAAATGAATTAATGCACGATGACGAATATATGCATAAACAAGTAATGGGCAGACTGATGCGTAAACAAAGACAACTAAAAAATAGACCAAAAATATGAACGGATAGTTAAACGAGTTAAACGATAGCTACACGGATAGATGGGCAGAGAGAGAGCTGGGTAAACGAACGGATGCACATATCGTCGAAGAGATAAAAAACTGAATGAATAAATAAATCAAGTTAGACTTGAAGGCTGAGTGAAAGCTGAACGAAAGAATAGTGCGGATGAGCGGATATTAAGAATTTTCGCCTAATTTTTTTTTTAAAGAAAAACTTCTTTTGTAAATACTTTTAGACAAGCCTTCTTAAAATGTATTGAATAAGGCGAACGAATTCGCCTGTGCTTGTGTTGGGCACTCAATATTCGTCCTAGAGTATGAATAACTCTTTCACAGAACGGACACAATTTATTTTACGTTTATTAAAAGAATTCTTTATTGTGGCACAAATAAATGATAAAAAATTTTGCACATGAACAATTTTTCTTTCTTAAGAATTTTTTATATTTGTTTTTTGTTTTTTGTTTTTTTGTACTTTTTCAAAGGTTTTCAGTTTTGCGGTCATTTTGACCATGTTCTTCCACGCACATATTATATACCTGCAGGATCCTTGCATGACTGGCGGCAAATAAGCGTTAATAATTATTGTTTTCATGTTTTCAAGCGTGTATGTATTGTGTGTGTGTGCGGTTTCTTGCTATAGAACATCCAAACAAAGTCTGTTGTACATGCTGAGTGTGGTGAGGTATAGTTAACTGTAAACATGCCTAGCATAGCTTGTGTATGTGTGTATGAAGGAATATTGTGTGCTATCATGTAATTAAGTTGTCATTGTTTCGTAACCCTTTCGACCTCTCAGATTTCTTAATATGAAGCTTACATTTCATAACGGGGACCTGTTGACGTTTTCAAGCCTCGTTAAGGCTGTTGCTAGAGCGAGAGGAAATCATGACTTATAAAGCGAACTCTCAAAGCACGCCTTCACTCATTATTTACTCATTACTTGATAAAGATGAAATGCTTCAATTAGCTGCGCTTCACCAACACTTCCCTTTTCCCATGCATTCGTTGTTGATTGTGACAAAGTGACAAACTTAATATGTCTTCTGTGTCAGTGCCTGTATATTAATAAATCAAATAACGTCAAAACATTTTCAAACATTATTAAATTGTTGCTTAATTGATGACACGGACTACAAATACATCGACAAATTTCAAGGCATTTTTACGAGTTACACACACAAGAATGAATTTTATTAATTTATTTGTGTGTGTAGTAGAAAACATGTCCTTGTCTGACGATTTGTCATTTAGGCAAACATTTTCCCGTATGCAAGAGGTGGACATAGAGGTCAATTTATTTTGTAAACAGCAAGTGCAACAACCGCACAGTATCTGTAGACAATAGATTCAAATATAGCTGCAGAGTAAATGAATTTGATTTCAATCTGATTACAACTGAAACGTCACCAATGAAATTAATTTAACTAAAAAGTGAAGTGAAGTTCACTATCGTTACTCTCAATATCTCAAATATCATGAATCATATCCTTGTTTGTGCCTCAATGCTTTCGAAGAATAAAATGAATAAAGGCACCGCGCCAATGTGCGTATCTCTGTCTGACATTCGGAGACTAATTAGTCCAGGTATGCTAAGTCTGAGCTTTCCCACTTCGTGTGCCATAGTGTGCATCGTAAGGTTAAGCCTTCAAGCCAGTAATCCCAGATTAAACTGCTAGACATATCTGTCCTACAAACCATCCCATTCGGCCATTCGGTGTCATACTGATCCAAAATCGATTAAGCATTAAATATTAGAAAGTGAAAACTGATCTGATCATTCTCGCCCTGCACTCGTCATTCAAACTGTATACGATTGCATTTCATATGTACATTTATACGAACATGTGTTAAAATCAGTATTGGAAAAGAAAAAATGTCAATTTTGAAAGATGGAAGACCGAAGCAGATCTGCCGTCCAAATCGATTGTCAGAATTGAGTGTAGGAATGAACCATCTAGTAGCTGGTTCCCTCAGGATAGCTGGTGCGTTTAAATGTTATGCAAAATAATCTTATCCGGTGAAGCGAATTATTGGAGGCCTTAAGGTAAGAGACCTTAGGGTAAGAACCTTACCTTCCTTGTTATGAAGGTTGTGGTTGTGATGGAATGTGCCTAGTGGTCTACCTTTGATAAGCAAAACGGGCGCTATGGGATAAAGTAAATGTAGGCAAGTCCTTCAATCTGCCCTCGATATCTTATTAAACTTTCGCAATTAAAAAAATTAAGTTAGTAAAGTGAGCAGCCAAAAAGACCATAACTAAGAAGTGTCTTCTATACAAATTTTTGCGACGATTATTTACGACCTAAAAGTACCTATAATAAGCAAAATATTCTGTGCTCACTTAAGGTAATGAAGGTCATCTCAAATCTTTACGATATCATACATCATCATTACAAAGAAAAAATAATTCTAAAATAAAGTGTAATATCACCCTAATTATCAAAATTGAAGGTTAGGGTTGATAGCGATTTGCTATCTTTCAGTTTAACAATTATTTTATTTGTCTAAGCACTTACGCGCTTTCTCTCCCTAATACATTACATGTCATTGACAATAGAATTTCTCATCTGTGATGATATATTTGTGTTTTCGAACGTAAGGACTCGTAGGGAGATATGGAGGGAAAGTTGTGAATTTTTACGTAAATGTGCATAATTTTTTGGATTTTTGTATGTGTAATGCATTGCTAATGTATGATGCGTAATATTATTGCGAGCAAAAAAGTTAAGATTACTTGAAATAATAATCAGCTCAGTGCAGTAACGTTTATCACACTTTTATAATTAAGTATTCTATACGCACCAAAGAGTAGGAGTATACTTGTTTTATCAGAACGTTTGCAACCCGCAAAAGGACTCTTCAGAGAACTCACGAAGTCTATATATAATCTGGATCAGTATCAAATTTAGAATTAATTTAAGTATGTCCGTCTGTCTTTGTGTAATATCTAAGGTAAATATTTTCCTGGCCATAAATAATATGTATATGTTCTTGGTAAGCGTTATGTCTGTCCGTCCGTGTTAATACCTGTCTACATCGATGTGTGCCATTGACACTCATCTGCGTAAGTTGATATTGAAAATAGCTCAAACTGGTCAAAGGCCCCACAGTAAATCATAAGCTGAACGCACCTGTTTCTCTAACCCCAAAATTTGCGAGTTTTTGCTCATTACTCATAAATTATGAAAGATAGAAGCTTAAATCCTCGAAATTTATTTTATATAACATCCTAATATAATGAATAAAATCTTGTTGGCATAATAATTAGGAGAGTGTGTAAAGCAGAGATATTTAGAGCATAATGAACAGTTTGCAAGCGTTAAGTTGTGTAAACTAGATGAGCAAAGGTAGTAAAATGAAGTTTAATCTATGTGTCGCGGACTCTACATGTTTGGAGAGAGAGGCGAATTTTTTAAATCAAGGACTTCTTTAATTTTCGAAGAGGGGCATTCGGATAGAATATGGGTAACGGAAAGGGAGCTTTTACAAGAACAACATTTGGCAGGTTCAGTGCGTTCATGGTAATGTTGGTCTCATTTACTTTAAGGCCGGCTAATAATGTGAAGTTATCAGCTCGAGAGAGAAGCTTATTGTAATATGTTACTAAATATGTTTGTTATTTGTAAATATTATATTAAAAATATAATATTATTTATTATATTATATTATTATATTTAAAAGCTGTGGAAAGAAATACTTCCGACTAATTGTGTAATGCTGCGCAATAGTAAGCCGGGGTACACCTTGAACCTAAACTTTGATACCTATAAACTCAGGCAAACACATATGCAACAACAGTACTTTCGAGTTCATTAAGCACATGTCTCCGGGCCGTTCGAATATAACTTTACCTTTTAAATTATCCCAATCAATTATCCCAATACAAGCGACCAATTTTTAAATCAGTATCTGTCGTGAATTACAAACTATTATTATAACAATGTTTAAAATTTTTGTCATTCCAAAGTCTCTTCGGGCTTGTTGCTTAATTTAAACGTAGTTTCAGTTGGATATTCTTTCTATTTTAAACATGAGGCATGGATGTATAGTAAATGAAGTATAGATACCGAAGTGTAAGTATTCAGAGCTTGAGATTTCCGTCTCAAGTGTGTGAGTGGAACGACTATGCAGAGTTAACTTTAGAATTGATTCGACAAGAAATCTTACATCCTTCGATGTATTTTTGAAATAAATCCTGGCGTAAGCCCACTGCACTTTCGTAGCTAGTAAAGAAAATATGAAGGGAGCCATGGTCAAAATTTGCATGTAGTAACTTGGCTTTTTCAATACACTGACTATTTCCTTAGTCAGTTGGTTTCAGTTCACTTCCCATTTATTTTTAATTCTATTTAATAGATTTTCGCTACTTTGACTCTTTGCTATTATTCCTTATAAAAGTCTACATGTATGGGCAAATCCTCATAATGTGTTTTAAATCTCTTGTCTCTTACAAGCATTCGTACATAAGCTTACACATATACGCTACTTTCCAATTCCCAAAACATTTGCATTTTTAATGCATTTTAAAAGCTTGCGTGGCTTTAATAGAATTCTGTTTAGTTAGAGTAAAAAGTGTATGTAGAAAATGAATGGGTTTTCGTTTTTAGTATATGTCTGTATTCATAGATACATATGTCTCTATATATTGAACTATTAACATTAAACTTCACCGCCAGAAGTTAGGGAATTATGGGGATTTTATGGTTGCGAAAATACAATGTTGTTTGTATAGTGGGCGGAAAACCGTCGATTAAAATTATGTTGAACTTCAATATGAATGATGAATGATGAAATGAATTTTCAGTTTTAATCTTTAAAAACTTAATTCTCTTAAAATTAAATGAAGTGATCGCTCGTGCCTTAATGCTTCAATTTAGCAGTTTGCCGATACGTGTCCAAAAGAACATTAAATTTAACCTGTGTGCCTAGAAAAACATTTTAAGAAAAATATGCTTCGACATCACAGATTTTCTGTCTGACTTAGATATCAATTCTTGTAAATATATTGTTCCAAAACTGTCTTTTATGTTTTTCTTCAAAGAAATTGATTTCTGTAATGACTGTTCGACTCGAATATCATGGTTCTGCTCTCAACGTACAACCGCCAGTATGCAACTCTCGACTTTCTCTATTACGACTGTATATCATGATTGACTTCTCAGGAATACCTCCTTTTAGTGAAATGCTCAGGTTATAAACCTTACGAAAACCACAAACGTTGCGTCTCACTCTGCTACGTCTGGTAATACTTTGCTGCTGGAGTAGTTTCACGAAGGACAAGAACGTTTATTATTCTACGGCTGACATTATAATTAACATGAAAATCTTCATCGGACTTTTCTAATTTTTTGACAGAAGCTTTGACTCCTTTCGAATCGCTGTCGGCATCATGTCCATTCAAGGCTTGTCTCGACTGCGCTATGCTAAGGTATTTTTGCATGAAAATGCTTTTAAGCGAACGTAAAAGTTTTCTACAGGTGTCTGCTAGGGTATTAAAAATAAACATGCAGAGCATAAGGGTTATAACCCTCTCTTCTCGGAACGCATGCTTCTAAATGGCAATGAGTACGTAATGTTTTTTTCGCCGGATTCAAAAAAAAGATTCAAGGCGTTCGTTAAGATAATACCTCTTACCACTTCAGTTTTTCTGGGAGTTACGTAGGTGCAAACCTTGTGCAGCACAACTAATGTAGGGTATAATAATGAACGTTTGTTTACATCTGAATCTTATGTAAAATTTATGTGTTTGATAAAGAAAAGATTCCTCGAACACCTGCACGAAATACTCTAACAATTCAACCTTTGATTGCAGTTTTTTTTTTGTGATAATTTTGATAGATATCGGAATCTAATCATATTTTCTTTTTCTTTCTGATTTAGCTTATCAAACAAGGTTTAGTACGAACTTCTGGTACCCAGCAGTTATTCCTCGCAGCTGTAGTATTTAGTGCTTAGTGATTTTTCAAGTTATTTAATGAAAAAAAGCAGATATTTATGCCTACAAAGGATACCACAGACAGATGCGACATTCTGCAGACTAAATTTTAATTTTTTTTATTTTATTCACATAACAATTGACAAGAAACCTTGAGTTTGAATTTCTTTTTGACATTTTCGCTGCCTGGTATACTTACCATTTAAATGTATACGATTTTAGGATTTCCAATAATAAACGATATTAAGCTCTTTTCTCGATGATTAATGTGAATCGCTCAGACTGTAATTGACTTATGAAAAGTGAAGAATAGTTGAAGAAATTCAGAAAAAATGCTCAAATATTTGTTTGTACTCTTACCATTATTATGGTCTTACATTATGGCTACAAATGTAACGCATTGTAAGTTTAAATTAAAGGAAAGTTGAGAAAAGAAAAGCAATATTTTCCGTTATATGTTACCTATAACTCTAGGTCACAATGGTGCACCTTTGCCATTAAGTGTTAATATTGAAGGTTGCGATGAACCGCCTTGTGATGTATTCAAAAATGAAACAGCCATCATGCGAATACATTTTGTCAGTAGTAAGTGTAACGCATTTTCACACATATAAACGAATATTTTTCTACGTAACTCAAGAATTTAATTGCAGCAAAAAATAATATACGTTCCTTAACAACCCAAGTAAAAGCAAAAGTAATCGGATTGACCGTACCCTATCCATTGCCTGACAAAGTTGCCGATGTCTGCTCCAATTTAATGTACGGAGCCATATGTCCCATCTATAAAACCGAAGATGTTGTCTATCAATTTAATTTTTTTGTTGAGAATATTTTTCCTGAAATTTTAGTAAGCGTTGATATATCGTTAGTGGATGATAGTCACGAACCGATCACTTGTTTTACTTGTGATATCAAAGTGAAGAGCAGAAAGGCCAGGAAGGAGAGGAACCAAGTGAATGGACATTTGTTATTACTGGGAGATTAGAATAAATTTCTTTTAATACCCTCCCCGTCCGGAAATATGGTTTACCTTTATATTTAGCTCGAAGAGTATGACTTGCATTTGGTGTTTTAATTAAATAAAATAATTTTAGTCATGGAGTACTTAGCGACAACGAATGTAACAAAAAGTACACAAAGTTTTAAGCTAACGAAACAAATGAAAGTTAAAAAAGCAAAACAGTTATTAAAAAAAACCTACAACTAAAGCGCTTATTAAACTACAGCGCCATCCGTTGAATGGTACTCGGATTCGTCTCTAAAATACTTTTTTTTTAAATGCATTAGTCATATTTTCGGACAATGACAATTAATGTTGCTTTTTAAGAGCTTGAAATAAAATACAATTCAAGTGATTTTCTTTAGCCTTTTATTAAACAGAGACTCTGAAACGTTTTCCAATCAAAAATTATAATTATTTTATTACAACTGCACATTTACGTTCACAAAAACTTGTTCAATAAAGATTTGTGTGACCGCATGCTACGATTTTTCGATGCAATTCTGGTGGCCTGCCCGCAATGCTTCTTCTTCAAATTTAACTCGTTTCATGCTAATTTCCACAATCGATAAAATAAATTTAATTCAAAATATATATATGTATGTATATAAGTATAGAAACATGTTAAACATGAACTCTTATAAAAACATTTGTGTTAATATTCTCGAATGCACAAATATGAAATTAATTCTAAATGATAAGTTCTCAAGATTCGCTGTTGATTACTTTGAAATACGTCAACTTAGCCAGCTCGTCCTTTTTGCCCCCCAAATCCAAAGAAATCTAGCTCCTTTAAAGTGAAGCACATGTGAAACATGATTTTCACATTTTCATATTGAAAATAAAATATAATTTAAAAAAAAAAGTCCATGCTCTTGTTCAATCTATATTACAATAACAGACCAAATGGTGACTGTAGCTGAGCGGTTGAGAGAAGTACTTAACAACCTCTGCAACAACAAGACCAACACTTACAGAAAAAAAGTTTCACTGTGCGCCACCACATTCATTCAGTATCACCACCGCCGGCGCCTACATCTCTATCATTATCGCTACCAATCATAGGCATCGTATTCAAACGCATAATAGAACGTATGCGAGATTCGTTGCGTCCGGATTGAGTGGGTCTAACTCGTACACTAGAGCTGGAAATGCCAAAGAACTGCTTTGGGACAAGATTGGGCTCAACAGCCTTGAATTCCCAGCCAAGGTGATGCTTACAAACTTTACACACAATACTATGCCATTGATAGCTAAAACGTCGTATTGAAAAAATTAAATTAAAAAGCGAAAGGAGACTAAAATTTTCTGTTAAACTCACCCGGGGAACCAACTGAATTCAGCCGAGGGTGAGCCACTGTAAAGTATGGCTTGATTGTTAACCTGATAAACAGTATTAGTTTCGTGTACATAGCCAGCTGTCGTAAAAACGAGAAAATTTCTCTTAATCTTCAACGACACTCTTTCGTGCAAACCTTACCAGAATTACAATATTGCGTTTGTACTCCATGTTTGGACATAGCAAACAATTCACGACAATTTGCGATGTGACTACTACAATAACGACAGCTGAATATGTATTCCTATAACAAGAAGAAGTTTCATAATTTCCTCAATTTGTCAAATGTCACCTCTTCGTCACCTCTTTAAATGTATTGGCAATCATTCTAAGTCTTGTATTAACCGAATTAGTTAGGAAAATCGAATGCATTAGATTCTCTGATAGATGAAGATTACGCACCAACCAATACGATAGTTGTGTAGGATCGGTTGGCATTGTATGGATTTTATGTTGGGCCAATTGAGTTCGGGCCTTTTCAATTATTGATGCGATACTATATTGATCGTAAACATGGGCTGGCCAGGGAGCAGTAGCTACTTGATAACGCTTATATACTGTCTTCATGGAGTCGTTGTCGCGAAAGCGACTCATTGATCCCATGTTAATACATTTCAATGGTTCGGGTAAATAAATGTCGGGCAATATCTTTACATTTCCATAGCATTTCATTTGCGGATGATCATTTATGTATTCGAGAGGACTAAAAAACAAAGCGGAAATTGTAAAAAAACAATCTCGGATCAAAAGCCGATATTCTATAGTTTTTACCCAAAAAGATCATCTGTTTTGATAACAAATCTTTGTAAAGCTCTAGATTTGATTAACGTATTGCCGCGATCATCGGTGCCTTTTTCATAGATTTGACAAGTTACCCCATAAAGATTTTCAGCACTAAGGTCTAAGACTGGAAAGCATACGCCAAAGAGGAAACCATTTTGGGCATCTATATCGCCGTCAATAATAGAACCGGAGATCATAAAGGGTAGTATCTCTCCTGGGAACAAAATATGTTGATGCATGAACAGTGTCATATGGTAATGTTGATCCACTTCAAGATAATTAACCCCAGATACTCTATTCATGTTGGAACCCATATACGAATGCTCTGCTGGCAAATTCGTGTCAAATCGAACAGCATTTTCCGGAATCTCTTCTTGCCGTTGCTGTGATGGCGTCGCAACCGAGGATGTTAATTGTTCGATGTCATTTAAATGATTTAAACCTAATCCTAAATTTTGAACAATGCGTTCTAATGCGGTGTTATTGGGACCATCACTTAATTCTTCTGCCCCAGCTTCACCTTCCGGATTCTCGACATCTGGAGATGCCAAACCCAAACGTATTAAACGACGTTGTCGACTACTAAGTATGAAAAGAATTCGTCTGAACCTTTGCATGAAGCTATCGCGTCGCACTAATTCGGAAGGTCCTACATCCGCTGACGGTTGAATCGATGCTGCCACATACGCGATGCTGCGTCTGGTTTGATCTATTAACCGCCTATAGGTAGCAATTTCAGGTGTTTCCCTTTGCCTCAAAGCTACAACGTCACCATTTATTGACCAGGCATCTTCGTCGTGACTGATCTCGTCCTCTATGTCTTCGTCATCATTATCTTCGCTACTTGTGATATTGGGAAAAACAAATGAGGATTCTGCTTCGTCACTCACCGCCATTTCTTCCTCGTCTCCGTCTTCCTCGCTAACCACAGCTGCAACATCATTGCCTCTATTGATTGCGGGCGCTTCTTCAGTACGGTTCTCCTGATACATTTCCTCATCCCGATATCTGTCTAAATCTTGGTCAAATTCTGAAGATGGTGGACCTTCACGAGGCATAACTTGCCCGACTTGTGAGGATAGTATTGTGTCTGTGTCCGTATCTGTATCCGTACCTACTAACATTCTTGCTAAGGTAAAGCTTTCTTCGGCTAAAAGTCTACCTAGATCAAAGCTGTCATTGTCTGATTCGGCCATAGAAACATCATCACCGTTATCTGATTCATAAGTGTTGTTGCTTTCACGGTTAAGTATTTCATTTATTGCGGATGGGGATAAACGTTCTACCAGAACAACAGGCAGACTGGCATTCATTTCAGTGTCTGAAGTATTACTTTCATCCATTGCCGATGGGGCTACATCATTCGGCGCCTGATTTGAAACGTCCTCGGATGAGTTCCGATTTAATTCTGCAGAAAGACTGTTCTCAGCTGGTGTCCCAGATGAAATTTCCTCGCTTTGGTTAACGACTTGATCTGAACCCCTTGAAGACAAACGTCTTTCGAAAACAACAGGGCTACTAACATAATTTCGTCCATTCATAGCTAATGATTCCTGGTCTTCATGAGCAGAATTATCTGTTACCACATTTTCTTCGGCTCCTAATTCTTGAGCCAGTTCAGATGATAATCGTCTAACCAAGACTTGTGCCTCACCAGATGTAATGACAATAGACAACGAAGTTTCTGGAGCCGCTTCTTCCAAAGATCGATTTGGAGAAACGTTTTCTTCTTGCGATATATTAGAAACAACACTTTCTTTCCTAGGAATACCACCAGCATTAACGTATGGCAAAGCATTGTTATTGTCTTGTGTAAGCATTTCATTCATTGCAGAAGAAGGTAAACGTTCCACGAGAATCCCAGGCGGATTCCGATTAGCCTTAGGCTTTAAGTCATCATTTTCATCAATTACCGATAAGACGTTAGGGTCTATCTTGCCATTTGTGGCGCATTCAGACAAGTAATGATTATTCTCACGGGAAGATTTATCCTCAACCGATGGCTCAGACCAAACTTCGCAAGTTTGCTTGATCGTATCGTCCGTCGCCGTCGAAGACAGACGCTTTTCCAAAACATTTTCATTCAAATTCATAGCTAAAGTTGCCCGATTATCGTTGGTGGTGTCAACAGTTACTACATTTTCATCCGTTACCTTTCCTACATTCCGTCCGACTTCCGCTTCATCTACACCTTCCTCTACGGCCGAGACTATCTCTTCCAATGCCTGATCTATGTTGACACCAATTTTTGTTCCACAACTTCTTATCTGCTTCCCATTATTTGCACAGTTTTGATTTTCTGACACAAGAGCACTTGAAGACGCAATATTATTGTCGACTTCAGTCTGACCATTCAATTCTACAAATATTTAAATTTGTCAGCACAGATTTTTCTATTAATTATTATGTGATTTTGCTTACCACCCTTTACATCCTCATCTCGTTCGGCATTCATTCTTTGATCTCACAACAATACTATTCTTCACACATTAAAATTTTTGAATATATATCTATTTTCCTTTTTTTACAAATTTTACAATATTTTTTTTTTTTCTAAAATATATGGAAAGAATATTTTTCTTTCCTCTCTTTGTCTTCCCGTTCGACGATGTTACCATTTAAGAATTCAGTTTTTCGATAAAGCATTCAAACTCATATTAGAAAATAAGTACAGAGTTGCTATCCGAAGCGTCTACATAATAAATGAATAGACGGCAACGCTAAAAACAGCAAACAGATGACGGATGGATTTGTTTGTAAAACAAACTTGTTCAAAAGTAATACAAAGAACTTAAACGCGAATTGTTAATATAGAAAAGTGAATATAGAATAAGCAAAAAAGAGAAACTAATTCCTTGCAGTTTTGAGAAAATGGGAGGAAGTAAACATTCCCGCCGACGTCAATGTTAATAACAATTTTTATTCTTCTTAGAGAATTTCAATGAAACTGTTCGAAATAAATTAGGACCACTGGTGCTGGTGAAATTATTTGGCGTAATCCTAGAGTGCAACATAACTTTCGTAAAAGTTGATCGGATGTGATTATTTAGACTTTATTTAAACTGTCGTTATAATTGCGTACGTTGCCACGTCCAAGTTAATGAGATTTAAATTTCGGAAATTCAAATGTCTGTTAACATTGAAAAGACAAAATTCATTGAACTCGAAATTTCTACTGAATATTTTAGTAAACAGCTGAGTTTTGTTTACCTTTTTTTTAAAGAAAAGTTTCTAGTCATAGAAGTGCTTATTCAAGAAAAAATTAAAACCATTCTTAAAGAACTACATAAAAATAAACCAAAAAAGCAAGGAATACAACAACAAAAAAGAGAAAGGGAACTAGTGAGAAAATGAAATTATTTAATTAAACTTAGCGTTTGAGCATAAATTCAAATGTAAACATGGGTCGTATTAATTGGACGTTAAAGAAGAAGGCAAAGGAGTTTAGCAACTTGTGGTTAATAAAATGGTCTTATATGAAACTTTGCTTTCGGTCTTTGACTTACAACGAACATTTGGATGCGTCTTATGCTTCCGACGTTCTTATGGAACCGATTTACTGGTTTGTAGATAATTATGCTCATGTATTAGGGCCGGTAAGTTTTTTTATCCCACAATTGGACAAACAAGTTATGCTAAGCAATTTACTTTTAGTTTTTTGTGGTAGGTGTGGTCTTACTAACCACAGCTGTCGTGAGCATTGCTTACTGGATAGGTTTACCGTTTTGGTGGCAAAAGAATCAAGCGGTAACTATCTGCCTTTTAATTGTAGGCAATTGGTTACTGATTAATGTCATTTTTCACTACATCATGGCAGTAATTACCCTGCCTGGTGTGCCACCAGAAGTATGAATTCCAAAAAATTTATAATATGTATAAGACAATTATATGTAGCTTTGTTTTAGGGTATTTCTCTTGCGAATGCCGTTAGTATATGCAAAAAGTGCATAACACCGAAACCTCCACGCACTCATCATTGTTCTGTGTGCAATAAATGCATATTAAAAATGGATCATCATTGTCGTAAGTTAAAAAAAAGGAATAGAATACTCTTTAATACATACATTATACATGAAAATATAAATATGCATATGTTGACGTAATTACTATTCCACATAAACTTGATTCACGGGTGCCAGTGGTCCAGGTTTCAAAACTTGACCCAACATTGTTGTAATAGTCTTGTAGGCATGACCTTCTATAGTGCTATATGCAAAATTTCCATTTACACGAGCGCTCTCAATAATTGCTTTATCATTTTCAGGCGTACGGACAATACTAATTAAAGGAAACAAAACGCTGACGGCACAAGTGTAACTTAAAAACATTAATAATATCCAGCAAACCTTCAAAAAGAAAAACAATTTTGATAGATTTTATTAAGAATTCTTTATTTTAATAACTCACGTTCATCTTGTTGCTAACAATTGCTCACAGTTATCGGGACTACCTTTAACGAGTTTTAACGCATCTTTTTATATTCGTCTCAGGATAGTGCTTTTTGGTGTTTATTCTTTCTAATTTATGCTATATTCAAGTTTAAAAATAACTCAAGTATTGACAATACACGTGAACCACAACGCACATGATATCGATTGTGCTAGTGCCACGCGTCAAAATAAAAATTGAATAAATACGTTTTCGTAAGATTTCAAGATATTATATATCAAAGGCTAGATTTTAGAATATCTTTAGTCGAAAAAACATGTTTTTCAAAAAAAAAAATTTTCTGCGAGTTGTCTAGCACTACCATATATACTATATACACATATATTTGACATTTTCGCACGAAAAAGATTATGCTATGCTGATCTTTTTCGTGCAAAAATGTCAAATAACATGCAGAATAAGCGTAAATTGCATGAAAGTTTAGTTTTTGTGCTTAATTATAAAGATAGTGCCGCCAAACCCTTACGGGCAATGAGTAATGGTTGTGTTAAGATATCCAAAGTACAAATGACCATGATGCAGACTAGGTGAGGCATTAACCTGTACGATAAAGCTGGACATCCCTGATGATGCCATTTGGGGCGGTTAGGTGGATAAGATATGTTATAGTTTGTTGCAACCAAAGAAAATCATCATTGGGGAACTGATAAGATTCGGACGAAAAGCCGGAGCAATATGTCAAAAGCCATGATATCTTGGGTTTTGGCACTAACCCGGAATGCGCTCCCCTTCCGTCTGTTAGCAGTGGACATTACACTTGATTAACACCGCTTACACTCGATTACTTATTGTGCGATCGAGTTGGGCTTCCATTCTTAGAACGATAACGAACAAGTATCCTTTCTTGTTTCAGTAGTCTTTTCCTTATGATATTAATATTTTACTTAAAAGACGGAAGAGAAGCAGCAGCTGGTGAAGGACAATGATTTACTGTTTCCTTACAATCAATTCCTAATGTTTGGTAGAAAACAAGGGAAAACAATGATATTATTATACCTATTACATAAAACATCCTTTTAGGCTCTTTGCTTCGTTCATAATCCAACTTAACTTGGCACACATAACTTCGTAACGTAAGACGAAATCAAGTTGAAACTGCCTTTACAATTCTTTACTATTCAAATCCAAATTTTTATAGCCTTTCAGAGATAAAAATTAAATTTTAAAAATCTGATTAATAAATCCTTATTATCGTGTTATTCTTTATTTTAATGCATACACAGGCAATTTAATAAAAATGCATTTTATACTCTTTTCGTGCTAATCGCGTATCATGCACAGGAGCTCTTAAAGGAACCTGTTTGCCTTGAATTCTGACGATTCTCAGTTCGCATTTATCGCAAACAGAAGAAGTAAAGTTCAATACACTTTTCATTTCTATGATGTTATAGCTCACTGCTTGAAAAGAATTTTTAAAGTTTGTCACTAAAAAAATTACTCTAAAAATATGTTCCTTTATTTATTCATAAAATGAATGCATACATTCCTCGAAACTCTTAGTCCGGCAAATGAGAAGTCCATGAAAAGGAAATGAGGATTAAATTTACAAGTGAAAAAATAGGATTATTCTTCCTTAAGTAGAATATATTTTTGCACTCGTTCTCCAAATTATTTATTCCACCTTGGAAATGATTACTTGAAGGTTTTTTTAGAATTTTTCTCTACAGTTACTATAAAATAATCATAGAATAAAGTATGCTCGCTCTCAAAGTGCGAAAAAATATAGTAGTCAGAGGGGTCTGAATGTTTAAGAAGAATTTGCAGCATTTGCGCTCGTTATAAATAATCCTCTTCCTCTTCTTCGATCACTTCTTAGTCTTTCATCCAATAGATCCAAAAATTATGGGTAACATTTCTTCTATTCCCTTGTTCGTTTAAAGAAAGTAACATAAAATTTTTGCGTTCCTGTACATTCATACTGAAACATTTTCATCCTTTTTGGAAGAGCTTAGTTGAAGCTGATTCCGAGTGCAGTTGGTTGCAAGAATTAAAAAAAGATCACAGCAATATGAAACGAAGTCTTAGTCGTGGTAACCGAAACGTTTTTTTATTGGCATCAAAACATTTTTGCTTTACTTAACAACCTACATTGAGAAGGTCAACTTGGTTCTGCGAATCGATCACTTCCAATTCATATTTCAACATTTTCAATTGAGGTCGTATCATTTGATCGGCAGGTTTTATTTTTGAATTGAATTTTAAGGTAACTCTGACAACGACGCATCATCGGTACAATGGCGTGAGTGACTCTTATTAGCGTCACCGACTGAACAACGCAATTTTAACCGATTCACTTTTGTCATAAATAAGGAAATAATGATAGGTTTCATTGAAATATCTGCAAAGTACTCGAAACGTGGAAAACAATTTCATAATTAACTCTATACTACCCCATAATCGATATCCGTTATACAAGTTGTTGGACAACTTGTTTCAAGGGACAGATGGACATACCTACATAGATTTAGAATCACATCTACTTATGTGGTTGATTAGTTTAAATGGTTAATAAACATTTCTGTTTTTCAATTGCATTACTCTATGCGCAGCCTGGCTTAGCAATTGCGTTGGCTATGGTAATCATCGTTACTTTTTCCTTTATATGCTCTACACAACAATTGGTTCCTTATTCTTGATAGTGTTTGGTTTGGAAATCGGTTACAAATATTTGTGGCTAGAACACACCGACAACTGGACTGAAGTGGAACCATTGGAAGGCCATCCAGTGAAAATAAACTTAAGTGGTCATATAATTCCTGTGGTAGGATTCATCTCTTTTATCGTTAGTACTTTGCCAGCATTAACATTTATGGTTCTATTTGATTTCTAGACTCACCTGAATGAATATGACGAAGATGTATTACTGCCTGCTCAACATGATTTACCCACACCAGCAAATGCAGTATATGCGAACAGTCCATACATTTTGGCACGACGTCGTGCTTTATGGTTTATGGCTTTTATAAATGTAGGCGTAATTGCAGCATTAGGTACACTATGTTGCTGGCACGCCAAACTAATATCGCGAGGAGAGACCAGTATTGAAGCTCATATAAATCAAGCGCAACATAAAGTTATGCTTGCTCAAAACAAGATTTATATCAATCCATACAATTTTGGACCAAAAATTAATTGGCGTTTATTTTTAGGTGTAGTTAGAGGCCGGTGAGTTAATGCGGTTTTAAGTAAATATTTAGCAACTCCTCCTTCATTGTTTAATAAATTACTCATATTCATAGATCGTTTTGGCGTACAGTGCTGCTACCATCTTGGCATAAGCCCGATGGCAATGGTTTAAGTTTTCGCACAGTTGATGATTATATTGTCGGCGCAAATGATGAATGGCCATAAAGTGATATTTTATGCCTTTTCCGAATTAATATTTATTTGCCATCTTAACATTATTAAATTATTCAATGTTTTAGTACAATTTAAACATAACAGAAGACTACCACGAAAATGACAGGTTTATTTTTAAGTGCAACAACTTCAATTAATTCTATTCTAGTTTAAAGAATTTAGTTATTTAAAAAAAAGTTATAAAATTTCCATTACTATGTAAAGTAGAAAGTTTGAATATTACAGTATTTATAAAAAGACGTAAAATATTTGCAAGTTATAAAAATAAAGAGAAATTTTTTTAGTTTATTAAGAATTTCTTAAAGACAGAAAGTTGCGATTTGAAATATCCTTTCAGTTAAATACGCTTCCAATGAAGTCATCCGCCTAATTCGGAGAGACATTGTGCAAGACTGGAAGGACAAAGACCAAAAAACAATATGAATACGAGAGGATCAGCCTCTTTGGTAAGATTCATTCTTTCGTGACCTTTGATGTCCGATTCCATATTCCCAACATGGAAAATTAAGATGCTCAGCGGACTTATGTAAAATCGCACCACAAAAAACCACAATGTCTATCTGGAGATATTCCAGGCAACGTCATGATATATATGCATGATGGACATCATGCAAAAGTTGAACAGCTGACGTGCAAAAAATTTGAGAACCCGTCGATATATTCAGCATTTATAAAAACCGACACCAAACCTTTCAGTCTCACAACAATGCTTCTGTCAAGCAGCTAGCTACCTTTATCAAAACTTTTCTTCCTTTTTCAAAATTATCGTAGATTTCGTTGAAGCATTTTTCTACTTTTTAATTTTTTTAATTTAAGAATATTTTGCTCTTAAACCAGTTAAACCGCTAATGCTTCTTATCAATCTTCTGTAATCTCGGAATGGACGGTACATATCGGAATGCAATTACTAGAGCATTTTATAACCCAATCTTCTATAGATCGCCACAAATTGGTATAATCAAGAATTGAAGTAACAACGAGAGCTCATTATTTCTCTGCACATTTAGACCTATTCTCTTACAGGCAGGCATATAATCAACGCATTCAACTACAAAACGAAAGCGGAAACTTTTTTAAAGTTCCGTTTTTAATAAATCAGTTTCGATGAAATCACTCTGTTGTCCTAATGCGAAGCAATAATCAATGATAGCTTATCCTATAGCTTCATGAAACTATGAAGCACAGCAGCTGCATAATTGATTTAATAATGATTGATAATCGTTTGAATGAATGCTTTGAACATTGCTGAGTCACAATGTAATGTATAGCAGAAATAGTAGAAGAATACGAGGATCTTTGACACTGAGAGAAAAATTAAATTTGCTAAATTTGGACCACATCCTTAGATTCATTTACATCTAAAAACTTTCATAAAAACCATGCTTTTATATGGAAACAAGGTAGTTTTACACAAAAGTAACTGGAGAATTATATTAGGTTAGGGTATTTAATAGTTAGCTTTGTCCGACTATAACGTTGTAATTAATATTTGAATTTCTGCATAAAAATATTTTCCTTCATTTCCAGAGACATAATGTTTAAAAGTGTGCTCGATAGCCTTTGACCTGTCCTTACTGAAATGCTCTTAGTATCCATAAATTGAAATAATCCGAAAATAAAAAGAAACTTTGAATTTATACGTTCCACAAATTAGGAGTCACTGTCATATAAAAGCACAGGATTAACAGGAAGGAAATATTTGCTTTCCTTTTATTTATATTGTTCTTACGTATACATCGTTATGTGCATGTGTATACATACATTCATCTAATGTTATTGATCCCAGCTAAGTGTTAACTCGGAAAATGCATATATACGATTGATTGATTGTACGTTATGACGATTTGGCAAAGTTCGAATAGATTAGAATTACATCAAATCCCTTTCTTAAATAATTCTTCTACAGAAAATGAATGGTTTTCAATTATTTCCAAAAATTCAGCGAATCAATGGCGAACGATTCGTCGCGCCAAAGGTGCGAGCTCGAATTGCTTTGTTGGCGCTAGTTTTATTTTTAATGTTTCTTTTTCTTTATTAATTTTATGTAAATTTGTTTTGTTTCCTGATTTTTCGTTTATAGATTTACGAGTGGCTTAGGCGTGTGGGAGGTAATCCCCATTTACCCAGTAAGATGATGAGCACTTATAGGTTAATGAGTTGTTCTTGCTTGCTGACTGGCTACGTTTATTATTTTTTATTATTTTCGCGAGTTAAATGTCCATCATGTGATGCTTCCTAATCGTTTTCAATAATATTCTTTCACTAATTGTGTGACGTGTTAATTCTGTCAAAATGTTCGTATATTGTACTAAAAAACGCGGACTTTTACATTCGCCCAATTAATAAATTCCTCATCGTGCCACTCAATCGTTCATAAATTCCTCATCGTGCCACTCAATCATTCATAAATTTTTCATCGTGCCATTCAATCATTTAAAAATTCATTATCGTGCCAATCAATCATCAATAAATAAATCATCGTGCCACTCAATCATTCATAAATTCCTCATCGTGCCACTCAATCATTCATAAATTCCTCATCGTTCCATTCCATCATTAATAAATTCCTCATCGTGCCATTCTGTCATTAATAAATTATAACCAACTCCTTCGCATATGTGATCACAAAGGCTTCTCCATTCCACTTTTCGTACTTTTGTCCATTAACAAATTCCCCGATTCGTATAATTTCACAAAACCCTGAAAGTGTTTGCTTAATCGGTTACAAAATTGAGCCAAACGAAAACGAATTTTATATTGAAAAAGTTTTATTTCGGAAATAAAATTTGTATCCTTTAGGATGTGTTTGGATAAATTCATTACTCGTAAAAATTTTTTTAATCAAATTTTGTGGCTGCGGTACCGCCGGCTTTTTGTTATTTGCATGACTGGTCGACATGTTTATTTTTTTGCTTGTAACAGATGAATGGGAATGTTTATTTAGATGCGGTTTTTTGGAAATTGCTGAGCGAGATTTCGAAATTTATCTGGACTTGAGAATTTGAAAAGTAAATTGGTCCATGGAATATATTTAGGTTGTATTCGCACAGTTCATTTCCACTAATAATTCGAATGGTCTGTGTTATGTGATACTCACCTTTGAAGGAAGCAATAATTTCCACTATATTTTCAATGTTAGACTAGTTTAGGTAAGGATTTTAAAAATTTTACTGAATAATATTCTCCTTTACTTAATTTATATATTATTTTCAATCCATACATTGCGCAGATATGATACGAAACAATTTCATTGTTTGTTTTTATATTGAATTAATATTTTCCTTTAACAATTGTATATTTTGTTGTATGCATTGAATTAACAACTATATACTAAAATCTTATATATGTTCATTATAAAGAGATAGTTTTGCGTAAATTCCAGCCTAACTACTACAATATTCCGATTGAATATGAATAATCAGGAAGACAAGCGTGGATATGTTTTCGTGTTTCTGGAGTATTTGGTTGTATTTTGTTTAATTATTAATAAGTACCCCATGTATTTATATATTCGCGTAATTTCTTATTTAAATTCATAGCAAGTATGTAGGTTGACGAAATGTTGATTTAATGTGTTCTATCACTCACTTTACAAATATAGAAAATCTCTTGTTTTTTCATTTGAGCTCGAAAAAGTGTTAAGGACCCGCTCCAATTGTTTACTATGGATGTAGTTGCGACTTTTTATCTGTCATTGTAAGAAATTAGAATAATTATACAAAGAACCCTTTGTTTGAGTGAGAAAGCGGAAGTCACGTTCATCTAGGATGATCAATAAATGATATTTCTATAACTCAAAAGGCTCGATAGGGGATACCTTACTTTCATTTTGGGAAGCAACAAATTTGGAAATTTCACGTAGAATCTGCAAGAATGAAGAAAGTTACTTAACTTCACATTAATAATTAGTAATTTCTGATAAATTACATTTTCGTAATGCGATTCGGAGCAAATATATGTCGGATAGGCACTTATACAATCAATACAAACTTCGCAATAAGCACTCCAGGATATCTTTTCAGGTTCAGCAAAGAATTCACTAAACCGAGTAATGGTCGACTCGAGGGCAAGCCGCTCAATCTGAAAACAAATGTTAATGCTCTCTGTTAATGATTTTGCAAAGAATTGCATGTTTATCCATTTACCAAAACTTCCAATTCGCTTGGAGGCCTAGTAAGAAATTAAATGCGGTGCCTTCACTATAGCTCCTTTGTATAAAAGCTTTGTTGAAGCCGGCCTGCAAGTTTGATGCTGTACCAGCAGTTGTAGGCCCAGTAATTTTTTGCCATTTTAGAACGGGAAGGTAAACCTAAATCAAAGTAAAAAAAAAGGTGCTTAACATAAGCATTTGTTTGAAATTCGAAAGAAAATATTTTACGATTTAGGTGCAGGTTTAGCTGTTGTCTTGGCACTCATCCTTGATTTCTACAAATTAAATATCAAGAGCTACATTTGAGCTACATTTAGAGCAAGCCGTTAGCTGTGATACTTAACATGATAATAATTTTTACGTACACTCAATAATCGTAAAATACTTGAAACAATTGCACCAGATTACATTGCGGGAATATTCGCGCTACAGCACGACATGTCTCATCCTCACTTATACCAAAATACAAATTTATTGAACAAATGGTAACTCAACTTGTATTTTTATTTTTTGCGTTTAATTCTATTTTTCATAATTCATGAACACATCTTAGTTAGTCGTTTATTCTCATGGCTATTTTCGGATTTTTTCTATCCACCAATGTAAAGAATAAGGTATTTTATCTTCTGTGCTAGCTAAGTCCGATTTATTTATCCATTTGTTTGTTTTAAGTATTGTAATAAAATAACTTATGACTTTATTTAAACACAATCACCAGATACGCATATCGCCTAATCGATATGCTTATTTTCTCTTGTTTGTAACTCGGGAACGCAAATGTTTATTTAGAAGCGGTTTTTTGGGAATTGTTGAATACGATCTGAACTTTTTGATAATAAGAAAACGGAAAAATAAGTCTGGCTCATATATATAGTTTTTTAACTTTAACGATCCAAACAATATTATTTGAAGTGGATACTTACTGACTTACTTGTTCTATTTAATAATTAATTTATACTTGTTCATTAATTGTTTGACGCATCTTATTTATAACGCTCATTTAAGTTTATTTATACATTATATTTTTATTTTAATATTGTTTTCATTAAGGAACATTAATATTTTTTCTTATTATTTTTTTGATAGATTGTAACACAGGCATGGAAACGTTTATTAAAATGGGGTTTTTTGGAAACTACTAAGCGAGATTTCTGAATTTATGCAGACTTCACAACTTGAGAAGAAAATGGGCCTATTTTGAGGAATAAATAAATACTTTTAGGTCGTATTCGCACAATTTTTTAAATCTTAAATGCCACAGAATGGCTTTATTTTCATTTCCACCAATAATTTGAATGGTCTATTTTATAATATGATATACACCCTTGAAGCGAACGCTTATTCCCATCATATTTTTAATGTTAGACTAGTTTAAGCAAAGATCTGTAAATTTTAGTGAATAATATTTTTCTGTATTTAATTTGCATATTATTTTCAATCCGTGTGTTCATTTACATATATTCCCATATAGATATGACATGAAACATCGCATTGAAAGGCACTTTTCCTTAAGCAATTAAACTTTAATTAAAAAGACAAATTCTTTATTATAACTTTCCATTCATAATTACAAAATTAATCTACTAATTTTATCCTTATTTAATATACTAAAATAAATAAAAATATAAAATAAATAATAAAAATTTTTAATAAATTTAAGCAATGCTATATAGATACATATATACATTTAAATGTCTTAAAAGAACATTTTTGCATATTGATTCGAAAGTCATATTTTACATCTATAAAAAAGAAAACTATCAAAATCAGGCGCAAGAATAAATGTTTTTAATTAAATTAAAAGATTTTATTCAATATTATTGAAAAAAAGTATTATAATTAACCTATTTTCCATACCTCATTACGACTTATGATATCTTCATAAGTTTTTTGTGTCTAGATAAATTTTCAGTTTGGCATCAGATTGCTTCAACGGAGCGTTAGCGTTAACGTGATGTCACCCGTTATTTTAAATTTGCCTTTGATAAAAGCAGCTTGAGCGTTCAATTTTCCCAACGCAATGTCCACCATATCTTCATCACTACCTGTTAAAGTAGTACTAACTTTAACGCCTTGCGCCGGCTCTTTATAGATTTTGGCATTTTTCAAGTATAGAGTATAAAAAACTTTGTACGAGTAATGAACTTATTCAATTACATGTTAAAGGACACAAAGAGAGAGAGACACAAAGAGAATAAAAAAAATTTTTTTTTTATTCGTTTAATCAATTCTTTGTGTCCTTTAGGATGTATTTGAATAAATACTTTACTCGTAAAAGTTTTTTTTATGAAACTTTGGGCTGTTCCGTAAACGCTACAAAAGTAAGAGGTACAACTACAAATTTTTCAAAGTAACTATCTTTATTTTTGAAATCGTCTATAACTCACGGCTATAAAATTTACGACTAAATTGTATTCTTAAAAAAATTCAAATTAAAATAATTAACGCAAGATAACTTCAAATATCAAATGATTTTAAATCGGATCTTTAGAACAATTTCTGTATATAACCCCATGAAGCCAGTGATGACTTGACAGGTAATAACATGAATCGCTACTTATTACTCCAAGATTGCATTGCTTTAGAAGTTAATTACAGTTCTAATAAAAAAATTTAAAAAAACTAATAAAAAAGTTTCCAGATCATAGCGACAGGTGGCTTATAATCAAGTTAATATGCGTGTGGGTATAAATTGATAACCACGAGTGTTAGTAGCAAGCAAACGTGTTTATAATAGCTGGTACATATTTTTTTTAACTATAAATATTTATACATTTATGTAGACAAATAAAATGTCGAAAATTTTTTTTTAAAATATTCTGATTAATTAAAACTATGTTAAGCAATTTCCAGAAAGTCAAAAAATTAAGTTAAAATCAGATTTAGAATAAAACGTACACCGGATTTCTTTTAAATTAATAATTAAATTTAAAACTTACATGACACAACAATGAGAAAATAAACTAAACTTATCAGTAAGCAGTTTTCAGGATTTTTGTTGATTTCGTGCTACGTGCTTGCTTTATGACATCTATAAACTACTATTTTACGCGATTCCTTATGGACGACGTGTTCTACTTTATGGATTTAGAGGGCAGAGAATCATATGCGTCGTTTGCGACATATGTCCAACAATGTTTGTGAGGGTTTTGTTCAGAAATTTTTGGATAAAATAGAAGGGAAACTGGAGTTTTTAAAGCAAGAGGAATAGTTTTACGCCAAAAATATCAATCGAAACTATTTTGGAAGGTGTTGACTGTCTATGAAGATGATACAAGGTTTCAACGATTTTAACTTCCTAGTAAAACTTTTTTGAACTCTCACTTTAAAGAGTGCTCCACAACGTATAAAAAGAACGTTTCCAATATAGACATAAAAATATAAATATGTTAATTTGCAAAACTATATGACTAGACATCTTGACAAACTTTAAAACTATTAATTTTCACTACTTCTATTACCGATTAATCGCATTAATAATTAGATAACTACATAACTAAATGACTGAATATTTAAATATCTAAATAATTATATAATTAAATATCTAAATAACTAAGTAAATAAATAATAACTAAAACTAAAACTAAAAGACTAAATACTTAAATAAGTAGAAAAATTTAACATAGAAGTCTTCCTTTCACGTTGACGACAGCAAATAGCAATATTTTCAGTTATTAAAGGTAAAAAGAACTTCTTGAGAAGGTATTATACTATTGTCGAAGTTAAAAATTTAAGTAGGGTTGATCAGAAAAATTTTTTATCAACCTTTAAGCAAAACCGGGTTTCCTGATTGGGAATTTAGAATCAGAATTCTCCGATTTTCGTGTTTATCATGTTTGAATTATTATGTAGTTATGATGAGCTTTTTATGATTTCATATTATGTTGTAGCGCTTTCTTCTTCTGAGGTATTTGATCTTTTCCAGTGAATGGAATTTTTGGAAGAACTGAAGGATTCTCGTGAAGACATGGAAAACAATGAAGACTATATATTAAAGGCTTTGAGATCTGACTTAAAAAGTCGACTGCATTTATTTTTATAAAAAAACCACCAAAAACTGAAACTTACCAAAACCATAAGCTGCATTATGATGACCAACAGGCATATCATTTAAGTAGTATATAGTATAGTATATATATATTATATATAAATGTAATGTTAAATGTATATATATATATATATTATATATAAATGTAAACATACATGTTCGTGTATCTGAGCTTATATTGACTCTGTCCGCTAAACTACTGTAGTGGCATTCTATGGGCATGCAGATGTGTGCATGTGTTTGCCTTGGGTATGCGCGAAAAATAACAAATTTATACCGCTTAAGCAAGAGGCTGCACAGCTTCAGTATTAACCGAACTGTCAAACCCAAAACAACCACATTCTTGCAAGCATAACTTTTTAAAGCGTTAAAACAAACGCAAACGTGTTGTGATACGAAAGATTTAAGTCACAAACTTGAACTTGTTAACCATATCTTACAAATTAATTTTGTAATAATAATAAAAGCGTTTTTCAACGAACAACATGTGCACAGCTTAAGTCGAAAAGTTATAAATGTGTATATAAAAAAAAGAAAAATTAAAAAAAAAACATAAAACATTAAAACATTGTAAAATATTTTACAAGAAAAATGAAAAATTTTTTTAAGTAGAGCGACAAATAGCTTAAATTCTAAGTGAATTTGCGTTACCTTTCAGTAAGATTAAAAGAAAAAAACAAATTAATATTTATTTCGTGAGTAGGTTTCTAGTGAGCAGGAATAATTAATTTTTATAATTTTATAAATAATTTTCAAAAGTTAGATCTAAGTTTTCTATTTAAAAAATTTTCTTTGATAGTCATTTGAGAAAGCCTTATTTTAACGAACAAATAAGAAAATAATATTCGGCTGTGTCTTATCTTTTACTCCTACCGTCTTTATGTTAAAGAATAAATCTGAAAAAACTCAAATTCGATACTCTATAATATTGGGTAGACGGTTCGAATTTTTTCCATTTTCATAGAATAACGTAGAAGTTTTTATTGTACAATTAATGAATAGTTAGCTAAACACCCAGAAGGCAGGTATGTCTTCAGCTTCTATTATATTATAGGCGTGTTCTTTAATTAAGTTAAGCAGACAGAGAGACGGACGGATCGATATGACTAAGTAGATTTCAAATTTGATATTGATCTAGAATTTATGCACTTTCTGGAGTCTCCGATGTTACGAACATTTGCATAAAAAATTTAATTTCAATGTTGTATTGTATCCATTTATGTACAGCTGCTACTACTGGTACAGGATACCTGGCCCAACAAACCTGGAAATTTATGTTTTATGTTTATAATTAACAAGCAAACCCCGTAACTATTTTTTTCTTCCAAAAGCAGAGGTGTTTCCACTTTATGACGTACTTTGGTTGCGTCCTTTGTTCGGTTTAGCTCATTTTGAATACCAGTCTGCGTGCAAGAGCTTCTAATGCTTTTGCCAAATTTGAAGCCGATATCTTAATGTTTGCGACCAGAAGAATGTTTACCACAAACGGACAGACAAACAGACATGCTTAAATCAATTCTAAATTCACTGCTGATCAAGATTCAGAGATTTCTGCAGTTTCCTTCTGGACATTGCAAACAAAATGACAAAATGTATGCTCCTGCGGTGGTCGATATAAAAAGAGAGAATATTTAGTTTCTTCCTTCCTTGCTTTTGAACTTAACTCAACAAGAGTAATAAGAAATTATTTGAGAGTACATTGATTTTTTAAAACTAAATTTTGATTGATACTGACGTGACTACTGCTTTGTCCTTTCTCTTCTGTTTTCTTAAGTTGATAAGATGAAGAGGAGAAATTTTATGTCCTTATAAACAAAATTTTTGAAGTTGTATTGAGTAAACAAACAAACAGACAAAAAGCAGACACTATTCATGTTATTGGAACTAATTGCCAGACTGATAAATAAAATAAAAAAATAACAAGAAAAAATTTGGTACTTTGTAGCTACGACGCTGTATTTAGTAGTCGGATATATGGATAGATAGAAAGGTAACTCGATATTTTTGAATAGATATTTCTATCCATCCTGATCAAAAATGTACAATAATGTGTTTTCGAAGCTTACATCCATGCTTTACAAATCTTTCAATCGCCTTCGTGTGGTGGCTTAATGAGTATACTCCAGTTTGATGTAAATGTGCTAATATATACAAATGCATGGAGTTAATGGAATGGATTTTGGCAGCAAGTAGGCTCAATTACTTCAAGAACAAGTGACATCATTCTACTTGCAGTGCACAGATGCAAGCTTGTACACTGCCTTATGAATGTAATAATCTGAATTAACGATCCACTACATGTAACTGGCTTTGTTTGTCTGTCCGCCTATCTGTCGGTTTGAATACAAAGCGATATATGAAGAGATTTACTTTCATTTATTTAGATCTTGGGGAGTTACTTGCTGTAAGGGCACACAATCTTGAAACTATACGGCTTAAAAAGTGTGGTCTTCCGTATGTTACAAATAATACTATCAAGTTATTACTTACGTGACAATGAATACAATTATAAAATAAATTTAACATTAATTGTGTTACCGCCGAATCGCGAAACATTTGAGGTACAATACATTGAGGCACAATAATTGCTAATTGAAAAGAAATGTCTCAAAAAGAAATTAAGTTCATGGACATGTGGTGGTGGATGAAGTTCCGTTTTTTCTTTTTTAAATAATACAAAAAAAAACACACATGTAAACATAATGCGTAATAAGCGATAAGACTCATTACATCATGAAACTTATGTTATTCATATTTCTTCACTTTAACGCATAGCTTAGCATGAGAAAATGTTAAGTAATTTTCAACCGTTTTAAACTTTATTTATCGGCGTTTATTAAATTTCTTTATTCATCTGCATATTTTGCGCACGTTTGTACGTGCACCTTTTCTTAATCGCTTTTATCTTTTTGTAAGTAAATGAGTAAATCGATTTTTTTGTAACGCTTCTAATAAATAGAGGCGATCCATGTAGCTCAATGGACATTTTAGTCCGATTTCCTTTTATCAGTCCGTAGGTCCATTTATTACTATAAGTCTTAAAGCCTTAAAAATAAAATATTTAATATAAACCTCGACACATTTCAAAGACTAAGCATAAAAATGAAAGCATGTTCAACCTATACACAGAACGTTTGGAAAAGTGAAACCGTTTCGAAAAAATTATGAGAATTTCAAAAATGTTGTGTTACTAGGCTACCACTTAGATGTACGACTTATCTGTATATTATATATATATATGTATATATTATATGTATATATATTGAACTTTTCACAAGCCATGCAAAGACCTTTTAAGAAACCCACGGAGCGATTTCCAATAAACAAAAACAACATTCTTTTTGAAAGGTACACAAGATTCGTTTTTTAACTCATCCAATTTTTGTGGTTATTCCATCAGTTGTTTATTTGTTGCTGTGATGATGATAAAGTTACACAAGTACTGGCAGAGATAGTAATTTTACTGTAACCGCTTTTTGAAAATATTTTCCTTAACAAACTTACTAATCTCCCCTACTAACTACCTACTAAAAGTGAAATGTTAAGCAATATGTTATGGATTTACTGTTCTTTTTGAAGTTATTTCGTTAAGACGAACATGTCGGAAGGAAGTTAAAATAATACGACATTTTTTCTTGCGATATAAAGCATTTCCTAAAAGAAATTCTATTTGTGTTCTTTAAATCAACCAAAATACGAGAAGGCTTTTAGTGAGGAACATCGGAATCCTTTTTGGTTACCATTTACGCTGCTAACAAGGGTCGCCTTTCTTCATGGGCCTTTCCACTTCAAACCTTTAAAAGTTCCTCCTACTATTTCTCATGAAATTTTAATTTACTACCTTTTATAACATAATTTATAAAGTATTAAAAATGATTTGTATGGAATTTTTAAAAAATCTTTAAAACTCTGTTTGAATTAATGAGTTACTCTGTTTAAATCATTGACGAACCTTATAGTTTCCAGAAATTTGACAAATAAGTCTATCATGCGTGTGACTGTGCTTTACAATGTTTATAATTCTTTTTGTTATTCTAAAAGGTTAACCTACTTTGATTGTCTCTCAAAAATTTAAAAGACAAACTCGTGATTGAGAAAATAAAAGAAAACTTAATTTGCTTAACCACGTATTACAGACAGATTCTAAGAGAGTGACATAAAAATAAATCTTACGAAATCGCCCAAACAAACATCTATATTGCAATGAATTTCATCTCACAACCAATGTCACGTTTATTATTAAACTAAACAGCAAAAAACTCAATCAGTTAAATTTTATGAAATGAAGTCGATTGTGGATCACATAATGAAAATTTTTAACTGTCAAGTATAAGTGAGTTTGTCTGGTTCACTAAGCTTTCATTTAAAACCAGTTATTTGTCGGCTTAATACCAATTACTACGTCATAATTATATAGAAAACATTACATACTGACCACTAACAAAACCAGCAACGTATGTATACATGTATGCATGTGTAAGTGTATAAGAGAGAAACAAATCCGAACCGAGCCAAACGACTTTCATTGAAAGTGCCAGTCTTTCCATGGCATTGTTATTGTAATTGAAGTCGTAATGCCTGAAAGTAGCAGTTCATTCACATGCATACTACATATATACTATATATATATACATACTACATATATACTATATATATACTATATATATAGTATGTATGTGAATGAATTGCTACTTTGAGGTATGTATGTGAATGTATGTATATTTATATACATATATATATATATAAATATATATGGGCCAACAGAAACATAAATAAACGCGATTATACAACGTAAACAAAAAATGCGGTTTAATAAGAGAAGACGGTAATCAAGTGTCTGAACAAAAGAGGCACGAACATGTAAATAATAAGAATGATGAATGATCGATTAAAAACAATTTCGATTTTGATTACCAAAGAAGAAAGAGAAAGAAAAGAAAGAAACTTATATATCTATTTAAGCAGTATAAAAAATATTGAGCCTCATGGTTAACTTAGAGATAGTTAAACAGATGTCCGATATATTATATGCAAATACCTCTCTTTCTCTCTCATTGAAGTTTACAAGTGTTTGCGTTTTGATTACAAATCCTTCTACATCTAAAAAATATTGTATGGATTAAATAGAATCGGTTTAATACTAATTTGAAAACTACAACAATTTAATTTTACTTTTTTTTTACTTTTTGCATCTGCATGAAATGAGGACACACTTCTTTGTTTGCTATCTCTTCTATTCTATTCTTTTATGCTATGGCAGTTGCTAAAAAGTCGGTCGAATTTTTAGTATTTGATCATCATCCAACCAGACATCGTGCCTATAAAATCGAAGGGTTTGAAGCAAATTTTTCCAGTTTTGAATTGAAAATTTTAAAGCTGTCAAAGGAAGCATTGAAACATTACTTCTGCATACACAAACTATATACTATAACCTTTGAAGAGAGCAAAATGCTCTATCGATGCTTTTCTTAACAGAACAAAATGCTCTCTTCATCCGTTCTAATGCCTTTTTTAGTAAAACAAAATGCTCTCTCCATCGATTCTAATAAACACGAACAAATTATTGATTGTAAAAGGGACATAAATAAATGATCTTCTCTTGTATTATCTTAGCCTAAGAAATTGTCGATGGACAGACAGAGGATGTAATCAGGAGTTAACGTTGATCTTTGGCAAAATGATAAAAAGCATTCTACAGATTTGGAGAGGAACGCGCAGATATACTTTTAAATCAAATAAATTCATTTGTGCTGAATTAGAAAGTTGCGAAAAGTTTTATTATGAATGCTAAACATTTCATTTGCATACAAATGCACACACGCATATATGTGTACCTAAATATATTTGTATCGTGATTTATGTCATTCAAAGATATATATTAAGAATGATTATCATTTCATGAGTTTTTGTCTTAAGTCTTTTATCGCAGGCCATTACTTCAGCAATGAAGAATAAAGTCTTTGTGATTCCTTTTCAGTTTAGTTATATCATATAAATGTAAAAGTCGGTTAACGAGCATATAATTATAGTGCCCGTACATGTATATGTACATACATATATAAACAACTGTACACATGCATAGATATATTTATTCATATATCAAATTAAATTTTTTGTTTAAAATAAATGAAAACCATAAGCATGTGTCGTCTGCTTTGAAGATTTGTTTGTTTGCATTTACTCGTTTATTCAAGCACCGAAAGGAGTTCACATAGATCTCCACATATTTTTACCATGAACAAAAATATCATGTATTAATAAAAATAGTATTAAAATAAAATATTAACAATAAATTCATTAAAAAGTGGTTTACATGACAGAAAAATTGTACTTTTTTGTAAATATTGAACATAAATATAATAGTTTATAAAAATTCTTAATTAAATTTAAAAAACGAATCTAAATATGTTCAAACAAATTTACTGTCTACTCGTAATACTGTTTACTATCGTTTTATTATGCGGGAGTTACGTACAATTATCGAAATCAATTGCCATTGCTCCGGCAACATTCAGTACAGCGATGACTAAAGCAGGGAAATTTTCAAATAAATTGACGGTAAGTTGGTTTACTGCACTTTACGTATTTATGTCTAAGTTATTATTCTCTTTTGCTAAACCAAGATATCTTATTGTAAACCAATTAAAGGTAAAGTAAAATGAAAAAGATCAAAGAGGTACGAAAATTATGTTCGTGAAGACAAGAAAAAGAAGAAACGCACTCGCAATATAAGATCATTCCTGCTCGTTTCAAAGTATAATTAAACTCCGTGCATGTCATATATACCAATATATATTCCCTGTGAGGAAGATGATAAATGGTTCTCATTGCAATATAGTGCTACTAAAGTATTGCATCTTTGAATATATTCTTTACAGGCGTGTTTGTAGTGACAATCTGTGGATAGTCTGGATTTAATGACCTGCTGCCTTTCAATCTCTCTATTTACGGATAATTTTAATAGATTTAATAGCGGATAATTTACAAATTTCTCTATTGAAAAATAAAATTTTGTTTATTACATTCGACGCTGTTTCTTTTTTTAAATTAATATCAAAAAAAACGTCTGTTTCATTAGAAAATGTTATAAAGGGGTTGCAGTTAAAATTTGAAATTAATTGAGTTTGAGAATTGAGGTACACTAGAAATACATCCAAGAAGGTCATCTTAAACAAGCGTTTTTAACGCCGCTAGTTTGCGTTTGAGTGTCAATGCTTAAGACAAACGTTAAAAAGATTTTCTTACATATATTAATAAACATATAAACATGTGCACAACTGTTACTCCAACCCATTGATTGGTCTTTTGTAAAAATATTTGAGAAAATTACCAACCATTCTGCGCCAGAAAGGTAGTATAACTTCTTAAATCGTTTCCAGTTAAAATAACTGAGCCTTAGTCAACTTAGTGTTCCTAGTAACTTTAAAAAAAAATGTAGACAGAAATGGATTAACTGCATCCATACGAGCACCATGATACTATAATCAGAAAAGAATTCCTCTGGTTCTATCTTAGCAGAAACCTCAGGATATATTGGTCTAAACTGTTATGTGTATGAGGCTTCCACTCAAGCAGTGCGATATAGACAGGTAGCTTTAATGTAAAGTTCAGTACGTTTTCCCATAACAATTATAAAGTTTCGAACTGACAGCGAAATAACTGCCTTGAACATGTGAGTGGATGGAAGCGATATAATTCATTTAATTATTTGTTAACCGAAATCTACCAGAATTGAAAACAACGATGAAAGATTTAATGAAAAATTCTTAAGACAATTTATATCACAATCTTAACAAGTCTGTCAACGTTCAAAGCAGCTGTATAAGGTTTTCTTGATAAGAACGAAAAAAGAAGAAAAACTGATGCTTTCTTAAGCAACAACTAAGTTAAGCACCAAACAACGCTACACTTATACATCGTCAAAACATCATCAAAAAACATCAATTACTCTGTAACTACTTTGTCAAGGCTGATCAGTAAACTAAAAATAATGAATTTTATATTTAAAAAAAAACAAAAAATTACCGTTAGATGCCAAAATAGTTTAATGAAAATTTATTATTTTAATTAATTGAAAACGAATATGTGAGTGGGATCATGTTATTAAAAAGTCAAGGAGACCATGGGTGACTTGTGACGGTAAAGCCTATAATTATTTGTTTATTTTACATTTAACGGCAACAAAGATTATGTTTTTTCGATAAATGCTGTCTCTGGACAAAGCCTTTAACGAACGGTACTTTTATTTACTAAATAATAAATTTTTTTTTATAGCAAATAACGACATGAAGCTTACGTTTGATACTTTTTTGATAAATTTTTTACAAAACTCTAATATAATCGCTGATAAATGTCGAAAATATTGAAAATGTTGCTTTAAATTTCTAGTTAGCGATCTATTATAGTTTTTGGTTTATTGATGGACACAGTGTCTTTACGATCTATCTGTCAACGAAAGAAACCTAACAGTACTAAGTGATGTCACCTTAGGGCCCCTTTATTCCATTTTTTCAATACAAAAGCCTATCAAAAAATTTTGCTTTTGGACTTAATGCACAGTTTATAACTCTTCTAATCATAACAAATAATAAAAGTTGCATGGTTTCTATTGTGGATTTTTATATGTGTGCATCTTAAGCTGGACATATACTATAACCCCAAGGCTTTGTCTTAGGAAGGATATGAAGACGATGTTATTAAACTTTGTTTCATTGGCAGCATGATGTGTTTCAGGATCTTAATGAATGCTTTCCTATCATTCCGCATTCATTCATTCACTACCTAGAGTTTATTGCCATCAAAATATCGAACAAACTTGAAATACCAGCTCATCTTAGCGCATTTGTTGAAAGGAATCGAAGTTCTAGGAACTTAAAACTGTCGGTCCGCTTGTATATAAGTTAAAGTAATTTGGAAAGGGCTGCGCAATCATGTGAAAGAGGTTTGGTTTGTAGCTCTTTAGGAAAACAAGAAATCATGGAAGCTTAGAAGACGAGAATGTCAGTGACATGGATGTCAAGTAGCAAGTCGACGAGACGCATTTGCCTTCAGCTGAAAAAGAAAAACTTCAGATAAAATATTTATTTAGCTCGCACAGTTGTAACTTCTTTTAAACAGTATTTTGAAATTTTTAGTTTTTTTTATTTTCTTCATTCTAAACGTTAGCAATTTTAGAGGAGTTTGTAGGTATATTCCTACTATAGCTATCTTAAATATACCTTCGATCTGATCTGTAAAATTGATCTATCAATAGTTTTGCTATGTTTTAAACGTCTGGTTCAATTTCCGGATTTTTAAAGAGCTCAATAGTAGATCTGGACAGATGGTCGTACAGTACTACATGGTACAGTACACAGGAATAAGCATACTTTTGCATTTTAAGATTTCAAAAGCATACTTTCATATGTTACAAACGATATGACAATTTAATATGACAAAATATTTCAGTAGCATACAATTTTTACTGAACAACAAATATTTGTAAAAAATTAATATTTACTTTTGTTTGCATTTTTATAAAACGCGAACAGAGTGCTAACATATCCGCCAGAAATTTTATTACATTTGCCTATCGCTAACCATGTCATGCAGCATCAGCAGTAACGCACGAATTACTTTAAAAATGAATCGCATTTTAATAGTAAAGCATTTGTTACATGAATTGAAGAAAACCGATCAAAAAAAGCTATAACAACTGTATCTAAATTAATTTAATAACTTAAACACAGCAATAGTGAACAGTAAAGCAAAGTTGCATTGTTGTTGTTGTTGATGTTGTTACTGTTTGACTAGAGAAATAACTCAAAAAAGCTGCACCAAAACGAAAAAAAAAAAAACAAAATTGAAAATTAAACTCCGATAAAATATTTTCAAAGTCCAGTACTCGAAAATTGAGAGTTAGTTAGTTGTAAGCGAAAAGTGGTGGCGTTTGGAGGAAAAGTGAAAACTAAGCGGATACCAAAAGAAAATCGTATAAGAGAAAATTGAAAATTAATCATAAAAAGAAAAAAAAAAGTTTTGCAAAAGTTACAAAAGTAAAAGCCCAGCAAGCCTCCAAACCAAACTCTTCGTCTGGATAAATAAATAAACCACTAAGTCAAGAGAGAAAGAGAGAGCGAGAGAGAACAAATGAATGATTGCATTGTTATATAAATCGTGAATAGCATGAGAAGCGCGTAACATCGCGTCGTAGCATATCGTGTAACAAAATCATTTTTACAACAGACGAAGCAATAATGACCTGGCGACGGCTATTGGAATATGCAACAGCGATCGTTGCCATTGCAGCCGCTTTTGCTTTAATAGTTTTTGCAATATCGGTCACTAATATCGATCATCATAAGCAACAAAATGAAAAAAACTTAACCGAAAATATAACAAACTGCAGTAAATGCTCCGAAACTCAACCGTTAATTGCTACAACGGCCGCAGTGAAATCGTCATTGCCCGTAACAGCAGCGGCAATCAGTACAACAACATCCACATTAATATCAACAATATCAGAGACAACAACAACGACAACAACAACTAATCACATTCAAGCAGATCCTATCTCAATACCATCGAATTATATCGCAACGGTGACGAACAAGCATGAAACTGATAATGTAAACGACGATAACGGTGACGCTGATGATATTTTCATAGCCGCTGGCTCTACTTCTACTACGACTACTGCTACTTCCGCTGCTGTTGATCCTATTACCGTTCAGGTATAACCATAAATAGGCAAAATATTGTCGTATGTCGTTTATTACCTATTGTTGTTATTGTGCTGTTGTGCTGTTATTGTTACTTATATGTTTATTACAATTATTTTGGATTATTGTCGGTAATTTCTCTTAAAATGAAAACTTTTTCCGCAATGAAAGTAAACAATTTTTACATGTTACGTAATATGAATTAGTGTGCATTCGGCATAATATTTGCATTGTATTGTAACTAATTGCCGTATTTTACAAACATTCATTCATATGCAGAACAAAAAAGTAGAAATTTTAACAAGATGCATGTATGAATCAGCATCGTGTTAGCCTACTAAAGCAGACTTACCGTGAGCAGGCTTTGCCCTTTCATATCTAATTGTTTGTAATGCCGAGCAGGAACAAGAAGAGACTCGTAAAATAGATACATCATGGGAGCCATAATTAACCCTCAAATACATATTGTGGCCAATTTTCTAGATACCGCTTTTACAAATTTTACCCAAAAAGCTCAACGTGTACGTGGCTGAAAGCAGATTGATAACCATAAAGACAATAAATTACCTTAGGTTATGCTTTTCTTTTTTGACGTTTGAATATGGTGTGTGAGAAAGTTCAAAATTTTTAAAGTTATTTTTTACCTAATCTATGGCATACGCTTTAAAGCTAACAAAAGTCTGAATTTTCTGACGTGATTTCTTGTTTAATCATATTTTTTTACACTCATTTGTCGAACGTTCATAACAAAAAACAAATAAGAAAGTTATATTCGGCTGTGCCGAATCTGTTATACCCACTATCCTTATCTGAAAAAAGGGGGAAAACTAATTCGTAATAGGTGGGAGTGGCAATGAAAGAACTTCCAATGTTTCTACCAAATTCGAAGCTGAAATCTTCATTTTCGCGGCCAGGAGAATGTTTACCACAGACGGACATAAATATTGCGCCATCTATCCCGTAGTCTCTGTGGAAAAATGCAAAGGATCGACCACGCCCGTTTTCACGGTATTCTACGGCTGGCTGTGTTCCACGGTATTCCAGAAAAATAGAAAAAAATCTGCTGCACCCAACTATTAAAATTTAACTTTCCCCCCTTTTTGAGGATAACGGTGGTGGGTACAAAAGATTCGCCGAATCCGAATATTATTTCGTTGCTTGTTAATTTTTATGCGATAAATTTTTTGTTTTTTTTTTGCAAATTAACTGAATTTTATTTTTATATACTTTCGATGTCAAAATCATTATTTTTATGGTCGATTAAAATTTCTGCTCTTATCTTATTTTCGATACTAAAAAACACAACTGTTTTCGACTTAGACGGTTTAGCATTTATATAGTTTCCGATGCCTGTACCTGTACATATTTCAAATTACAACATGGACAATTTACTGCCCTTTACGGTCATAAAAAGGGTTAGTTAAGAGTAATATTGGAAAGGGATATTAGATTAGCTGTAAAATTTTCATTAAAATCCGCAACTGCAGTTAATCAAAAGAGAAACTTTTCAAAACCAAACCAAATTTTAGTGTTCTTTCTTGTGAGGACTAAAATCGTTCCCCATTTCGGTTCACAGGTAGTTAAGCATAATAAGTATAATAGCAATAATTAGTAGCGTTAGGCTAAGGTTAGCTGTAAGAGACAGCATTGCCACTTGACGGACATGAATCAATCTGGAGGGAATCGAAATTTCCAGTAAAGATCGATTTTAATGGCGACTTCTAATTGAGCATAGGCGTGCGTGGACACGCGCGAATATTTAGGTAAGGAAAATTATAAGTAAACTAAAAAGATTAAAGATTATGAAACAAATTTGTTTAAGGAGCAGTGAAGGTATCGGAATTGATCCTAGCGTTGAAAGTATAAGACATTCTGTGAAGGGATGGTCTACATATCTCAAGATGAAATCTAAGGAAGATTGACGTAGAATGTGAGAGTGTTATAAACCAATTAAATAATAAACAATATTAATTGCTCAAAAATAAATGTACGAACGTGCGACATAAGAAACATAAATGAAAGTGTGAGTGTTAAATTGTTGAGCGAGATAATAAATTTAAAGGATGAGACTAAACCAGACGGAGAGCCCACAAAAGGCGGGAAGGTAGGTAGTCCCAAGAACAAATAAATATCTCAGGAAGGAACCTATACAACGCCGGAGAACTTAACCCAGCTGTAGAATTTGTTCCTTAAAACAAGCAAATAAGCTTCAGAACTTTGATTACCTCTCATTAATTAGCGATTAGTTTAACATAGAAAACCTTACGCTAGGGAACAGAGAAATGTTTAAAGGGGCTCGAAAAGCTTGCGAGATTTTGAGATTTCTTATATTTTTTTAAATTTAATTTATTTGTGTTATTTCTTTAATGCTTAATTATTTCTTTAATTTATAATTAATTATAGGAAACAGCCGCATGGAAGACATTGACATCGCATCCAAATTCTTTAGTGCAGCTGTTGCCATCGCGAGCAATGCGTGTAGTTCAAGAAGTCGTCAGAACCTTTCGGGTAAGTAAGCCTGAATTGATTTAATTAACGCTCCCAAGATCATTGAGTGCAAAATGTAGTCCATTAGAAATTTTATTTAAGACAAAATTTCCAAGAGCAGATCGTTATACGTAAACAAATTTGTAATATTCATAGGCAGCTCAAAAGAAACAAGTGAAAAAATTATATTCGGTTGTAACGAATTTTTTACACCCATCACCTTTATCTTAAAGAAAAGGAAAAAACTAAACTTTAAAAGGTGGTCGTGGAAGATTTTTTTCTATTTTTCCGAAATGCCATGGAAATTTTTATTTTACAGGCTACGTGATGAGCGATGAGCAAAGCAGCCAGAAAACAGCCTTGTTTTCAGCTTTTGTTATATTGTAGGCTGTGATCGAATTGGCCCATTTTCAATAACAACATACATGAAAGAACTTTCAATGTTGCTTCAAAATTTGAAGCCGATATCTTCATTTTTGCGGCCAGGAGAATGTTTATCACAGAAATTACACGGACCGATTGACGGATAGACTGAGACGGACAGACTGAGATGCATAAATCAATTTCAAATTTGTCTCCTTCTCTGCGGTCTGCTTGCAAACAAAACGACAAACTGAATATGTGCCTCACCTTTAGTGATGGTAGAAACGAGATTTCCCAATTAGTAGCATAAATATATGGTAAGAAAGTTCTTTCCATTAAAGTAAGAATAAGTCAGTGATCACTGTTTGTATTAAAATTTTTATTTTTGATTTATTAATTTTTTTTGTGTTTTTACCAAAAGGTAGAGCTTGTTCTTTCATTCTGTTTGAAACGTAAGTTCAGACTTAATAAAATATATATGTTTCTGAAGAGTGTGTAATTACGTCCGAATCCAGCAATGATCATATGTCCGTCCTTCCTGAATTTTTGGTCATGCCTTGTTGCGATCCTTAAATTCTCAAAAGTTAATTAGAAAGAAAGCATATATAATATCTTTAAATCAAAGGGTGACGACCAAATTGTATTCCCTATTCGGGCGCTGTTGCCAATTATGCATACGATGTCTTAGTTTTAAAGCGCATTAAACGAATTAGTTTCCATTGCCGACTAAGGGCGTAAAGATAAATTCGAATTTAACTAAGAAGCACATTTACCAATATCATTAACAGAGCTCTGTAAAAATATTAACATAGATCTGTAAAGCAATTAGCGTCAAGCTATTCCAACGATATTCACATACATCACGTGAATCTGTATGAAAATAGCTATCAAATAAGCTAGGTGAATTCAAATTCGGCTTTCCAGAAGTATTTTTTACAATTTGTTGAAAATTTCGCACTTAGCAAAACTGCACATGGTGTAATAACATTAACAGAGAAAAAAAGCCGAATTTGAATTTACCGAACTTATTTGAAAGCTTTTTTCATACACATTCACGTGATGTACGCAAATATCATTGGAATATCTACTTTGGCCGCACTAGAGTCTTTAATATGGCTAATTTTGTTTGGTCGGCTACCGTTGATATGTCGATATTCAAGTATTTATTGAAAGGAATTCACTAAAATAGCGGGTTCATATCGTATACAATTTTAAAGGTTGTTCTATGTAGATTCACATGACGTTCACAAAAGTTTCCTAGGTATATTAATTTGGACGAAGTGGACTTCTAAATCCAACAATAGCTTGACGCTAATTGCTTTACATATCTATAATTAATGCTTTTACAGAGCTCTGTTAATGTTATTGGTAAATGTCTTTGCTAGTTAAATTCGAATTTATCTTCACAAAGTTTTGCCGGCTAGAGAACTTCTTTTCAGGCGGGACGCACCTGACCTAGTCAAGACACAAATTAAATGCACAGACATAATATAAAAAAAAGATCTACAGTCGGTCTTTGATATTAAAGTAGAATTTCTTATAAATGTTTAACTTATACGCCTTTCTGAAGAGATCGATTCGCAAGCTGATATCCTCAGCAACAAACCAACATTTTTTTATAATGTTGAAATTTTTTTTTTAACAAGACATTAAGCGTTGGAAATGCTAAACATTAAAAATCAACAGACAAGTGACTAAGCATACCATCCGTATAAATTAAATACAAATGAATGTAATGAAAATTGCATCAAAAGGCATTTAAATTGAAGGCAAAAATTAATTTTTTTCAATAGAAAACATAAGTAAAGTCATGCATTTTCTTACATAGGATTAAGTATGCATGCAGTGCGAACTGTAGTTCAATAAACTCACAAATGGAATGCATTTAAGCTATCAGTGAAACTGTTCAAGCTACACTTGTATTTAACTCTGCTACTGACAACAGTTACGTAATATATCCACAACTTGTTTGCGTGAATGGCAAGATCAGTCTTTTCATGGCAGAATGGTTAGTTTCCATCGTGGCCATGTTCATTGTACGTTGATTAATGCGAAAAGAATATCACATGGACATGAGTGCGCATGAAAGCTGAGTTTAAAACGAATTTCTACCACGGTTCATATTCTGAAACGGGATTGGCTTTAGCTTACTATTAGATTTCGTAGCATGCACTACACAATTAATTTATTTATTATTCATTTCCCAATATTTGTAATAAAATATAAAACATCGTTTTTATTGTTTTTTTTTTTTTTTGTTGGTGTGATCTTTGCTATAATAATAATTCCACTCAAATTCACACACATCAAATAAACTTGTTTACTTAAAGCATAAAATGTAGAAAATTTGTTCATTTGTTGGGTTGTTGGATATGTCACCATTTTTTCGCGATGACGACAAAATCCGCTAATTTATTTATATTACATTGTATGCTAGCGGTAAACTATTTAAAAGTCGACACTTCTAGATTCTTATAAAAAATAATAACGACTTGATGGATTTGCAAACAAGTGGGCTTCGCTTGAAGTTCACAATGAAAACAAATAGAAGAAGAAAATTAATGCCAACAACATTTTCTTGTAATTTTTTGTTAACGACTAGGACCAACGAACGAATCAGAATTCCTGTGCTAAGCCAAAGCCATTAATTGTTCTCAGAATGTCATTCCCAAAAATGTTCGTCACTTCGATCACGAAATGATATGATTTTACTTCTTGTGTAATGAGACTGTATTTTTTTTAAAATACCCTCGAAATGATATCGATGTATATGTTTTTCGATAGGAGTGGTACGTAAGTGTGATAATGATCTAAAATGTATATTTATTTTCGATAAAACTTGGATTTATGCTTATGAGCCGGAAATAGCCCAACAATCGTGCTGCAGTTGAACGAAAACAGAGAAATCGCTGACAACAAGATTATTTAAAGAACAACATTTATATCATGTTTGTTCACAGTAGTCAAACCAACCTATCAAAAAAAAATACACATCGATATCATAACGCGGGTGTTCAAAAGGAAAATAGACAACAAATACAGTCTCATTACTTTTTGTCCATAATATTAGGTACTTGGAAAAATTTTGCCAGCCAACTTCTACAGGTAAAAATGATATAGTAATAGGAAACAAGACTGTACATAAGTCAGCAAAATATTTGACAATTACGATTTAATAGTCCCAGATGAGTTTCGGACTTAGACAAATTAATATCATTTATTTGTTGCTTCTACTCTTAGTACATTTTCTCAAGTTTAGAACTCTTATCATCAGCATTTGTTCCACCAACTTTAATTAGCCATGTGAACGATGTTTTCAATGTTAGCTCTCTCAACTCTTGTTAAACTATAATTTTTCCCCCTCTCGTAAATTACTTCGTAATTTGAGTTTTTCTTTGGGACCATTCTGAAGCCGTCTTCAGAAAGAGTAAAGCAGTTTTTATTTCTTGCGGCTGATTAAGCAACCAAAATTTGCCAAACTTATCTCTAAAGTAGAACTAACTTGTATTCATTTTTAACTTATTTCCCAAAATTCTAAGAAAAATTCACTCTACATGATTATTTTCTTTGATTTCTGGTCTAGAAAGATTCTAATGTCATCGTAAGAACAACAGCGGGAAGAATACGAGGACGCTATCAGAAATATCGCTCAGGCGAAAGGGGTGGCTACTATAGCTTTAAAGGCATTAGATATGGACTACCTCCAATAGGGGATCGAAGGTAATCAAATTTTAAACGCTGTTTGAGATTCTTTTAATTAATTAATCATAATTTAAAAACAGATTCCGTGCTGCCGAGCCCGAAAGACCTTGGTTAGGAATTAGAGATGCTTCTAGGGAAGGCCATAGTTGTCCTCATAAAAATATGATTTTGGATACTTTTAAGGGCAAAGAGGACTGTTTATTTTTAAATGTATTCACAAGCAAAATTCCCAAAGGCGATAAGTAAGAGTTGCAACTTGATTGATTCTAAGGTTAAAATGATTCTTAGATACGATTTGCAGTAATCCAGAAATGCCTGTTATGGTATGGTTACATGGTGGCGGCTATTCATTTGGCTCTGGAAATACATTTTTATATGGACCTGATTATCTTGTTGCCGAAAATGTAGTTTTAGTCACCCTAAACTATAGGTTAGGACCATTAGGCTTTTTAACGGCCGGGCCAAACGCGCCTGGCAATCAAGGTCTCAAAGATCAATTGTTGGCTTTAAAATGGGTACGTGACAATATTGCTGCTTTCGGCGGTGATCCTAATCAAGTGACGGTATTTGGTGAATCGGCGGGGGGATCTTCAGTACAAATATTAATGCTATCACCTTTGTCCAAAGGACTTTTTCATCGTGCCATTTCCGAAAGTGGTTCTGCTTTAAATCCTTGGGCTATGGGTGAAAGTTCAGCATTAAAAGCTTCACGTTTAGCAGCAAATTTGGGTTATATTGGATCTAATAATACCGATGATATATTAGAATTTTTGAAAAGATCGCCAGCCATGAAACTGATAGAAGGTGCTCCCACTACTTTAACCGAAGAGGATTACCGCAATAACATCGGTCTGCCATTTGTACCGGTTGTGGAAGGCTATTGGAATGATGGCGATAAAACTGTCTATACGGAGTCTCCCCTTATAACGGAAAACCCTATAGAATTATATAGAAAACAAAAATTCCAAAAAAATGTACCTTACTTGACAGGCTATAATGCGCATGAGGCCATGTTATTTATAAGACGTGAGTAAGAAAGAATTCAGGCTTTGCCTTTTTCAACCGTTTGATTATTAGGTTTGCGTAAAAATCCAAATTTATTGCAAATCATTGAAAATGATTTTGAACGTATGATACCCAAAGATCTTAACGTTACCACGGAAAGGGGGCGAGTCACAAGAGAAATACGACAATTTTACTTGGGAAACAAATCCGTAAGCACGGATTCGGTGGACGAAATGATAGCGGTAAGAATTAATTTTTCGTATATCAAAAAATGCATATTTTTAAGAAAAAAATTTATAATTTTCTCATCCAATTGCAGCTGCTTACGGATCTCATGTTCCTACAAGGCATACGTCGCAGTGCCCGCTATCATGCTCGTTACGGTTCTTCACCCGTTTATATGTATCGTTTTGCTTTTGATGGTGCCTTAGGTCTTTATAAGCGCATGCTTGGCTTACAGCGACCCGGTGTTTGTCATGGTGATGAACTGGGTTATCTTTTCAAGTTTGGTTTCTTTAATTTGAATTTAGATCCCAACTCAATGGAAGTAGTCGTCAAAAATCGGATGGTACGCATGTGGACAAATTTCGCTAAATATGGGTAAACATTGAAAAATTGTATAAAAAAAGAAAAATAAATATTTAACAAAAAAACTAACTTCATAGAAACCCCACACCCGCCCATAAAGAGGATAATTTAATAAATACCGTTTGGTTGCCTATAAATCCGGATAGCGTTATGGATAATTTAAATTTTATGGATATCAGCGCTACATTGGATATAAGTAGAAATCCTGAATTTGAACGTCAGCAATTTTGGGATTATATGTACGAACATTACAATGGAAACGCAATGTAAAAAAAAAAAAACTTTATTTTAAATTGGATGAGGACCTTGAGATTGGTTTAATCCGTTTTGTATATATCGAAGTAAGTATAACATAAAAACGTGCTTTTGAACTTATAACCTGCCATCAAATAAGCAAAGAGTAAACCAATGGTTTATTGTTGTTTAAATTCTTCATTTAAAATCATCTTTAAAAAAGTTTATGCTAAAAATTTTAGCACAAACCTAAATCTATTAAATAATTATTCTGCTATTTTATAAAACCTTTATTGTGAAATAAGAGCATTTATCTATCATATATAAATTATTAAAAAATTATTTTAAAAGACATGGACTACATTTTCTTAATTGAAGTGTTCTCAATCAAATAATTTTTATTATTACTAAAGAAAATTTAAAAATGTTTTTATTATTCAAGATATATTTTTGCACAAAACTATTTGATAATAAATTGGTTTTCTATAAGCGATATTTGGTCGGCCTCGGAGAGTCTTTGAAATTATAATATTTTAGCTCTAAACTACAAGGGATATAATAAGTATAAAATCATAATAGAATGAGATGTCGAGAATTCCGAAAAATATATCCTTTAATAGATGAAATCCATTTTGATAATCTTCAATAAATTTCGCAACTTTTCATCAAAATTCAAATTCAATCAAAGCAATTTGTAACAGTTGACGGCCTTTGTAATTGTCTCTATAACTGATTAACTAAACATGTCATCAGAAGATTTGAACCATTGGATATTCTTACTAGTAAAACAGACGTAAAAGTCATAAAAATAAAGCAACTCGGGTCAGAACTAGTAAAGTTTCCAATTTATTAATTACATGCTATACGAAGCATACGAAATCGCGCAAAATGCCCGCAATGGGTAAAAAGATCAATTTATTGACAACAATCTTCAATGTGAATCACTCTCGGCGAAAGTACATCATAAAAGCGAAAAAACGATGTTAAAAGGCTGCCTTTTGCTTCCGCAAGAGATATATGAGATTTATGGGTTGCTTGTCATATGCTTTCCTATTCACTGGAAATTGTGCGAAGTATTTTTATTCTAAAAAATTAATTTACAATTCCATCCTGAAATGTCCAAGAAATTAACGATCTTCCTTTCCTCTAAGAAAATCTTTACTACGCAACTACGCTACTTCTTTTTTTTTTTTGAATGTATGAAGTAAGTTGTGTCTCTGTTACGCCGTTTTATGATAAAGTATATTAAGCTTGTGAAAAATTTATAACTGAAGAAGTAATGGCTAAGCATATAAATTCTTGATCGACGTAAATAGCAGAACTGATGCAGTCACATAAGTTCCTCTGTGCATCTATTGCAACCAGGAATTAAACACGTTTTCTCCACTTTTAAAACATATTTATTATAAAAAAAAAAAATTAACAGATCTGAATATAAAAACTTCATTCAATTCATGCCAGCCTTAGCATAAAACTGTCGCT
>KK351101.1:586368-788834 GCA_000671755.1 Glossina brevipalpis
CATTAGTTAATTAAACAGCCACACAATTCTATCTGCTATGCTTTACAAGTAATGAGCTAAAATCAATTTTATTTTTTTTTTTTTTTTTTTGCTTCCAAGAGCAAAGGTTTTCTTAGTCAACCTGCGTGCAAGAACTTCCAATGTTTCTGCCAAGTTTGACGACACCTTCATTTTTCAGACCAGAAGAATGTTTACCACAGACAGCACACAGACAGACGGACACGCTCAAATCGATTCCAAATTTGATGCTGATCAAGAACATATATACTTTGTGGAGTCTCCGAAGTTTCCTTTTGGTAGTTAAAAACCAAATGACAAAACGAAATATACTCTTCACCTTCTGTGGTGGTTTACAACCACAACCTCTTTCGAAGTTGCATTTGTAGGAAAAAACAGCCGTGAAAACGAAACACATACAAGCATAAATATATTGTTCAATCTGTCCAAATGAAATTTATACATTTTGTTATGCATAATATGTTTATGTTTATTTATACATAAGAAATACAATATATTTATGATAAAAAAAAAGAAAAAAATTTATTTAAGAATATACAAATTTGTAATTTAAAATTTTGTAAAATTTGTTTCGCATTTTATTTTGCATGCTTCTTATATTTTTACCATACGTGTTGTGTTTATGCAAAACAAACAAACGTCAATTTATCTCTCAATCTTTACGACTCTCTCATTATATTGGAGAATTTCCCCTACTCTATTGGAAACTTAGAGATTCTGTTACATGATACTGATTAAATTTACTATTGTCAATCGTCTTTCACCGAGTCTCTGTAAGAGACTCAAATGATGACCCACTATATTATAAACTACTCTAAACTTACGTTTTTTGCCGAAAGTTGTTGAATGAAAGAAATCGTCTCACAACGAATCTATTTATTAACTCAAAATTTGAGTCAATATTATTATCTGAATCCAGCAACTTATTTTGTATCTGTTATAGAAACTCCAATAAAAACCATGTGCGCAAGAAACCTAATTAAAAAGTGCAGTTGCCTGCTACAAATTCAAATTCGGTGAAGTTTAAACGCCAGAAGTAATTTGACGAACTTGAAAAAATTAGAAGTTCCATTCTTCTTTTTGTCCTTACTAAACAGAGTTAATTTCCCCGTCAAATAATTCACACTCAAAATTACTTGTTTTGGTCATACCAATTCGCATTAGAAAATACATTTTAAAAATCATTAATCTCTGGGTATAAAAAAAAATCTCGCAAAGAGAGGAGAAAAGTGAATTTAAACAACTAATTTTCTGTAAGCTAAACTCGTCCATACAGACTGAATAGGTTTTAAATATTTGATTGTGTCATATATATTAAATTTCATAATATATATTCGTAACGATAAATTCGTTGGGCTATTCATATAAAGATAGATGAATGAGGTTTTTTTTCCTTTTAAGTCAAAATAATATCTTGCGCACAGATCGGCGTTCTCACTCAAAGCTTTGTTAAATTTTATGCCTACAAATACGTTTGATTTCAATTTTTTTGACAACGTTTTAGTGGTTGATTTAACAAAGAACACGAAATTCTATAAACTACTTTACATTGTCGTGCTCGGACAACATTTCATTTGCGTTAGAAATCTTGAAACGGAAGGTTGGTGTGTTCTTCTTCATAACTTGACGGAATTTCAACATATTAAAACCATTGATTTTGTTAGTTTTTACTATTGTTTTAAATGTAGGTATTTTTCACCTACCTTGATAGTAAAGTTGATAAAGCATATTTAGTTAATATTCTGCGCATTTGAGGTGAAATTGCTCATTAATAGTTGTTCACCGTGATCTCGCAGATAGATAAAATAATTGAGTCGATTACCGTGTTATATCATAGAGATAATAATGATGTTAACCCCGTAAGACTCGAACAATCATTTCTCAATGATTGCATTAAATAGATTCCTTAGTGTTTCCTCTGTTTAATTATCCCTAAAGTTTTGTTTTATTTTAGCAAGTATTAGAAAATAGTTACGATGTATTTAAACAAAGTTCTTCTTAGTTGTGAGATTTTTAGGTTTATAGTTGACGGCTGATTAATATTCAAACGTATTCTATAAAACAATGGAACACGCGTGTTTTAACTAATTCATGAATTTTGAAGGAATAGGCACAATTACTCTTAGTGCAACACGGACATTTAGATACTTTTTTTTCATGGTTTCAGCAAAGAAATTATACCAGCGTTCAGGTCTTTAATTTTGAAGTTTATGCAGCGTTTAGTTCGAGTTGATTAAAATGAAGTCATGCAACATTTAGAAACGAGGACAATGCTACGTTTGCTTAACAAGAGAAAGCGTATAAAACATCGGACGCGATGCTAATATAACAAACGCAAGATAGGTATTGAATTTTTGTTACGAGACTTAAATAAATCTATGAAAAAAATGCTAGCTCAGAACTCACAAATTTTCTTTGCTCGGATATTTCGCAAGCTTCGCATAACTTTTTACACAACGTGCGAACTTCGCGATTCTTTTCATATTTTAACAATCAGCTGATTCTTTCAAGGTTGCCAATCGCTCAACATCAAAATTTTAATTCAAAAGGTTCCCCATTATATTTGCAACTTAAATATTAATCACAATTTCATTAGTCATAAAACAGACCAAAGATAGTGGCAACACTCGTCACCATTGGTGAGAGCACTAAAGCCAGAATCTTTGAAAGTGACGCAAAATGTTGCCCCATTTCATATGAATTATTCTTCTTCTTGAAGTATTCAGCAAACAACAATAGATATTCGTTGTGTTGCCGTAGAAAAAGAGGAAGAGTTTCGATTTTTTCCCTTTTGGTTCTGATTTTCAGAAAATTGTCTATAAACAATAGGAACAATTTCTATAAACAAGAATTGAGTTCCTATAGACATCTTTCATATCCCGCACGTTACACAGCAACACAGACTTCTAAGCTAAAAATAAATGACAAAGGATGTCTATAGATTACGGAAACTTGTGCTCCGTAATAATGAAGCAATGTTTTGGTGAAGTGGTGCAAATGGTGGGTGATTGTTTGTTTAACGCAAACTGGCGCACTTTGCATAATATTGTGAAAACAACTAATTTGAGCAGAAAAGAGGTATAGTCAGTAGTCAGTATATGAGATTCTTTGCAATATCTAAAAAAATTAACATTTAGGTTTGTAAAGCGCTGGCCGTGTTAATTAAGTATCAGTTAGTATCATTTCGAGCTAGCGATTTTAATCCCTGTATGGCAGAATATTTTTTAAAACGTGATGAAGTTTTGTATGTTCTTCGATACGCCAGGTAAGTGATATAAAATTACTTTATTATTCCTTTCAAAGTTTTGTTTTTAGTTTAGCTTAGTTTATTAATCATAATAATAACAACAATCTTTCCTATTATAATTATAATGTAAGTGCCAATAAGACTTTATATAGTCTCTTACGGCATGATTGAAAACAACAAAATAAACTAATTATAATAACTCAATGGTCCACTGTGGAGTAAGTTGATGTAGAAATTCTCGCAGTTAAGAATCAAAAGACTGCACTTCTGAGATGCAAACAAAGGAAAACAAACATTAATGAGCACACCATAATTTATGATATTCCTGCATAAACTCATTACATTCCACAGTTGCCGAAAAGCGAGAAACAACAACGCCTTTCAAGGACTCGTATTGAACACTTATGAATTCTCAAGAAATCAAATCCTTTAATCTGCCTCTACGTATAAAATCTCGAAGTAGAACATGTTTGTCGTGACTACTCATGTGCTCCTAAGTGGAATTCATATTTTGAATGGAGCATAAATTAAATCACCGCTTCAAATATTTTAAGCTAATCATTTAATGATAATTTCAATAGCGCTATTAATGTTTAGTATTTTGTTTGCTTTAGTCTAAAAGAGCTTACTCCATTGGATGAAATCCTTTATAATATCATCTTAGCTTTGTATGACAATTTAGGTACGTTCACCGTATGCAAGTGGAGTATGGCAATATAGGCAACTTTATAAGTGACGAAATATTACACAATGGTTCGCAAACAGGTACAAATCTAATCATAAAATATCTTGCTGAAGGTGACGAAAAAGAAAAAGTGGAAACCGTACGTGATGTATTTGTAAGCATGATACGTGATAATTATTTGATAAAACTTCCCAAGTTGGTCAAAACAGAAAAACCTGAAACAGCACCCGTACCTCACCTGCATATAGGCGTAGATGATTTATTTAATCCGCCTAACATAGATTTATCGGTGTTGGCCAAAATACGTAGTGGAACGGTTCCTCTAAGTCAAGCCAGTGATGCAGGTTAGTTCTTTAATTCATTTTGAAATTCTTTACGTCATGCAAAGTATTTCTAGATACTTTTTGGCAAATTAATTTCAGTCGCTTTCATCAAGACTTTCGTGATAGTGTTATGGTTGGTGCAATTGAACGTAAAATGGGGCCTAGCGCGGCGGAATGCTTTCAATACATTTTAAAGCAAATGTACGAGCGAACTGACCCTTGGCAACGAGTGAGTATTTATATATGTTCTATGCTCGCTGCGAATGACTTTTAAACGATGATTTACAGCAAATTTCAAATCCATTCACGGTGGCTGAAATTAAACAATCGCTGGTAAAGAATTCCAAAAATTTTGACTTAATTACAAATCTGGAGCAATATATAATATTAATAGGTAAAATATAGGATTTTAAATGTGTGTTAAATAAACATTTTTATATATTACAGCTGACGATTCTTTGGGTTTCATTCGGAAAATTGGAGAAATGGGTAACGGTCAGTACGTGGTGGATTTGTCTCAAGCTTTTGAAGAATTGACTTTGTGCTGCATTGAAAACATCATTACGGAACGTTTTGGTTCGAAGGCTTCACGTATATTTCGTGTAGTACGCGTGAAGAAATATATCGAACAAGAAGATTTGCAGAAAGAGGCCATGATACCAGCGAAAGAAGCCAAACTTTTATCTTATAATCTATTTCAAGAACAGTTTTTGCAAATCAAATCCATACGTAAGCCGGGTGGTGGTGGTACCGCAGCCAAAGCTTTCTTTCTATTTCATTTAAAACATCTTCAGGTTAAAGTTGTTTTTCTTTTTACGTAAACGGAAACTTCTTTATAAACAAATATATTACAGATAGTAACCATGTTGCTGGATATTTGTTATAAGGCATTATATAATGCCATAACGCGTTCAAATTATGAAAAAGTTGAACATAGAAGATTAATAGACAAAAGCCAAAAGTTAGACAGTATTGTGTCTGCAATGAAAGAACGTGGAGAGTCGGAAGATTACATAGCAGAAGTAATATAAAAAGAAGTAATTATGAGACAAATTTATTTTTAACTTTCTTTGTTCATACTCCTTTAGATCTTGGAAACATTAACACCTCCAGAACGCGAAATATTAGGAAAAGTCAAAAATCGAATCAAAGTCTTATCTAAGGCTGAACTAACTGTGGATGATAATATATTCTTGCTGCAAATGTACATGCATCATTGTTCTCATTTGCCAACAGCGACAGGCTTAGTGAAGTAGTGACAGTTTTATGCTAAGGCTGGCATGAATTGAATGAAGTTTTTATATTCAGATCCGTTAATTTTTTTATTTATAATAAATATGTTTTAAAAGTGGAGAAAACGTGTTCAATTCCTGGTTGCAATAGATGCACAGAGGAACTTATGTGACTGCATCAGTTCTGCTATTTACGTCGATCAAGAATTTATATGCTTAGCCATTACTTCTTCAGTTATCATAAATTTTTCACAAGCTTAATATACTTTATCATAAAACGGCGTAACAGAGACACAACTTACTTCATACATTCAAAAAAAAAAAAAAAAAAAGTAGCATCGTTGCGTAGGAAAGATTTTCTTAGAGGAAAGGGAGATCGTTAATTTCTTGGAGATTTCAGAAGGGAATTGCGGATCAATTTTTGAGAATCTTGAATTATTTTCTAGAAAAGAATGTAAATACTTAAAATGGTACTTTCATCGAGAATGATTTATATTGAAGATTGTTGTCAATAAATTAATCTTTTTACCCATTGCGGGCATTTTGCGCGCTTTCGTATGCTTTGAATAGCATGTAATTAATAAACTTTCACTAGTACTGATCCGTTAGCATTATTTCTATGACGTTTATTTGTTGGAAAGTGTACAATGGTTATCAACTAAAAGGTATTAAAACGAATTAAAAGGAACTAAAACGTATTGAAAGGGACTGAAGGAGACCAAACGGTACTAAGAGGGACTAAAACGAACTAAAAGTTATTAAAAGGTACTAAAAGCTGAAAGTGAACTGAAAGAGACTAAAAAGTAATAAAAAGGTCTGGAAGGTATAAAAACGGAGTAAATGGTTTAGAAGGGGATACAAAGAGCTGATGAACGATGAGGGGGATGGTGGAAAAGGTGATGGTAGGTGCTGGTGCCTGATAATAAATTAGTTAGTCGTAATGATCGTTAAGTTAATTGATGAACCGGAAGAACAATCGAGTGCTACTCAAGCATCACCATGAAATAAAGAAGTTAAGTACAAAATCGAGCGATGTTAATATGATAATTACGTTTGTGTTGATACTTTAAGGATAGTTCTCTCTGAAGCGAAGTTCAAAAGCAATAAAACTTCTGACAGTAACAAGCCTGTGGCTGTAATCATTCCTACAGCGAAAGTTGGTGATGCGACGAAAGGAATTAACAACATGTTGTTGCCTTTTATACCGCCCGCAAAACGTGTGGGCATTAAATGGGACTATGAAAGGCCTGACCGATAGTTAAATCTCCCTTCAAAGAAAAAAAAAAAGAAAAATCGGGAAATCTGTAACATTTTTGGATAAACATCGCGAAAATAACACCAATATAATCAATTTTTACATTATTTCTAGGCTAATTTTGCAAAGCTAAATCAAAAAAAACATGGATTCATGTTTATAAAAGTTTTTGAATTGATTATGAAAAAAAACTTAGCGATATATTTGCAACACACTATTATCTGTTTAATTCGATATACAAACGTACGTCAATTTAGAAGCAAGCCAGTATTACGTTAGTTAAGAAGCAAGAGCATAACCAGAGCTTATCAAAGCACAAAATACGTTAAAACTCTTTTTATTTTCATTACATTTAAAACATGTTTCCCTTATTTTGTATATAAAACTATACAACTGATAATATTACGGCACTTTGTGCAAGTAGTCGTAATTTATAAACTAATTAAATACATTTGCAGTTGCAATTGTAAATAAAATATGACAGAATTACGTGATATAATACAGATGGAAAATAATGACAATTTTTTCTAAAAGCAAACGCGAGTTATTTATAATACTTTTTCTTTGTTAGCATTTACCACTAATACAATATTTTACTACTTCATGCTCTAATGAGATGTGAAATTAAAGTTAGGAGTGAAAAAAGATTCTTAAATATCGAAATCCTAATGGAGAATACCTGAATGTAATTAATTAGCATAGAGACTATGGATTATAGTTTGGAATAGTCTTCTTCTTTGCCTGATAATTTCATTTCGAGTGAATTCATATCATATAACACCGTGAGGTCTTTGTGGAGACTTTCAAAAACTTGAGCGACACGAGGTTGCAAGTTAAAGAAATAAAGTTTCTGTTGTCGAGCTTCAAAGTCACCAATCATGGTAGATACGACTTTGGCGGCCGTATAATCAGCCCCATAAATGTGAGTACAATCTATGACTACCGGCAATGTGCATTTACGTCCTTGTTTTGTTATTACGTTACGTACAAATTCCACGGAGGGAAAGATGAGACATCGGTCAGGTGTAAGCATCAGGTACTTAATGTCATTGGAAGTCTGAAAAAGAAAAATAAATAATTAAATCAATATTTATATTATGTTGTCTTCTTCATATGATGTATACACTTACGGATAAAGTCTCTACACGCAATCTAGGACGAGCGGCATGATAGAGTATAAATAAAATATTAATACCAATGCCTACCAAGATGCCCAGTTGCAAAGGTAAAACCAAACAAGCAACAAATGTAGCTAAACCGGGTATTAAGTCTGATTCTATAAAAAAAATATCGTATTCGAATAATTTTTGTCAAGTTCTTAATGGAACTCATACCTACTTTTACTTCTCCACATTGGTTTTATTACACGATACTGTATCATGAAGATAACGGCCGACATAATAATTGCTGCTAAGGTCGCTTTGGGTATATAATAAAAAGTTGGGGTCATATATAACAAAGCCACTATAACAATGATGCCTGTATACAAATTCGAGAGCTGAGTGCGAACACCACTCGAATTTAGAACAGCACCACGAGCAATACCACCATTGCCGCGAAAACCTTGAACGAACGAGTTAGCTACGTTGCAAACACCGACCGCTATTAGTTCTTGGGTTGCATCGCACGGCTTGCCATTAGCTATAAAAAGTTGTCATGAAATGATATGAGAAAAGTTACAAGAACTTTTAAAGCTTACCGAAAGCCTGTACAACAGCCATATTTTCTAATAACGATATCAGAGGCACTACTATTAAGCCGGATCCTAAGTTGCTAACCATGTGAGTAAAACTTTCATGCACTTCTGTCAATTCACCACTAGTGCTATTTTCTATAGTTGTCATCGAGAAAGGTGGCAATTGCAGTTGTGGCAATCCACTAGGTACATAGCCCACCATACGAAATATGTCGATATCGGTTTTCAATAAATAATAACCGACAACTGCTGATACTATTACTAACACAGCATTACGTGAAGTGCCTATCAACCAAAATAAAGTCGAAAAAAATTTCTGCCAACACGTTTTACCCTCCTTTGGTCCGAAACTCATGCTGGCCATAGCTCTCATCGCTAATAACACCACAATACAACAAACACCCAGACCGGCATCGTTCCAGCTAATATTATGTATATCGCCGATTATGGAAAACCACATATCGACAAAGGTATCCCCCTTTGTATTCACGCCTAGTAAATCTTTCAGTTGCGACGTGAAAATAATCAGTGAACCGGCGCTAGTAAAACCAGCACTAACCGGACCCGAAACGAAATCAATTAGGAAACCCAAACGAAATATACCCATCGCTATTTCGATGAGACCACTCAAAAATGTAAGCAGCACCGCTTTTTGCCATTGACCATGAGCTGTTTGAAACGTGAGTAGCGCCGAAATGGCCGTGGGACCTACAGGAACGTCTTTGCTAGAGAAAATATAGAAAATTGGCATTTAAAAAAAAGGGTTAAAGAAAATGGAAAGTAAGGCCTGCTTACCTTGAGCCTAAGAATATGTAGATAAAGCATCCCAAAAAGCAACCGTATAAACCATACTGAAGGTAATATGCAAAAAAAAAAGTTTTTTAAAATATAATCATTAGCTCTATGATGGCTTAAATTAATTTTGATTTGCATGAAAAGGTCTCTGATATTTCTCGATTAATGCTAATAATCCGTGAACATCTAACCCTAATCGCATGCTCGAGCCTATAATGCGCAAACTGACAGGAATAAAATAACAATTTTATATAAAAGAATTTCAAAAAGTCTCACGGGTTCGCAGTTGAATTTTTGCTCTTATTGACTAAAAGGCGAAATTTAAGCCAAAGCTTAAAAAAAGTACTTAGCGGACTGCAGCGCTTCTAATATATAAGGATGTATTATATTTTAATTCTGAAAAAAATATAGCTTCGATACACTTCGTTTTGCTATTTTCAAAAAGACGAAGCAGTTTGCAAATCCACAAGAAAGCTGGCATTACGAATTCGAAAAATGAAAGCAAGTATGAAAAGTATTTCGAGAAATTTGAAAATTTTTGTCAACCTTGTTCGCTCTTCGAGCGCTAGGTACACGCACAACTACTTTGCGATTTTTAATTTTAAACTTTATATCATCTTTGCTGCGGACTCAACTGTAAACTGCGCAATTAATTCCACTGGTTACTTCGGCATTTTGCGTCCTGCCTTCAATTAGACTGACTTCGATATTTATGCGTCGTCACATAAATTCCACAGACTACTTCGTTATTTATGCGTCCTCTTTTAAATCCCTCTGACTATTTTGGTATTTATGTGTGCTGCCTTAAGTGCTTTTATTGCCTTATTTCCTAAAATTTGTTTTCCTTCTTCAACAAGGACGAATTCAAAAAGGAAATGTAAACGGTATAAGATGTGCAGCTGAGCAGTAATGTTAAAAAAAAGAAGAAGTTCTTCGATTATTTCTATTGAATAAACAACGGATCGTTTACTCGTCGATTCTAGCCTTTCGTCTGTGAAGCGTGTACTAAAATTTTTTTTATAGAAATATTGAAGACTGTGTAATTGCTATTTGTAATCCCGGCAAAAACGTTTGTAAGATATACGTTGACCGCACGTTTCAAATGTTTTTTCGGGTTTTTTTTTCTTCTCACAATCGAATATTTCAAGGAAACCTGATTATTCGTATAAATAACCACAAAATTATTTATTTATTTTTTTTTTTTTTTTGCGATTTACCTGTAAATCCAGCCCAGCTATACCAGCATAAGCTAAACCTTGCGGTATTACTGTTAAACCCACAGTAATACCAGCCATTAGATCTCCAATGAAATCATTACGATTATATTTCGGTAGCCAGGTCAATATAGGTAAGCGTTTGTAAAGTGTTTTTTTTCGAAATACGTTGGCCGACAATTGTCGTAACCTGTCTGTCATAAAAGCGCAGCAGTTAAGTTTTTCATTCTCCTCTTCGGTTTGTACGATATAATCACGCGAGGTATTGTAAATGGCGTTCGGTGGTATGTCCAAGGATACTTCAGAACCGGAACTATTGTTACGTTGTGATGACTGATCCGTACGCATCGTGTAGGTTTTTTTTTTTTTTTTTTGTTTACATAAATTTAAACTAGTTTTCTTTTGTTTTTTAGCTAATACTGTTCGATAATATATTTTTTTTTTTGGTTAATAAATTTTAGCCAAACGCTTTATTGTAAAAAGAATTTTTCTTATTTTTTGTTTACTGCCGTATATGCGTTTTCCGCTCAGTGAACTTGTCTTGAACGAGTCAATAACACGAATGAAATTTTTAGGTATTTGTATCGACAATTTTGAGTACGTTTAACGTATAATTGTCTAACAAGTCAAGTTAAGTTATGAGTAAGAAAATAGTGTTACGTAGATACGCGATGTAGAGCTCTCAGTACAGAGCACTTTTTTTTATTTTTATTTCTATTTTTATTTCATTTATTTATTTGTTTTTTTTTTTTTTCGTTTTTTTAATAATTGCGATCAGTTAACTAAGGGGAAATTGATTGAGCGGTAATCAGTTAGATTGACTATTAATTGGTCTTGTTTCACTTTATTGGTTTTATACATTTTATAACGCAACAACAACAAACAACAATAACAACAAATAGCAGACAATACAATACAACAGTCATGTAAACAGGGAAAAAACATATACATATAAGTTATGTGGTTTTTATTGCTTCAGGAGAAGTTTTGTATTGCGTTTCGCTTATAATTATTTGAAAGATCAGCAGCACGTGCACAACAATAATATTTACTTTAAGGTAATCACCATCACATTATGTTTAAATGATTTCGATGTTTGCAAAACAACCTAAGTCATTAAGTAAACCGAAATATAACTAATAGTGCTAATCCAGGGCAGTCCTCCTGTCCTCCTCCCTACAACCTATAAGAATGAATGTATAGCTAGTTGAAAAGGAATAAACTGTGAAGTAAATAATTCATAGGAACATAGATAATTTTTAAATTTCAATTTAAATTATAATCCTGTCTTGTCAGGAAAAGCAGCAATTATTGTTCAATTCCAGGCACCGAAATAAATTGTTGTTTAGTGTTTCTAAGTTACAGAGAATAGATAATCGTTTCTTCGGGCTATTCCTAATTTGTAACTTAGAGCAGACATTTAGTTACCACTACAAACTGTCTTGTATACAGATAGCAGTTAATAGCATCAGTATCAGTCCAACTGTAAGCTCTGTTGTGTTCGATTTTAAGAAATTTTTTGTTCTAACAACTCACTTAGAATTAGCCAAGTGTTATTTGGTTTAATAGTATAGTTATTGGCTTTTCTTTTTAACCTTTCTCGGTGCATAGGAGACTTAAGCATGATAAGACAAAATGGATAATTTATTCATAAACATGTAACGTTTCATCTGCTAACGTGTTTTCATGTTCCATGTGCTTAATAACACAAATGAAAAATTCCCCACAACTCACGTGATAATATCACGTGTAAAAAGAGTAAAATGCGTCTGTATCTCTCTATTCATTTTGAAATTTACGGTATTTGAAAATCTTATAAATTTCAGGGAATTAGATGAGTTTCAGTTTAATATTAGGCGCCTGCGCGTACCTTGGCCAACAGCATGCATTGGTAAAAATGATAAAGTAATCCGTAGTATCAACGAATATAATAATTAAATTCGATGATTTTGACCTTTCTATGCATAAAATAACAGTTCACCATTTACTATTATTGAGTTATTCGGTGTACACAGACGCTAATCAAGGGGCACTCACGATTGCATTTTTCGAATACATTACTTTTGTTGTGTGATTCGAAGAAATCTACTGCTGAAGCCCATCCAACATCTTTAGAAGCTTATGGTCACACTTCTCTAGCATATTTTAATTATCGGTGTTTGTATTGAACGCTTTAAAATTGGCAGTCTTGATGGCAATGTGAAAGAATGGTCTGGAGGACCAAAAGAAGCCTTATTGGACGAAAGCTCTCAGTTCAAACTCTCCAGGAACTTTCAAACAGCTTACCATTTGATGAATCAACTGTTTCTAAACGTTCACATGTGATGGGAAAGATCCAAAAGGAGGAAAAATGGTTACAAAGAATTGACTGAAAATCCTATTGTAAGGCAAAAAGAAGAAGAGTTTTCTTTGATGTATTGTGACTGGCGATGAAAAGTGCATCTATTATGACAATCACAAGAGCAAAAAGTCATGGGTTCTTAGCCATTCATTGCCATAAACTTTCTTTGTACACTTGGCGGGAACAGAAGGGTTTAATGTATTACGAGCTGGTAAAACCGAATGAAATTGTTATTGCAGATGTCTACAAACATCAATTCGGCAAATTGAATGATGTATTGTTGCAAAAGAGACCAGCAATAACGAGGGTCATTTTCTGGCATGGCAACGCGCGGACAAACCTTGGAAGAATTTTCAAGGATACACTGTTGTAGCTCGAATGGGAAGTTTTGCCACACCTAGAGTACTCACCAAATATAGCGCCTTCTTACTACCATTTGTTCAGATGCAGTATGGCTTTGTTGGTATGTGGTTTCGAAATGCTGAAGAAGCGCGAAAATGGATCGATGACTGGATCGCCGCCAAACGAAAATCGTTCTTTCGGCGCGGTATCGTCATCTTCCCAGAAAAATGGGGAAAAGTTGGAGAAAATGATGGAAAATATTTTGATTATTTAATATATATTACACCAATTTTTCTCAACAAGTACTTTTTCAAGTGAAAATAATGCCTATAATATGCGGAAGCACCCCGTGTTTACACTTATTTATCAAGAACAGTAATATATTCTGAATATTAAATATTAAAAAAGAAACTTGACTTTTTGGAAAATTTCTTTTTATCTCGAAAATCATTATGTGTGTATGCGGGAAAATCAATTTTATAAATGACTTTTTTATTTGCCTATAAATAAAATAAAAAAAAGTTTATATTTATTTAGTAACAATTATTCAGAGTTAAAGTGATCGTGAAATATAAGATTATGAAAACGAGAATGAGGCAAAAACCACAAGAAAAATCCCAACATTTTTTTAAAACAAGTTTTTTTTTGTTTTTGCGTTCAGGTGTTTTTTAAGAATTAATGGAAAAATGAATCGTTTAAATTGCGACTTAAAATAATCCAAGAAATCATAATCGAGGGGATTTTTTAAAAGAAAAACTTTATCATTGATGAAGAAATCAGCCACATTGGCTTATAATTATATATCATCTGTCAGCATATACTTGTTACAAAAACAAGTTAAAGTATTGAAATTCTTAAAATTTTATATATTTCCATAATATTTGCACATTATGAGGAAGTAAAATACAACACAATAGAGCGATACGCTAAAGTTTAATGAAATTAAAATGTGTCGGTCGTCTACATTGCCAGAGATCATCTATATCGTGGTTAAGATATCAAACAAAGATTCTTCAATAAGCGAAATTAAGTTGATTATCACATAAGTGATATCGCAATTCGTTTATAATTATTATATATTTTAAAATATTTATATTTTTGTTAGAATTTTGAAAAAATTAACGTATGTTTTAATAAATATTATACAATAAGAACCTTAATAGAGGAACATCCAAACAACGTTGAATTATTTACTTACTTTCATATCAGATTAGTCACCTTTGTTGTGTTCTAATTCATTTTAATTAATTCAAAAACAATATTTCACGAAAATTGAATTGAAACTGACAGACAGACATTTCACAATTCTCTACATATTTTTCTTTTTTAAATAATAACAATGGCAAGCAATAACAATAATAATAAATATAATAATAAATAAACTCTAAAATGCGATAATTTTATTTTATTATGAAATTGTAGAGTGAAACAGACGAGAAAGAAGACTTTTGATAAAAGAAAACGTTTCTATTTAAACGAAAGGTCTACTATTTAAATTTGTTTTTCTACGAATTAATTACTTATTCTACTAAAGACTATGTTTTAACAATCAAAAGCATTATTAACAATTGTATCATAACTTTTCTATAGAATTTTTAATAAATTTCTGGATTTTATTAAAATCTCATTTCAATTAAAACATTTTTTTCATTAAAAAAAAATGAAAGGTGTACTAAATACTTTTGAATCATTTGTAATTATCTACATAAAAATGTAAAATTAAAAAAAAACTAAATTTTAATATCTAACTTCACTTTTGAGCAAGCAATAGTTCTACCGCTTGGTTGTAAGAAAAGCGTTTAAAATGTAATCGACGCATTTAACTTTCTTAAAAACGTGGTTACGAAAATCACAAATCTGCAGCAAACTTGCCGAAGTCTATGACAGATAAAAATACTTTCCATGTGCTCTACCTGCCCTGGTGTTAAAAAGGCGTCTTAGCAGCACAATACAAAGATGGACGAGAATTTCTGCGAAATCTATCAGCTAAAGAAGCTTAACGAAATTGTGGCGGGAAATCTAACAGTGAGCGATTTGGAAACATACTAGAATGAGACGCAGTATTTTTGATATTCGGCATGTCTATAAGCAGGGGATTTTCCTTAAGAGAAATTAGTTCTACGTTGAGAGCGCAAGATTGAAGCAAACAAGCATTAATGAAATCACTTTCTTAAATAACTGCAAAAATCATTTAGATTCTACATAAAATCTACGCTATTTATGAACTAATGATACGGGTTTTATCTGAAGGAAATTGCAAAAAAGAAATTTTGTAACAGTAAATAAATTCAAGTTTTTATTCTTGAGTTAATTCTTATATTTTAAAATATTTCTTATATACAGTCCGCTTCTTACTGTAATTATGTCTTACCGGAAAAATATCATCCATTGAGGCACAAATAATAGATAAGCTATTACATACATAACCCTACCCTATTTACATTTAGATTCGATAAAAAAATAACTCTTCTTTCTATTTAATTCATAAATTTTGGGACGACCAAGTTTTTTTATTTGAAAAAAATAAATGTATACCAACATAGCACCATAAGTCCTATAAGAATATAGCAGATCGTACAAATGGAAAATTTCAAAACGAGAGGAACGAAGCTCCCAGAATTTACTTGACAATATTAATACAATAAATCTTTTATGCCAAATTGCCAAAAAACAATACAATATAATAACGGCTGGTAAATGCCTGCTTACCGTTGTACTATAAAGGTGCTCGAATCATTAATCATTTTTCTTTCTTCTAACGAAAATACATTCAATTTGAAAGTATCGATGCCTCTTCTCTTTTTCACTTATACTTGTTGCCAAGCACTTCACTATCTTTTTTATCTCTTGAAAATTATTCTGTTTTTGATAAACATAAGTCTCTAAGGGATTTAACATGGGTACTATGTCTGACGACACACAGAGTGAAAGAGCAATCAAACGTACTCTTACAGCGACGTTGGGCTGTCATTGTCTCTCAGAAATTCTCGCAAAGGGAGGGAGAGGGATACTTGAGGCTCCTGACAAATATAGAGCTTTCTTCTTGAGGCCGTACCGTAAACGAAGAAAACTCCAAAGTGCTGGCAAAAGATCATCGGGAGATTTCAAAATATCTGAGAATGCATTATCAAAGTTTGCATGCGTCACATAACATTGACGCTGAAGCACTCCTTTTTTCAATTAGGCAACGAGATATATAATGTTTAAGTGATGTCACTTTAAAGAACTTGACGTAATGTGTTCCATTAAAATAAATTGCACTTAATGAAGTGATAAAATCAATAAAACAAAAAAAAAAATTAAAAAAAATGAATCGAATTAAAATTTCAATTCAAAGCAGTTGGAAGTTTTTACGAAGTATTTCAATACCCTTTAAATTCTGGTCCTGATAGAAAGTTTAGTTTTATTAAATAACAAAAAAAGTAAAAAAAACTCGCACTGGAGATGCCTTAAATGATGGTTTGATGTCACTTTTTCCGATTACACGTTCCCTTCATAAATTTTTATAAATGATGGCTACTGAAATTTCTAGCCAAATTCTATGCGGCATACAATCATTTTGTGGTCGTTTATTCGTTAATGATGAACGTTTTTAATTGTTTTTTAATTAATCATAAATCCACTAACAATGAAATCACGTGAATTCAATTAAGTAAAGACAGCGCACCTTTCCACTCTCGAGCACCGATACATAGATTTGTTTGAATATATTTTTTAATAAAAATGAATAAATTAGTAAAGAAACACTAAATAAACAAATGTAACATCAAATAAGCTCAACAGGTTTCTGTCTCGTTCGTTTCGCTGATTGATAGACAGATAATGTCTTTAAATTTATGACGTTAAAAATCAGAATGAAACAAATTAAATTTAACAGGCCGTAATAATATTATGAAAGATTTATTGCTTATTGTTAGCTTTATAATCACATGCTCCAATGCCCTTTGAGCTCTTCTACTGTTCTATGCATGAGTTTTAAGTGTTCAACAAGCAATTATGTAAAGATTAAAACAGAGTTCGCTTGTCTTGCTTTCACTCTTTGAGAGAAGACAAAGGTTTCCTTTTTAAAATGCTTATAATTCTTTATAAGAGACTTTGTGTTGTAGGCTTTTTTTTAATCAACAAAGCAGATAAAATGTTTACCTTTCTTTTCTTCTTATGTACTTCAACTGCTACGGAAATTTACTTTATTTTCGATTTATTTCAGTAATTAAAACGAATTATGATGTATGTCTCATGTATTAACATATTTAACAAAAACTGAAAGATTTAACGCAAAAATTCTGAGTCATTTATACCTTTCCACTCGATTCGTTATTTTAGTTCTTTCTTATGTAACATACAATCAAATTTTCGTTGCAGTTTGCCTTTTTTCTTTTTCTTTTACTTTTTCGATAAAGAAACTAAATTCAAACGAATCCCTTCACATGATCTCAAGCAAGAGATTAATTATTTTTAATTTATATCCAATAATAGACAGACTAACGATAATCTAAACAGGGACAGTCTGACTGTTGAGGAAAAAGTCCAGTTTGGGAGTAATGATAGATTACTCACTCAGGCTTCCAATGCTTTAAAACCATGATACACATTTGACGCAAATATTAAGCGGAAAAATACATAAACAGGAGCTACATGTGACACTAAATTATGATTTGAATGATAAAAATTGTTTCAATATACATTTATACGGAACACCAGCAGTAGCCGCAATATTTACAGATTCCTGCTTTAGTTTTACGGGGATACCAACTGTGAACGTATAACCACACGGTGCATCTAAGCACAGCAGTCTTTTTCAGCGAACGATAGCCAGTGTATCCTCGAATAGTGCAACAACCCCCAGCGGCTCCGCTAGTTCGAGGAATAAGAATAAATATTCACCGCATTCAGTCTAGAGTTTCTCTTTGGCGACAGGATTTTCTTGGTTGTGATTCCACAATCACCACTATACCCCGAGGAGCCGTATCCAGCCGTAAACCAAAAGAATATTCCATAGGCAGTGTGCCGAACGAGCAATACTTACAAGGAGCAATCTTTCTTTGGTCAATCTGATTTCTGTGGATTTCTTTGGCTGATATACTATATATCCCGTTAAGTCCATCCTGCTATCTTATCTTTTGCATTAAACGTATTTGCAAAGTGATTGACGCAGCCCCAACGCCAACCGTCGAGAACCCGTCACCGTTCATTGATAGTTAAGCCTTAACCGTTCTTAGCTGATAACTGTTTCGGGCGATGGCTCCAAATGCACGTGTTTGATGGGACTGCTTGTCTAGTATGGAACCACAGCCACGTTGCCTGATGGGGGACAAGGCAGAGGTGGAGACACGGTTGATTTCCGCCCTCAGTGTTTTGACCGAGGACTTCATTTAGCCAACACAAACCACATTTACAAAGGTCTGTAGTGGTTGAACGCAAGCTTCTGCGGTGAAGGCTTAACTCCACGTTGTCCGATGGCACACGCAGCGTCAAAACGTACACTCAGCGCCCCAGGAGTAAATGATATTTATAGCGAGAGGAAGACTTTTGCAAGTAAATTACAGACCACATATGAAAGCATCAGATGTAAAATGTATATATTGTAATCTACAAGCAGCTGAAGATGTAAAGCACTTCATTGCGTATTGACCGATAATTAAGGAAATACGAGCTGTCAATTTCGGAAAATATGCCTTCAATGAAAATGAATTAAGAAGGATTTTGTTGTCGAGAATATTTCTTCCGAAATTTTAGTGACCGTTCAGATATCGTTGATGGCTGATAGCGATGAACCGGTCACTTTTTTTAGTTGTGGTTTTAAAGTGAAGAGCAGTAAAGACCCAGGGAAGAAGGGGAGCCAACTGAATGGAAGTTTATTATTAAGAGATTAGGAGAAATTTCTTTTAACATCCTCCTCGTTCGAAAACGTGGTTTAGCACGTGTCCGCAAATATGTTTCACATTTAGTATTTTGATTAATTACAATGACTTCATTTACGGAGTAGTTAGCAATAACGAGTGTAAGAAGAAGAATACAGAGAATTTTAAGCAAACGAAAAAATTGATAATCAGTGGAGCAAAGGAAAAGCGATAATTGAAACGAACTTACAACCGTTTTGAATGGCCAAGTCTGGACTCTATTGACTGGTTATATAGAAAAGGCAATGAAATAGAGGAATACGATAACGCGAAACCTGCAACCTGTATAAAGTATGCCAACATAAACAATTTTTTGAATTTTTTCCAACCCCTTACGTAAATGCAACTTTATTTGTTTTATGTTTGTATGTCTAACGGCTTTAGCGTATAGTTATTTATGTGAATTATACAAGTTTTTCTTCAATAAACTATTTGCTGCATGTAATAGTTGAAATGCTGTAATTTTTCATGTTCTTTTTTCAAGGGAATACTACATAAAAAATTCATAATTTCAAGGTCATGCAAATTCTTCACTATCTTACGATCATACAATAATAAAAGCATTAAATTTAGAAATATCTACAGATAACACCAAAATTGTCATTTATATAAGAATTCGTAAAAGAAAAAAACTTCTTCGATGTGACTTCAGAAAAAACGCCATAAAAACAAGATAGAAAGACAAGGTCATACACTTGAAATATTATCTTGGGTTCACTCTATTTGCCTAAGTAGATATTTCTTTAATTAAAATGAAATTTAATTCCGAAAATTCTTCAAAATATCTTATCAAAAGTTAACTTATTTAACTATTAATATTTTTTGATTGCTTCTACAGTTTGGTTTCACTCTTGGAAACCCGTACACACAATGAGCAAGGAATGAAGTATATCTCCGCATATTTGGCTTCAGTTGAACGGCTTAAAAATCGCGAGAAGTAAAAGAAATCAAACGATTTTTGTATAAGATTACATACCAAGGCAAGTTTACTAACGCTTCTTTAGAGACTACATTAGACAATAATTTATGCTTATTGGAATGCACGAGAACGATTTGCCTATCTAAAAAGAAAGCTAAATGAAATAGACAAAGGATAACGGAAAGTTAAGACTTTTAACGTATTGATGAATTTGAAGTTTTGTTTTAAAAACAACCACTGAGGAAATGTTTGTAACGTGGTGACTGTCTGCAAGAAGGACGAACAGAGAACTAATGCTTAACAGATAAAATCGATAGTAAGCAAGAAATTATGAGTAAGATGAATAGCGCATGACGGATAACGTACAAGTTTATACAATATAAGGATGATATCTAACAAAAAGTATTCAGTAACATCGTTAAAAACGATAAAAAGATTGAAATTAAGCCTTAAGCATCTTATATGGATTCAAGAGGTTAAGTTGAATAGTTCTAACACAGTTGTGTTCTTTATAAATTCTGTTCTAAATAAACTCAATAATTAATTCTTATGGCAAGTATGTATAAGGAAAAAGCCTTTTAGTATAATTACACTAAGAAATGTTGTAAATGCAGCACTTAACCGGCATAATCTTGTTTGATATTAACGAGCATTTGTGATATCTTTACTATTTATTTATTATTTGTTACATTTATTGTTTATTATCTTTAACATTTTTATTTTAATTTTTTTGTCTGAATGGACTTAGAAGGTAATATTGAATGAGTATTTTTAAGTTTTAACTTTTACAAGATAAGATTTAAAAAGCGTTTGCGTTTTCTTTCTTTTTTTTATCTAATTTTTAAAAACCATTTAAGCATCGAACTTCTCTTTAAATGTTATATGAAATAATAACTAAAAATTGTTTAACGCAAACACAACACATTATAAAAGAGATGGAACTACAAAAAGGGTTACAGTTGCTAACTATCTATCATAAACACTAAAGTATTGTTTGCTATGAGAGTGCAGTCATCGCTTAGGGGTCCATATAATTTATTATTGTTTATGCAAAAAAAATAAAAATAAAAATATTTTCAGATAAATAAAAAGATTTCTCTTTTTTTGCTTAAAAATAAACATAACTCGGATTGTGAATAAAGTATTTGTGTCAACAAAACGAAATATACAAACGTTATAAAAATGTTTATAAACTAATTTAAAAAAGTTCTATGGTTTGTGTATTTTAATAAAATCATAAATATGTGATAAATTTGAGAAAAAGAAAAATTCGCTAAAAAAGAAAACAAAATGAGATCTGAATCATTGCATAAGAATTGTTAAGGAAATGTTTCAAAACAAAAAATGTTGAGCTAATCCTCGAAAAGTTAACGACAATTTTTCGATTACGAAAATAATTGGACGGGGACGGTTAGAAGGTAAAACGTTATGTGAAACGAAAATCATAGGTATTGAAAATCATCCTAGGAAGGTAGAAATTGCGATCGACTATAAAGTTATTAGTTCTTACTTATACAGACAAAATGTAGTCTCGGCGAACCATTAATTAGTTTGTTTCAACCCAACGGTAACATCGTTAGAAAACCTTGGGACGTAAAAAAAAAAACAAAATTTATATCATGAGTTTCCAGTTTGACGAAATGCAAAACCATTTAGCAAGACACATCCAGGAAATTTTAGGAACACTAACCTGAAAGGTGCTAACGTCCCCACTGCTATCAGTGGACATTACTCCTTCTGATAAATACTGGTTAGTATCGATTACTTATTACATAGTCGAGTAAGGCTTCTATTCTTACAACGATACCAAACGGTTGAATCTTTTTGTGCACGACCAATTGTCTTTCCCTTACGGAATTCATATTTCATCTAAAAGTGGCAGAAAATGAACAATACAATACTACGATTAATGCGTTCATTCCTTTTGTTTGGAATAAATGATTTTTTGATCACAAAAAACGAACCGAATGAACTTGTACTCCCAAGAACATTGCAATGCTAAGTGAGTTCTTTGCATCGAAAACATTGGAAATTTTGTTTTTTTTTTAAATTATTATTATTATTGCTATTCTTCGCAAAATCGGAAATACTTGAAGAACTTTCATTAAATTCGAGTGTGTATATATATTAAGTGAGTACTTATTGTGACTTTATAATAACTGATATTGTTTAAGTATTTATTAAAATTCTTTAAATACTTTCTCGGAGATACCGATGTGCCTGCTTTATTGTGCAGCTTATAATATATGTGGCTGCGTTGACATAGGGTAAATATTTAATTGAATATTTTATTTGTTGTCGTCTTCGTTGTTGCTGTTGTTTTGAATTTTTTTCTGTTTTGCGCTTAGGGTAATGAAACTTTTATTTGAAGGAAATTTACTAAAATCGCCCTCCACAAAAAAAATATCTTCAATCGCGTATAGTCTGACTGTTGTCGTTCTGGTATTTTTGTATCATTAAAATTTTCCTAATTGTGGTGTAGTTTTTTTACTAATTAATGTCAGTAAATCATGGTGATGTTATTAACCTAAGTAAAGTTATTAGAGAAAGTTATTTTTATTAGGTTTACACCGCGCGCGTTTCCCGTATTTTGTTATTTATTTATTTTTTCTTTGTTAATTTTTAATAGTTATTTATTATTAATAAATAAATTATTTTAGATGTTTTCCGAAGTATTTTTTAAATCCCATTTTATATATTATTCCTTTTTCTCTCTAGTAGTAAATGAAAACTTTTACGACTTTTCTAGACAAAACTAAATGGGATTCAATTAATAATAACTACAAAATATGACTTTGCATCATGCATCTCTCAGCCTTACGATTTGTTTACCGTATTTTGTGTACTTTACTATAAATACATTATTTTATGAAATGGATTAGTGATGTGATTATCTTAATTAAACCTAATGATTTTTCATTTAATTGATCTATGTGCAAGGAAGTGTTGTATTCAATTGCCGCTGGTCATGACGATTTCGTCTGCGATCTGCTTTATTCTGCTCTATTGTTAACTCGGATGTGTTTTCATTGCTCTTCAAAGAGCTTTGCATGCTGCGGATCATGGACGTAATCCCTGTTCGACTATAGCAGTTCTAAACTGAATGCATTCTGATTTTTCTGTGCTCGTTTCAGATTTTACCGTTATTTCCATTTTTTTCGTAGCATTTGTAAAAACAACATAAGAAAATTATATTCGCTTGCCCCGAATTTTTTACATTCACAACCTTTATCTTGGAAAAAGGAGAAAAAAACTACATTTTAATAGGTGGGTGCGGAAGATTTTTCCTATTTCTATAGGATACCGCGAAAATTTTTATTATGTTGCCTATGAGTAGGAACCGAAACACCCAAAAAATAGAGGTATTTTCAGCTTGTTTTATGCTAAAGACGTGGTCTGTAACCGATTTGGCCCATTTTCAATACCAAAGTATGTGAAAGAAATGTCAATGTTTTTGTCAAATTTCATCCATATCCATCAGAGAAAATGGTTTTCTATTTTTTTATTTATTTATTTATTCAATCATTTACTTACCAACTAAGTGAGAACTCGACTACAACTTTTTACAGTCAAGTTCCATGAACTATGTTAGCCAATCATACATTTTAAAATTACGGTAGATCTAAAGCATATATTCTTGATTAGATTAGGAATAGCCCATTAAAAGACATATCAGATTTTGTTATACAAAGTACAAGATAAAATTTTAAATAAAATTTTTGAGTGGTGGGAACATAATTAAAAAATCAAGCTGATTGACAACGGTGCTCCCACTTTCTACAGGTTTACTGAGAAATATATATATTTTAATTCAAAATTAATTTAGTTTAAATAGGATATTGGCAAATCCCGTATATTAAATAACAAAGTTTTGATCTTTAGTGGATCCGAAATCGTGATAAAGTGATAGAGTTAAACTGCTCATAATTGTATTCACAGTGATCGAGCTTGATAAAGATGAAGTGCCTTGAGTGGGGATTGCAAACATTAAAACACATCTCCCGAAGCAATGTCGGCGAATCAACAGTACCATTGATTATATTTATTAAAAAGGTAACACCCAGAATAAATCTGCGTCTCTCAAGTGATGGTAATGATAGGAACAAGAGGGTCCCAGCCCAAATCCCTTAGCGCAAACAACAAGGATTGTTTTTGAACGGATTCTATTGAGTCAACATAATATCTATAAGATGGAGACCACACTACCGAGGCATACTCCAGTATTGGTCTAACTAAGCACGTATGTAGCCTTTTCGTTATGTAGGGATCCTTAAACACCTTGGACCAACGCTTTATAAAACCAAATACTGACCTAGCTTTTATTAAGGAGCGCTCAATATACAAATTAAAGCGTAATCTTTGGTCAAATAGCACCCCTAAATCCATGTACGACTCAACTTCTTCTAACTTGTGGGGACCAATGAAGTATACCGTATTAAATAACTTCCTCTTTGAGAACAACATTTTCTTGCATATATTTAGATTTAGTTTCATAAAATTTACCGAGCACCGTGCGACAAAATTATTTAGATCATTTTGAAGTTGACGCGAACCATACTCCAAGGAAAATGACTTAAACAACTTAACGTCATCCGCGTACATTAATATCTGACTGGAGTTGATTACCGATGGCAAGTCATTAAGGTATAAATTGAATAATATGGGTCCTAAATAGCTTCCTTGCGGTACACCCGACGTCACAGGGAATTCGTCCGACAATATGCAATTAAACAGAACTTTGAATGACCTATTTTTTAGATAAAAACCTATCCAATTCACTAAATGAGAAGGAAGCCAGGAGAACCAAGAACCAGAGGTCTGGAGTTTAATTATCAGTAAGTTATGGTTAACCATGTCAAAAGCTTGACTAAAGTCAGTGTATATAACGTTCGTGCAAGCACCACCAGTAAATGTCTTGAACACCTGGTAAGTGTACTCTAATAGATTCGAAACCGTGGACCTTTCTTCCCGAAAGTCATGCTGGAAAGGAGGAATATATGATTTGATGGCAAAAGCTAGATGTTGGGTGACTATACGCTCAAACAATTTAGGTAGGACACTCAATTTTGAAATGCCCCTATAGTTTTTTACCTGTTATCTGTTACCGCTTTTGTGAATAGGAATAAGGAAACTACTTTTCCAGTATAAACGAAAAACACCGAATTTCAAGTACTGATTAAAATCATTTGAAATTATTCCACTTAACTCAACAGAACAAGATTGCAGAATATTTTAAATAGTAATTACTTTACAATACTGAGATCTTTGGTATGTTTCTTTGTAGTGTTTTAGAACACAATAGCAAATTTAGACCATTTTTAGAATATTTAAAAAAAGTGTACAAATCATAAATTGATAGATTTAATTTGAAAAATTCCTTGAGTACATAAATTTTTGATCAATTAGTATTTAAAAGCAAAATTCGAGCACACTGATTACAAAGCGTAGCTTGTCGGTGCAATCTGTAACCACACATTGAAGCATTTGAGATCAATATTTTTTAATTCGTTTCTATTTTTACATATTGAAAATTACATACCGTTGTTTCCGACGAAGCCTCGTAGGCTTCTAGGCACGCTGTCTGCTGGAATAGCTTTATTAATTTCCAAAGATATAACTTAGATATTCGCTGGTAATTAACGTACTTTATACTGGCTCATGATATTGTTCGGCAGTATGCTCATGATTTTTGGTAAAGCGACAATACGTCAATCCGTGATGGATTTCATGTGATACTCAGAACACATCTACAACCAAAAGTGAATCGTACCGGCTTAATACAATTTTTCCATCAATTTCTGTATCAACATGCAACTGCTTTTGCGGCTAAGCGGACTCAATTCTTACATCAATCGAACACTGCAAAGTTTACCTCTGGAGCTCTCTGCAAAACTTAAGCCCCCGCACGCTTTCGCGAACAGCAAAATAAAAGTCTACATAAACATTTGGTTTCAAGAAAGAGCTTATTTTCTTCACCAAGCAGTCATTCTGGATATTGATGAACTATACTGCAGAAAAAAGTCGATTAATTTGGCTTTGTCACACAGGGGATGTGTGACGCCTATTAATAAGTAGTCTTCACTGTCTTTTTACTCTTCGTTTGTTACCACTTTTAATATATTTGAAGAGTCATATTGGATTCAAGAATAAGAAAAAGTTTTGTTATACTTTATTAACAGAGAAAACCAAAGAAGTTGCTTAGAGTACAATAAAAATAAAAACCGGAGAAAACCTATATTGAATTCGTAAGTATTATATATATATATAATCCACTCAATTAAATTAATAAATACTTTCTGAAGGATAAACAGTATGTGAGAAAGAGTCTTAATCTTCTAAGGTGACATTTCGGAATAAATAGGACATGGATTCCTTGTTGTGTATGCGACGTATGGCTTCGGCAATTAATATGGAAATGTCGATGGTTTTGATTTTGTGGCATTGCAATTTTTGGATCTCATGTGGAATAGTATTGGTCACAACAACCTAAAAGATTTCAATTTGTTTAGATTGGATGGGAATGCAGGCTTGTTATTACTTAATTGACGATACAACACGCACCTCATCAATATGTGATTCTTCAATCAAGCGAGGAGCATCCGAGCTGAGTAGACCATGGGTAGCTAATAAATAAATTTTACCCGCACCACTCTCCTTTAAGACTTCCGCAGCAGCGACAAAAGACTGCACATCATCGATTAAATCGTCCTTTGAAAATTCATGTAAAATTTTATTAAAAAAAGGGTTTTGTTTTCAATTACAGTTTTCTCCACGTACCACCATAATAGCAATCCGTCCGTTGACATCACCCACCAAATTAATGGGTGGTTTTACTTTGGGTGGATGTTCAGGTACACCAACTGAAACACTTATAGTGCGTGTGCGACTGCTACACGTTGTTAATAATAAAGCGAAAATATTTCAATGAAAATATTTATTAATTCAAAATCATTTGCTCTCTTCCTTTAATTATTGTTCGTTATTATGCAAAAAATGTAGTTTTTGATGTATATATATTAATATTTTGTTTTTCTCTTATAAATAAAAAAATTGAATTTTTCAAATTTTGTATACCAACCTAGAAATCGCTGGTAAGCACATTTCAACTGTATTTCCTATTAAATTGTCATACGTACTGAATAATGAATAACAGATAAAGAAAATAATTTTGTTTGCTTTGGTTTTGCTTTCGTTATAATAAACTTTGAAAATATATATGATTTTCGAGAAAACACAACAAGTAATCGACAACAAGCAATTTGCACCAAGCATTTAGCAAATAGAATGCGCTGAGGGGTCTACGTCTAAAAATCTTCTCCACTTCATCGCTAAGAGGGTAAGGCGCTTAAAGTATTTTTGTTTTTTTTTTTTATATTTACATCTAAATTTATTTTTGGTTTTTTGTTATAGTTCAAGTGTATTTTAAGCTTTGCTATATTTATAGAAAATAAATTTGTAATCCCAATATCCTATATATCTACTTATTCCGATATCTCCTGAAGTATTTTTCTACGTTATCTATCGGGCAAGGTGTTTGTTCATTTAAACACTTGACTTGACGTTAAAACTCTTTCATGTTAATATATAGCAAGAATCAATTCGTCAGAATATTTCTCTGAAATTTTCAGAAATCTACTGTCTGATTTTGTTGTGAAAAAATCTTCAAACTTATAAGTAAATTGTTTTTTTGTAAATATATGATAAAAATCTCTAAAATATATTGAAAAAAAATCCGTTACCCGCAAAAAGTATTGCCTTCAAATTTTGGCCCTTTCCGTCAGCACTCTCTATGTCAATTGAAACCGTACTTGGAAGTTACAGACTAATTTCTTGCCTATTGATTTCTGACTTCATGACTATTTCAAAACATTTCCAAATAAAAATATATTTGTGTAGTTTCATTGAGACGACGTTAAGTAGGAGGCTGAGACAGATACGAGCGGGGACGAATGCTTCTATCAAGGAATTAAAAGTTTACGATGAAGTTTTATGGAGTTGATTATGCATTCGGCTACAGATATATCTTATCTTCTTAATCTTCTCATTAAAATTTCAGTTCACATGAAGTGTAAAATGTGTCAACCTGTCTTTGATAGATCAGATAGAGCAAAAAGACTACTTTTGATTAAAAAATCGTTAAAGGAACAGAATGAGGAAGAATACTTGAACATGAGAGGTCGTTTTTAGGAACCTAGGATTGCAGATAAATAGAAAAAAATAGTAATAAATTCATCATAGCTAAATGAAATGTCTACAAAACTTATCGAAAATTCAAAAGCGGTTTCGGTGACAAGTAGGGGCAATTATGCAGTTTTCTCACGTTTCGAGTCCTTTGCAGATATTTCAATTAAAGCTACCACCGTTTCTCTGCATGTGACAAAAATAAATCTTTTGAAATTGCATTCCTCAAATGGGTGACGCTAAAGACAACTCCGCCGTTTGAGTGGTGTTGCCCTTGTTAACCTTGCTCTTCATTTTTTTTGTACAGGCCTAGGTCTAAAAAGGTTTAAATAGAATTAAGTAGTCCTTTTAAGTTGTAGTTCTAAGCTTATCTCATTTCCATGCTATTTGTTACTCTTATCCTTATTATTAGTCCTATGGATTTCCTTATTATTATTGCTATTCCCTATTTGCTATAAATACAACCCGCAGCGTAATTTAAAAAAATTGTCGCTTTTTTATTGTTTCCATCTGGGGACAATAATCTCGATCTGTTTTCGTTCCTTCGTTCTAAAACTTATCTCTTGTGTAGTGGGGAGCCGATTTATTTTTATTACTAAATCTGCAATGCTTTTAATGTGTGTGATTATCATGTATTTTATTTTATTGTGAAATCATATTTATATCATAGTAATATTAAATTTGTAATAAAAACTACACTATTATGTGAACTTTGTTCATGTAATATTTAGGATTGTATTCGCGCTTGTAATATATATTTATTGGCATAAGGAGAGGCCTTGTATAAATAATTAAACAAATAATAAAAAAGTACCCTTTTTCGAATGTAGCTTAAACTTTTTCTCGATATAGGAAAGTAAATTAAATAATTTTTTTTTAAATTAAAATTTGTACCAATTATGCTGCCTTAGGACTAAGAATGCTTTACAGGAATGGCAGTGCTGTTGCTGGGATTTAATATTTTTCCAACAAGTACTTAAATATACACTTAATAACCTCATCAAATATTTTTATTCTAGCACTTTTCTTTACAATCAAAAAAATTCTCAAAAACTGCTTTCTTTAGATCATTAAAGTGTTCTCTAACCTCTCAAGAATTTTCAGTGCATATTGTCTCAGCATAATTTCTTACAAAAGATGTGCTTTTAATTTTCATCATTCGCTCGTGCGTCTAGTTACGATTACATGTGATTTAATTTTAAGTTCTTCCGATTTCTACAAAAGCGACAAAGCCTTTATTTTTTTAAAAATAATATTAATAGTTTTGCGTAAAAATTAAATGAAAAATATTTCTACGTCTTGTGAAGTATGACAACTTTATGAATTATGCGTTTAATAAATAATAAATGCATTCATAATAATAATCACATTAATTAGTTAACTACAATTGGTGCAAGTGTCTGTGCGTGAAGCAGGAAAAAGGGAAACTAGGACAAGTAGTTGATGATATGTACATATAGAAAAATTTCTAATGAACATTTTGAATGGATGGAATTTCTACCTAAAGCAGACCATTACAAGTGTTAGGTAATGTACAAAATTATTGTCCCTCACATGAGATATGAGAAAATTATTTATTCAAAAATTATTAAACGTAATGAAACGAAACAAAACTAATTCACTTAAAAGTTTTGAACATTGAAAAATTTTTCAAAGTTTTGAGCACATTGCTGTAGATTTTTCAAAAAAGATTTGTTTTTTTTTATTGGCTTGATCTACTCGGCACGGTCGTATTTTTTTGAAAATCATCTCCAAGAGCGGATGATTTTCTTCATTCGTGGCAGTCCTGGCTTTGGGTTATTCATTGAAATTTCAATATCAAACTTTATATTTATATATAGGCATTTCTGAGATATTTTTTACTTCAAACCATCTACATCTTTATTTCAAACCATCCATAGTGCCTGAAAATTTTAACTCAATATCCTTGCAAATCATCACGCAGCATAACTTCAATATTTTCATTTTGTTATAAGAATTTTTATAGCGTCTTTAAAACAGGATTCTTTTTGTGAAGGACGAAGGCAATTTTGATAAGTTATATATAATAGAAACAGTTTTGTACCCATCACCGAAGCACGGGGTTGTAGTATTCATTTTGTTATTTTGTTTATAACAACCAGAAAAAAGATTCAGATAATGTATATATATTTTTGATCAGTATCAAATTAGGAATCCATCTAGGCGTATGCATTCATTTGTCTGCCTGCTTGTCTGCTTAATATCTGCGGTAAGCATTTTTCCGACGAAGATGCATGGATCGAATTCGATCAAAATATTCAAAGTTCTTGCACCTACACTGGTATTTAAAATCGTTCACATCAGTCAAAGGACACGCCTATAACATAAATTTACCTCCTTTCTGCTTTTTGGGTGTTTTAGTTTACTGCTCACAAACTACAATAGCTACACAGTAAAAATGTTTGCTTTAATCTATAAAAATGGAAAAAATCTATAACGTCCATTCAGGCTCGAAATTTAGATTTATTCAGTTTCCAAGAGATTTATCCACATTTCCAAAATGAAGATGGTGGGCATAAAAGATTCGATCACAGCCGAATGTAATTTCGTCGTTTGTTTCCTGATAAAAAAGTTTCTTTCTTAAACTTTTTCATTCCAATACCCGTCAATATTTCTGAAAAGTGTTATGTTCTTCTGTGACAAATTTTTGGATTTTTAAATTCAAATTCGAACCAGTTGCACTGCCTTTCGAAGAGATCCTTCAATTAACCCTTTGCACTCCTGATTTCTGTTCGCCTGCCATTAATTCTTTTAATTACTTTTGCAAAAAAGGCGTAAAAAGTGGTTTCAATAAAAAGAAGGTTATATATTATATTGTATGTAAAACAAATAAATATTTTAGTAAGGGATCAATTATTTTAGTGGAAATACTTTGGTGCAAACCGTAGTTCAAAGAAAACAACTTTTATTAATCTGAAATAATTTTGAAAATTACGCGCCGTATAAGCTTGAGTTTTACTCGATATAGAAATTGACGTAAAAAATATGACGGCAAGCCAAACAGTGCGCAAAGGGTTGAAATTATTTCGCGGAAATGTTTCTGGCTTAGACATATTTTAATATTTTCCAAGAATAATGTTTTTAATGCTTAAATAAATACTTAATAACCTTCTCTACAATAATATTCTACTATCTTTCATTTCAACCAAAAATTTTTTTGGGTTCTTACAGTAACTTTGCCCCCTATCAATCTCCTCGAATATTATGATTCTATTACTTTTGCTTGCATCCCAAACCAAAATGGTCAGAAATGCGCACTTTTTCAGACTGCGATCGTGGTGTTATCCTATAATGTTATTAACGCTAATTTGAGATTGTAATAATTTCAAGTAAACTACTACACGCAAATCGAATTTCTTCCCAACAATTTTTTGTGTCATAAAAATAATTAAGGGGTCATCATGTAACGTTTTTGATATCAGTTTTCAGGTGATGCAACAGAGAAACTGATACTATTCCATTATGCAAGTAAGTTTAGCTGGTGATTTTCGTTTTTTCCCTCTCTTTTCACATCAACTTCAGCGACTCCGAAATAGGGGTCGGTTAGAACAAATTCGCATTAGTAATGAGTACAAGTCAACAAAAATTACTATCACAATCTCGTTCAAAGTTGCGTTTGTACGAAAAAACAGTTGTGAAAGGGAAATCCACACACAAACCTAAATATATTCTTCAGACTTTGCAATTTAAATTTGTGCGTTTTTGTTACGCACAATACGTTTGTATATGTTTATATATAAGAAATATTCATATATAAAAAATAAGAAAATTATTTAAGGAATTAGAAAAATTTCCAAATTAAAATTTTGTAAAATTCTTTCTATTTTTTACTGTATGCTGTTTGTTTATGGAAAACAGGCAAACGTCAATGCATCTCTGATTTTTTGCAGTTTTTTGCAGTTCTATATCAATCTATTGGAAAGTTAGCGATACTGGTACACGATGCTTACGAAATTGACTATCACGAATCATATTTTAATATCAGTACCAGTTTTCAAAAACTGATACTAGTTACCCTCAGAAATAAAAACATGCAGGAAGAAATATAACAAGAAATTATTTACAATTACGAAAACGAACTGCGATCTTTGTAGGGATATTGTATCTGCTAAAAAGTTTTAAAACCTTCCAATCACACTTTTTCTTATAAACTTTTTTAGATTTTTTAAAGTACATTATCGTAAATGATGAGGACTGAGGTACTCACTTGTCTTGACCTACAAGAGTCTTGTATACATCGAATAGTATCAGTTATTTTGATATATATAGTGTAGTTTAAGTTCAAATTATTTTGTTCAGTTAAATTGCTATGCCTAGTAAGGCTTAAGTTCAAATTATACTTTGACCACCGACTTTTGAGTATAATTCAATTTGGAAATTTGGAAATATTCCTATTCGAGTTTATTACAGTTGTAAGAATTGTACCGATTGACTATACCAATCTATTTTCGAAATTAAAAATAGAGGAAGAAAAAAAGTACTCTGCCCGTTTCTAATTTTGGCAGTCAAGAAGAACTTTTTCCGATTGGGAGTTAACAAATGAAAAGCAGTTAGGCAAAATTTAATTTGAGAAACACTTAGAAGAACGGGCTAACGTACATGTTTTAGCAAAATAATCTTTTTTTATTGCTTCATATGGATGCCGGTCACATATTTCTTTATAAGAGAGAACGTCTTTCCTTTTTAACTCAATGAAGAGAATACAGTATACTAATTGCGGACATTTTGATATACACCTTGGACGGAAACAACGAACTTAATTTCTCTTTTGTTTTCCATGAGGAAGTCAAAAGTTAAAATTCTCTATTCTTCACAATATATAATAAATAATTAAGTTTCCTGAAAAACATCCGAGTATAGAAATACGAATAATGAACTTCAATAGGAATTGCGATTGAATTTTCTTTGTTTACTTCTTTTTGAAAGCTTTTTTAAGAATTTTACGTTTGTCTTAATTTACGTAACAAATTGAGCGAGTCATGCGAATTGGGCATTAATAATTGATAAGTGATTGTAATTAATATTGTTGTAGAAGGATTAAATCGAGAGATTTATGATTTTGTTTTGTTATACACTAAATTGTTATATTAATCTTCTTAAATAAGGAAAAATGTTACACGCAAAGTTACTAATTGAAAAAAGCAGAAAAAACACTTATTATGGAATTAAAAATTCAAAAAGAATTTCAAAAAAAAATCTTCTGTAACCCCGTGCTTGAACGAAAAAGAAAATTTAAGGAAGTGAAAAACAAACAATTTTTAAGCTTTCCCTTAACTGCGATTGTTTAGCAGTTTGAACAGAAATTTTGAAAGTTGAAATGTACTTCACTTTGAAAACAGTAAGAAAGAAATGAAGGAAACATTTAAAATTATAGAAGAAGATAAGAGAACAGATTCAATTTAGGTGAAAGATTAAAAGAGAAATATGAAATAAATATGTAAACGAAATGTGTGAAATGGTGGGTCAAATATTCAAAAACTTAATAAAAATGCTGTACTCTTTTACACTTAGAAATTTGAAAATATCTACAAACAACAATAAGGTTGTATAATTATTTTTGGAATAAAGAAAATTATAAATTGAATGAGTAATTTTTAGACATGAAAAGACCACGTGTACAGAATGGAGCATACATTAAATGCATAAAACAAAAAAAAAAAAGGAAAATGGTGATATGTTGTAAGTTTTGTGTCAGAAAGTAAACGCTTTCAATATACCTGGTAGGTGGAGGAGAATAACGGCCGTCTACTTGATCACTTTCGGCTTCTTTCTGTTCGCCATGAATAACAGCAATCCCTAATCGCAAACGTTCAGCATACGAAGTAGCTTTCTTAGCTGATCCCGGATTACGAGCGACAATAACCGAATTACGATAATCAGGTATCTGCAAGTCATTGAATAAATTTTACTCGTATTCATCTTAAGGTCACAAACACATTACTACGAAAAACCTACACTTTCTTGTATATATTGCAAAAGAAAGGGTGAAGCTCGTAAATTATCAACAGGTATATCGAAGAAGCCTTGAATCTCCTTCTGATGTAAATCCATGGTAATTATATGTGTTAGACCGGAAGTGCACATCATTTTGGCTAATAATTTGGTAACAATGCAACCACGTTTCCTCATTTTGCATTGCTTAGAATACGGTAAATAAGGTATAACACCAACTATGGAACGTGCTGAAGATGTTTTACAAGCATAGGCCATGATTAACAATTCCATGATATTATTGTTAGCATCTCTTAGGAAAGAAATGAAAAAATATGGGTATAAAAATTGTTTTTTTCTTATTTATGAGACACTGATATTACTTAGTGCCTGTTTGTATGATGTAAATATCCTTTCCGCGGACTGAATCGCCGATTTCCACCATAGTTTCACGATTGGTTTTGTGAAATACCGAGCAGCCAGCATTTTTAATACCCAAACGTTCGGCCACTAAATTTGCTAAATCCGGATGGGAATTACCATGAATGATAACAATATCCGAAGCGGACGCTGAGTCCATATCGTTACGACAGCGTTTTGGTGGTCGTACGCTTCCCAACCTGGAATATTACAAATGAAGTGATACGTTTAATGTCGCATGTTTCAAATAATGGTGCTTTTCTGCGGACTAATATTAAATTGATTTCACTTTAGATAAAATATTGACTAATGAGTAAAACATTCATAATTAGCAACTGCAGATACAAGCCAGATCATTTACTCACAACTTTTTCGAATTTTTACGAAGTTCCGAAACTGCCATTGAAGACTCTATACCGCTTCGCCTAATATAATTCACGATAAAATATCGAAAATTATACCTTAAGTCCGTGTAAAGGCTTTTTTTGTAGGCAGCTTTATGGGTAAATAAGTCTAAAGCCTGAAGCAATGTTATCTAAATTTAAGATATTTAATATTTCTTCAACTATTTCTGTCACAAAGTACCAAAAACTATACTCTTTGTTGCTATATAAAGACTAGGTTTTTATGAGAGCCCTTATAAGTGAAACAGTCCAAACAATTTTTAAATTCTGAAATATTGTCTTTCTCACATGAACCTTTACTTTTGTTAGAATCTCCATATGCGCTTAGGGCCTAAACAATAGGTGCAAATCTGGGACCGTACATTTTTATGTCAAATTCCTATTATGCACTAATTTGCGTCATAAAAATTGATGAGTTAGGCCTTTTTGCTTTATAAAGGCTTACTTTTCACAGGAAGGGTTATATCTGTAGTAGGTTCAAAAATTCTCCCATTTGATCTACATTTTACACATTTATATTATATGATAAAATACGAATTTCTATCGGCTTTTGTGGAAAAATATTAGAAATTGCTATTTTTCACACTCTTTTGGGGCTTTATTGGGGGAGTGATTGTGAGAATGGTCCGATCGAATGGCGTTTGCTTTGGGCCGAAATACGGCAACACATCAAATTTTGTCAAAGTATCTCAATGATTGCGACCTATAGATTGAACACAAAAATACAGGGAGAGACATTAAAAAGACAGACGGACAGACAGAGAAAAAATGATTCTAAATTGTTTGGTGTAGTAAAAGGCGGGTCTACCAGATGATATGGTGTATAATGAAGTACCTTAACTTGGTTTAAATATTTTTTGTAACTACAACTTATAGTTTTAATTGTTTTTTCTTCTTAAAATTTAGGAAAAAGTCTTTTCCGATATCCATAAATTAAGAAATTCTGCAAATTGAATGATTTTTTATCACTTTTTTGCCTCAGTTATGTATTCTAGTGAACGCTATTTAAAAAGCTTAGTATAAGAAGAAATTACTGTTGTATACAAAATTTTATTCCTTTCATATGTAGCAAGAAAGTATTTGGCAGAAACTCTTTTATTACATTTACATACCACATTACGGGTTCATTATACATGTGAGTGCGCTGACCTAATAAACTAATAAATTTTCTTTTTTTGTGTTACACGTTTCTTTCTTATTTTTATTTTTAAGTAAATGGAACTAAAACTCACGCACATGACACAAATATGAATGCGGTACACAGTCCCTACGAAAACGTTGCAATTATATGCCAGCCGCACAGGATGTAGTTCTACTTCTTCTTCTATTCACTTAAAGAGTAATCGTAATCATAATATTTTGTTATAAAATTTTATAAAAGTTACCGCAAAGTACAAAACAAACAAAGTTGAACTATTACTAGAAGGAAATTTTATAACGTACGACAGAAAGAGTTTCGTATGAAGCACAAGAATATATTGTGAAAATATCGACCAAACATGTTCGCACATGTGGTGTCAGTAGTTTATTGAAATTACTGGAGGTTACAGTTTGCATATGTCAGCCGTACTGAAGAAATGTCAAATATTTTAAAGAAAATGGGAGAAAGTGTGTGTTTACTGTAATTCTTTAAGAAATACATGCCTTGTGAACTGAAAATTTTTTTTTAAAATCCATTTCACATATTTTTTAAGTAGTTACGCCTTCGCGTAAATTGAACGAGCGTTCGATAGATTTTTAGCAGAAAATTTACAAAAATCTCAAGTGTTAAAATTGACACGCAAACGTAACTATGTAAAAGTATTGCTTGCGCTCTGCGGAGAGGGCGATTTATCTTTTTTTTTTTAATACGTTTAGACTTAAAGTGTGGAAACTGCATAACTTTTGAAATTTCCCTTTTTCTTAGGGAGAATGGCGAACAGGTGAACACATGAGTTGGGAGTAAAAGCAGCTTATAAAAATGGTTTAGTGAAAAAAGCATACAAAAATGGGTGATTCAGGTATGAAATAAACAATAGATTTTATTTTCCTTAATGTAAAGAAAAACTCATGGTTTTTTTTATGACCTACACTACTTATGGTAAACCTATGTCAAATTTGTGCGGGTGTATGCATCTAAAAGGATTTGAGATAGATCCAGATTTCATTATAAAAATCGATCGTTTCCCGAGTAGACCGCAATGTTAATGAATTTTTTTTATAGACCAAACATTCTGGGAATGTCCGCTAATCGTGCAATACGATGATTGTGAGAAAAAAGAAGTAGTAGGGGTGGTGTATTCCTGATCGATAAGTGTCATACCCTTACGACCTATAGCTGCTACCATCCACTAATCGTAACTAAGGCATGGTATACCACTGGGACTTGAACTCGAGTATGCCGACGTGATAGTTGCTCTTTTTAATAACTTGGCTATGCATACCAAGAACGAAAGCTATTTTCAGTAAAGTCCTGTTGTGTGTATTTATGTGAAAAGCATTTGTTATTTTTCATAATGCTCTATAAAACTTGTTCAAAACTAGTTTTGAAATGAATGTGGAAAATTCAATTCGAATAGAACAATTTCTTGAACCCATCTCGCATGAGCTTTCTAACTATAAACAAAAGTTTTATTACTCCAAGATATAATTTTTAGTATTTCATGATGATAATTAACATAAGATTATGGACTACATAGGTCCATTCGTCAAATTGCTTTCTATATGAGGGCTCTCAATAGAAGTACTTCTTTATATATAGGAGCAAAGTTTTATTTTTGATATTTTATAGGAATAGGAAAGCAATTATATTAGACTAAAGGATGTAGCGTATTCAAAGCGCTGACTTGCACGATTATTAGGCTTTAACTTGTTCATATAAATATGTATATATATATATATGTATATATATATGCATAAGTGTATGTCTTTGTATATACATCCAATTTATTCAAATTCAATTATTTTAACGTGAATGCGTGGCAGAAGCAATTAGTTTTTATGAAGCTATACTAAGTGTGTTATTTTATATGTAATACTTGAGTACATTGTTACCAATTTTGAACAAGCATGTAACTCGCTCTCAAGGCGTGTAAAGTAAGTTTTAATACCTTGCAGACCGGAAACTTTGTTCCTAATTCTACCCAATGATCAGGTATGCTTTTGAGTCAAATATTTTTGAAATTAGTGATAATTTGATACTATTGTTTTCAACACAACCTCAAAAATGAATGATTTTTTAATAGTTTTCAATAAGAAAAATTGATAAAAACTATAAATTTTTCAAAGAAAGATATTTAGTAAGACATGTAACTCCGTTATAAGTGGAACACCACAAAGATTTCAAACTTAGCGAGTTTCACTTCTTTTTCTGTTCATTTTGCGCACTTTTCAACGTTATCGCTTGATAAAATGTCCGCAAATAATTCTATAATATTGTTAATCGTCTTGCAGCTGTTCATATTTCAGTTTCAAATAATTAATTCGCAATACAAATTACCAAACACTGTCTTTGATTACCACGTAGCGTGTCTAACAACGCGTTATGAGAGACGAGATACCTCGTTACAGACTTCTAGCGACGCAATGTGAAAGACGAGCTACCCCGTCACCGCCTCTTAACGACGAGAAAGGAAGCCTTTAACCTAATAACCTTTACCTAAATAAAACAAAAGCAAAAACATTATGTCTTCATGGTAAGAGTCAAGTCTGCCGTCGTTCAAATTTAGTAAATTTAATTTCTCTGTCAAAATTCTTATTCTTCTACTATTTCTATGATAGTAAAAATTAGATCTTGCTGCTATATAAAAACTTACCTTTCTTGAGAAATCAAGCAATAGACCTACGCGGTCCAAATGTGGTATAGTTAATTTTTATACCAAATTACTCTTATAGACTAATTTTCATCATTAAATATTCAGAATCTGACCTTTTTGCTTTTGTCTTTTCATGGGAATCCTTACAAAAAATAGATTTACTTGGTCCAAATTTAGTACAGTTTATTTTTTTCTATCAAAACACTAGTATAAAACTATTTGCATAATCACATATTAAAAACTGGACTTTCTGGCTGTACGAAGGATTAAGTTTCATACGAACGAGAGATGGTTCGATAATAATCTCATCCGATCGAATCTTTTCAAGTCTATTCTACATGTCAAAATATTTGTTTCTACCGATTTTGGTCTAGAATTATTAGACATTGCTATTTTTTGCTTTGTAAAGATTTTTTCAAATGGGGCGTTATATGCGGAGCGACCATAAAAACGCTTCGGTGGAATCTATTTTCAATAGCTTTCTTCCATTAGCCGAAAACTCTTTAGTATATCAAATTTCTTGAAAATATCTAAAAAATGCCATTTGTAGGTTGAATACAAGTATACTTGAACAAACATCAGATAGATAGGCTTACAGTAATTCTAAATCGATTGGTATAATAAAAGGCAATTGCTACGTAAATCCGCACAAACTTAGTACACCCTCCGTCTCGACTGATATAGGGTATAAGAATGTAAAACAAAGAGGATTAGTTCTATAAGCAATCAAGCATCGCTTGCTCGTCTTAAAGCAATGTTTAATATGTAAATTAATTTGGAGTGATTTTTATATTGTTCACTAAGGATTAAGAATCATAACGCAGCTAAAGAAAATTCTTGTTCATTGTGTCTAAAAAAATAATCGGTGGAAGAAAAGTTTCACTTTTGCCTATAATTCAGCAACATTTTCGAAAATTTTTAATTACGCACCCGGCAAGATGTTATTTGTGATAAAAGTTTCACAAATATTCTACAGACAACCGTGCGTATCTCCTGTAAACTGTAAACTTCTTTAATAACACATCAATGCAAACGCAAACTGCAATAGGTTGATATTCACATAAACTTCTACTCATCTGTTAAATTTGCGCATGTAAGCTAACGAACCACAAAATTCTATGGATAAAAGAAAAACGTTTAACCTTTAGGTAGCATTGAAATCGTAAATTATGAAAAGCTTGTATTTATCGGTATTGGTTCGTGGCAAAGGATTTAAAATGCAAATCCTTTTGAGTGTACTCTTATAGGTATAAACCTAAACTCTTTGCGGCGAACAATGATAGGTGATAAATGATAGCACGCATATAAAAAATGCCATAAAGTGCAAGTTTTTACTAAACTGACAGAGTGCAACATGCATTGCGAATATACGGTGGGCGTCAAAACTGTCTTAGATTAGATAAAAAGAAAAGCCATCAAAAGGGGTTAAGGTTTCCGAGCATTTATAGAGTTTTGTTTATGGTTCCGGACGTGAAGGAAGCAAGAAAGGTTTTAAAAAGAAAAAAAAACATTAAATTGCTTTTCAATACGAATGACTTTGATTAAGAAAAAAGGTAGAATTAGAAAACAAGCTAAGATATAAGTAAATTCATTTGTAATCAATCGTTCTTGGTTAGTAGAAGAGAAAACAGTGTAGAATTTTCTTAAGAAAACATAAGAAATAGTTTAATAAAATGTTAGGTGTTGCAAAAGATCCTCTACAGCACACCAGCATGTACGAAAGAATGGAAGAGGGTAGAGTTTTTTTCAAAATCGTAAAATGCTACGAATAAATTGTTTCTTTCTTTGTTTTATTTTTTCTTCTCTGATTTTCGCAGAAAGTGAAGACAGTGATGGCGAGGGAGGTTTGGGTAACGTTTCTCGCGTTATTATACGCCCTCCTGGGGTCAGTGGTAAAGCTAAAAGAGGACATTTATGCTTTGATGCAGCCTTCGAAACTGGCAATCTGGGAAAGGCAGAGCTAATAGGTGAATTTGAATACGATTTATATTTGCGTCCAGATACTTGCAATCCTCGCTTTCGTTTCTGGTTTAATTTCACGGTCGATAATGTAAAACAAGATCAACGTGTCATCTTCAATGTGGTGAACATGAATAAGGCACGAAACCTATTCAACAATAATTTGACGCCTTTGGTAAAATCCTCCAGCCGTCCTAAATGGCAACGTCTACCTAAGAAACACGTCTACTATTATCGTTCACCAATACATCGAAATCATTATGTATTAAGTTTTGCTTTCTCTTTTGATAAAGAAGATGATGTCTATCAGTTTGCTCTGGCTCCACCCTACAGTTATTCCCGTCTACAATCGTACCTGAATTTCATAGAGAATCGACAACAGAATGATAAGAAATTTATACGCACATCATTAACGAAGAGTTTAGTAAGTTCAGATAACTTTGAAGTATGCACTAAATTTTCATATTCGCTCTCAATAGTTAATACTTATTAACTTCATTGTTCAATCGTGAAGTTTCTAAGGGGAATTATGGCATGATTTGCAATGAGTGAAATTTTGAATCTGTTTGTTTAACACAATATTCAACAAGTTCGTAGGATAACATATTGTTGCCGCCACTGTTGACGAATTCATATGACTTTCAGATAGTACCAACTTTCAAACGAAACATGTGCATATTTCATGACGTTCTGACGATTAGTTTACAAGTTGCAATTTTCGAAATAACGGAGAAATTCGAAATTCGGGTGTAGCTTTTTAATGAGAAAAAATACCATTCAAACCAAGAATCTGTTTTAAATGTGTTATCCCAACTCTTCTCCTCTGAAATCAATAAATTGTCGTTGTTGACTGTAAACAAGATCCTAAAGGCATGAATGACGTTAATGGTTCTTGTTCCCCGGCAGTTATTTCGGAAAATATGAAAAAAGTACACAAAATCGTTTTAGAAGATCCGAATGTGAAGTTGCGCCATATAGCTGCCACCTTAACCATATCAGAAGGCAGTATATTTACTATTTTACATGAATATATGTTCATGTAGAAACTCTGTTCGAAATGGATACCACGGTTGACCAAAAACAACAATTATTCAGAGCGCTGTTTGGAGTTGTTTTAATGAAATGAAAAAGAGTTTTTCCGTGCGAAATTTGACAATGAATTAAACATGGATTCATCACTACATCCCAGAGTAAAATCACCAGTAAGCCAAGTGAAGAACAGCTGACGATAGCCGATTAAAGCGACTAAAAAAGTAAAAGCCGGGTTGGACGATTATGGCGAATGTTTTTTGAGCTGCAAATGGTATAATATTCATCGACTATTGCGAAAAAAGGCAAAGGATCTATAGTGAAGACTACATAACAGTCCCAAATTACCTATTCGCAAGACGACCACAATAATGGCAAAATGGCAAAAAAGAAAAAAATAGTGATCCTATGAATTTATTGAGTGACGTGTTAAGTCTGCTGAATCCATCTGTTATTGTTAATGCTAAAAAGCATCGTACATACGACCGACCAAATCTAAAGATATAATTGGTCAATACACAAACAAAGAGGAATTGTTTACATCGTCAATAAGTTTGTACTTGTATTGGGCATCGTTCGAAAGCCTACTAAAAATTTTAAAAGTAAAAGCGGCAAAGCCGATCATTCTACCCGTATGTTCATAACTAACAAAGCGTTTTAATAAAACGGATATCCAAGATTCGGAAAACGTCCAATGCTCCTTGTTTAAAACTTTATTTATTTTTATTCTTTTTTTAGCAAAATCGTAATATCGACCTTATAACGATAGATAAGGTAAGTTCCAAGAGCAGTACTTTACGTACGGAGCGTAGTTTTATACGCGTAATTGTGATATTAAGTCGATCACATGGCAATGCCAGTCCAGCTTCTTACATGTGCCAAGGTTTTCTGGAGTTTTTGTTGAGTAACCACAATATAGCAAAAATATTGCGGGAAAATTTTGTATTCAAAATTGTGCCAATGGCGAATCCGGACGGAGTGTTTTTAGGCAACAATCGTTGCAATTTGATCGGTCAAGATGCGAATCGAGTTTGGCATGTGGCCAACGAATTTCTACATCCTGAAATTTATGCGATTAAGAATATGCTGAAGGAAATTGATAATTCAGATGTAAGTTCTGACAGCCCGAGGATAGGATTTACGATGCTTTTCTTTTAATAAAACTTGATTTGTTTTTATAGATATTTCAAATCGATTTTGTCATAGACCTGCACGCTCATAACAGTCTGCATGGTTGTTTTATTTATGGCAACACTTATGAAGATGTTTATCGCTATGAACGACATTTAGTATTTCCTCGATTGTTTGCTGCAAATGTGAAAGATTTTGCTGCCAACAATATGATGTTCAATGCAGATGACAAAAAAGTTGGCAGTGCTCGGCGGTTCTGCTGCGAGAGATTAAGTGACACCGTCAACGCTTATACCTTGGAAATATCCCTGGGTGGTCATTATTTAAAGGACGGAAAAACTGTAGCCTTGTATACAGAAGACGGCTGTAAGTTTACGACAATTAATGGGTAAGAAATTGAAAATTTTAATAAAATTAATTTCATAGACTATAGGTGCGGACGTAATTTGGCTCGCACTCTCTTGCAATATTATCGTTTTATCAATATTTTAACTGAACCTTTACCGGCTGATGTGCGATCAAAAAAGAGACGACCTAAAACTCATCAGGGTCGGTCTAGATCGCGACAGCGTTATGAAGTAAAACCGCGACCTAAAACTACACGTTGTTCGGCTCCGATATCGTATACCAATCTTATCATCTGCTATGATTCAGGTGGATCTTCAGACGAGGCCTTTTCCCCTGAACGTCATCATCGTTGTGCTCCTCGTAGCAGTAACTTTAGTGGTTATCGTAACTATTATAGAAATCCTGCTAGTTCTTTAATTAGCCAAGCTCAAGATCAGTTGACTCTACTACGAATAAAATCGGGTAAATTTGATAGTTCACATTGTGATTATAAAATCGGAGGTAGAATTCCCACCCGATCAGTGCCTTCAGAACAAAAAGAAGAAAAATTCGAAGTCTCAATTAATATTCCTCCAAAACCTTACCTTTCTATTATTGATCTAAATCAATTGACCAGAGGTAGTTTGAATAAGAAATCGCATAGTTTTGAATATTCATAGAGAAATAGCTTGTCTTTCTATTTGTTAGATTCGAAATTATAAAAAGAAAACTACTCAAACTTTTTATAGAGCAATCTTGCTTTTGAATGAATACCTACGCTAAATGGATCTTTCCTTGTATGTTATTATTAATTATTCCTATTAAATCTTTCAACGTAAAATAATCAAAATACATTATTTTGACAAATGAATAAAAACTACAAAAATAGCTAAAAAAACCAAATTATCAAAAATTGTCATAGAAGATAAAAACGAGAGATGGTGTTTTTTTTGGGAGCACGACTTGGGCACATGATTAAAAATGTCTTGTGTTTGCCATGGCGACAGCGTTATCTTAAAGTCTGAAAAATTTTGTTAATGTCATTAATTTATTTATTTATTTTTTTTTTTGAACAGAGAATATTGTTTGTTTTTTCTTTAAAAGATTGAAAATAATTGAAACTAATGTCAAGAAATGCTTTATAAGTCATGAAGTAATGCATTTTCACATTATATCTTTGTACGATCATTTTAAAGATTCGTACGTAACTTTGCATGCTGGAAAGGAAACAACTTTATTAAAATATCTGTATTACGGAGAGTATAAAAATAGTTATGTGTTATAAAAATTTTATCATTTATATCTACGCTTTGAATTTTTCCGCTTGTATGATCATTTGTAATAAATGCGAAGAGTAAAATTTTGAATTAGTCTCTCATTATTTCTGGTTTAACAAAAACAGGAAGAACAAGAAGTAGAAAGAAGTAGTTTCAGTAAAAATTGCCATAAACTCGTACTTTTATCAATATTTGTCACTCTTTGCCATTTTAAGTATTAATACTATGTTTTTTTTTTAAGTTAAGGGGGGCTTTGAGACTTCCTGTTAGACCGGTGCCTTTATAAAAGAATCCACGAATAACTCTAGGGTATCCGTGAGATCATATGAATAACTTTTCCGTCATTTTCAATTTTCTAAGCAATTTAATGCTATAAAATACTAGAAAATACTCCAATTGCAAAAATATAAATAAATGAACAAATAAAGTAAATAAAAATAAATTACAAAATATATAATAAAAATAAAGTAAGGCTGGCTTGTAATTTATTTCGGAGAAGCAATTTTTCTTCTAAGTCAACTAGACAAAAAGAAGCGTCGTTTCAGATTCCCTTTCATATTTAGGCATAATAGGCATAATCAGATCCAAAAAAACTAAATTAATTCTTTATATTTATCACAGTTGCTAAAACTCTTAAAATTCCTCGATTGCAATTGCTAAAGGGATTTATATGAACTTGACACTACATACGGAATATATTACTGCATGAAGGGAGAAAATATCGATTCTTCGTATATATAAATTTCTTTTGCGAACATAGAAACATTTCGAAGCTAATATACGCCCATCGAGGAAATGAAATTAATACGGCTTGATTTTAAAACGCGTATAATTTTTTTTGATCGTTACTTGAAATTTGGCTATTTAGGTATTTGAAAATGGATTCTTAAGCAATCAATACTGTTTTGTTTAAGTTCAACTTGTAGAATGATTCTCGTAATTTATTGCCGTTTATACAAATATAATATCACATTGATATCACATATCAATGTATAACAATAACAAAGAAAAGAAATCTGAGATATTAACAAAAATAAACAAAACATTTCAAAGGTGTTTTGATACAACAACAAAAATTGTATAAAACACTTAAAGTGTGGTTAAGACAATAATTAAGACAGACATCTGTATGCGTTGATATTAAATATAAAATTGAATGAGTTAATAATAAATAATTATAAAAAAAGACAAAAAAACCAACAAGTTGGTTAAGCTCAAAAAACACAGCACTCATATGCAATTTTAGTCAGGAAAATCGCAAATTTTTTTTTTTTTTCTGATAATTTAATTAACACCAACTCTTATTGAATTAGCAGTCAATATAAATTTTATACAAAAAAGACAACATTTATATAGCAGACAGGGACCAAATCGAACAATTAGGCTAAATCTGTCTGTATACGCTTTTTTGCATTTTACATTAAAATTATAAAAAAATTCCAAAAAGTAATATTTTTACTTGTTACGCTGTAGCAACATTTTTTCTCTCCTTAGTTACGATATGACTTTTCCTTCTTAAAAAGTAACTTGCAATCCTTAATTTATTGAAAATTGTATGTATTTTTTCAACACAAATTATATTTTCGGCAAACGTTTCTTATGCACGGGAAGATTTTATAAAACTGAGAAATTTTCTTTGACAAAACCTTTTAATGTTTTTCTTTCTTTTTCAATGGACGATTGCTCAATCGCTTCTTCCTTCGATAAAAACCAACAAACGTGCAAAGTATACTTGATTTGACATTTCGTTTGTTTTTTACCACTGAGGCAGGAATTTTGAAAACTATGTATTAATACTCTGAATTGTTAAGTTCTGTAGAAAATTTGTAAATTTTTTAAACTTAAGAAGTTAGCCTTTTTAAAATATTTTTTAATATTTTTGTTAGATTTCTGGGCATAGAAAGCTGCAATATTGCTCCCCTTAAGAAACCAAAGAATTGTGATTTGAATGCTATTTTCGTTTAACAAATTGTTTCATTTTTCTTTCTCGCTGACCCTCTCATAAGATATAAGTCAAAACAGTTGCTTTAGTAGGACAGTATTATTCAAATATTGTTATGTTGGGTATTTGAAATTCGTTTTCAAACGTAGTTAAGTCTATCTCTCTCTCTCTCTCTCTCTCTGCAACTTTTCTTTGTATTCGTAAATATCCCCCACAAAGTGAATTACGATAACTGGGTTGAAAAAAGAAATAAGATAAATTGCACTTAGAAATGTCAAAAATGTTGTTGGTTTTTTGTTGTGTTTAACTTTAGAGAAATATATATGTTTTTGATCTTTTTTTTTAAATTACTTTTTATTTAATTAATGTTGCACTAAGTTGACTGACACTTTTTTTAGAAGTTTTAATTAATTATTTAGAATTTGTTTTAATTTCTTATAGTTAACCACTTTAAATAAGCGCTCCGCCGTTTTTTACAAACTCTCTAACACTCCTTCATTAGCACGATACTAAATGTTTTTCCATTGTTTCGTTTTCCTTCTTCATTGTCGTATTCGTGCTTCGACTAGTGATGTCAACTTTAAAATTTTTGTAAAGTAAAGTACGATTCATTGTAGTATTTTTCGAAAAACTTTAAAGGCAAATAAATATCTTTAAAGTCATTTATGTGAAAACGAGGTTTCATAAATATCTTTTTGCCGAATTATTTTGTTGTCTTGTTTCTTATATATTTATTATTTCGTTGTATAAAAACTTTTTCAATATTACAAATTTATGCGGCTTTATTTACTGTTTCCTTTAGTTTTCAAATCTGTTCTGTGAGAATGTTAAGTTTTCCTATCAATAAGACGTTTTTACATATGCGTCTAAGTTTGGGCAAAGTTCTATTTAGATCTAAATCATGTTGTCATAGAAGAACCTTTAAAATAGAGGGTTTTTCCATTTATATTGTTTTCCCATAAGTTTTTGTAAAACACCCTGTAATTTAGGTTTTTGTATCCACTAACAGAAAATAAAGTTATTTGTTTTGTCTTAACTGTAAATATTGTATAGTTCGGGTGGTCGCGTACGTAAGATTATTACAAACGAAATGAAAAAAGATTTAGCAAGGAATTTTTCATACTAAATCTCCTACAACAGTGTCATCTGCAGTTAATTACGGTTTGTACCAACTCAATGCAAAGCAATCGACAAAATTTCGTATGATTTCCAACAGTTTATTTGTTTTTGCGGGCACGTGTACATTCGTTTAAGGGAGTAACTATTGTAACAATATGAAAAAAAGAGATTTTTAATTTGACGAGGAAAGAAAAAATGATAACACTTCAGGAGGTTATTAATAGCTCATGTAAGTATTAAAGAAAAATTACTTTAGAAAAACATAAAAAAATGGCAGCGCAGGAATCGTTTTTGCGAGGCGTCGTTAATTCAAGAAGTTCTGTGGCACGCAGCATAATTGATACAAATTTTAATAAAAAGAAAAATTCTTTTAATCTGCATTCCTTTCTCAAGAAAATGAGATTAGATTATTATCGATTTTTGGTGTTTGAATTGAAATGTTCAACTTTCGATCGAAAAAAGGGTCACTTTTGTTAACCCTTTGCACACTTTCATTCATGTTACAAGCAACTCGAAGCAATTGCAGTTGAAAGATCATATTCGCGTATAAGTAAATGATATGCTGTCTATCAATTTTAAAAATTTCAGCCCAAGGTTTTAATATCTTGGTAGAAACACTTACTCTCCCTCGAATCGCTCTCAGCCTCTCTCTAACCACCTAGCACTCGTCTCGTTGAACATACGCTAGCACATTTTTCTTTGGAAGTGCTTTGAAATGATCATTCTCCAAATATATCTATTAATGCGGTAGAGAAATTATAAATCAATAGGCAAGAGATTAGGCTGTAAATTCCAAACAAGGCTTTATTTGACATAAACGGACGGAAAAATTTGAAATTTATGATTTTTTTTCGAAATCGCCTTCTTCTTTCAATTTAGCTCAGTTAAATTGCTAGCCACTTTCGAAATTCAAAAAATCCCTACGGGAACATTGTTTCGAAAAGCTCAGCTTTTTAGATGAGACTAAATTAATATTAACTAAGGAAAATGAACTGAAATTAAACACAGCACTCAGTTAGAATGTTGCTTAAGAACAGAAAGACTACTTATTTGAATAACCTTGCGGGATTTTAATTGAGCTTTTGATTCCAGTAGTGTTAATGTTCCCTTCTAAGGAAGGTGACGTTTGCGATTAAGGTGATTAAGTGAAATAATGGTTCCCGATTATGTTAAGTATTGTTCATGTTTCTTTGTCTATTCATATCATCATTTCATTTCAATAAGAGAGTACTGTTTAAATTTTGTGTTATTGTTGTTATTTTTTAAGCACCTAACAACCCTGAAATTCGACAGTTGCCACCTATGATTGTTGCGATTATATTGAATAGGGCGCTACAGAAAAGAAGAATGCTTTATAATTGTGATAAACTCTTACAAAGATGTGGAGAGTTACACTAAAGCCGCTCGCAAAATTCGCGGAATTTTCGGTCGAGAAAGTGCACTTATTGTGTCAACAATTCGAAAAGTGATCAAAAAATTTGAAGACGCTATGGCGATTGTCGATGGTACGTCCCCTTTACGTCAGCATATCGATCGGTCTTTTAAAAATATTGTTGCTGTAAACGAGAGTTTGATCGAAAACCCGAAGACAGCAATTCGGTGTTGCTTTCAACAAGATAATGGAGTACTTGTGGCATTGACAACATGTGGTTCCACACCGCGTGTGAAATAATCGATTTATTATTGCAACGATTTTCAGATCAGATCTTTTCACAAAATTCTTGTCTATTAAGATCATGCGATTTAACGCTGTGCGATTTCTTTCTTTGGGGTTTTCCGAAACGTCGGGTTTACGCGAATAAACCAGAAACAATTTTTGAGCTCAAGGCCAAGATCAAAAAGTTATCGAAAATATTGTGAAAGGAATGACGGCCTATCGTCAGAACGGATGGGGCCATTCCTCGGGAACATGTCTTCTTTACAAAGCAGTGAAAATATCTCAACTCACTAAAAATTTTGTTTGAATCATATAGTGGACTCTTATTGAGCAATCCCCCTCCCCTTAAATTTGTTGCTATTTCAATAATAGTGATAAAGTCTTTATAATAATTAAGCGACCACCAATACATTACATCGTAGTAATGATGTGGCGTTCTTTTACCATGTGCTTTAAAATAAAAATTGAAGTTTTGAAAGAAAGCATAAATTCTGCTTTAATATCATAAAGGTTATATATAAGGACTTAGCCGCAGCCCATTGTTATTTAAGTGAAGGAAGAGAAAGACTTTCATCATTAAAATGCACAAAAATATCTTCAAAACGAAAAACTTTTACTCGAAAAGATAAAAGAAAGTAAGAAAACAAGAAAACCTTTAACAAAACTGAGATTTCCTTAGATTTTCAATGTTCTAGTTTTACAGATAAATTTTCCGAAATTATTAGAAATGATTGCATAGTTGGCGTCCGTTGTTCAGCAGCAAACTTTTAACTACAATAGGAAATCTTTGGAAAACTTGAAATGCACTTGCGGGATATTTGAAAGTGTATGCAAACGTAACAGCGAAGGCAAAGCCATCGTCGAGGCAGCAACAGACTGTGCCATTGCACTACACGCATATACATATATATGTTTGATAAAGGACGGCAGTTAATTGATTTTAATTGCCTGCTTAATGGTTCAGTGATCTTTTGGTCAAATGACTTTCTTCACACACACGCACGCACATATACACACATACACACTTGTACGCACACGTATCCGCGCGGGCAGAATTTGTGTTGTAAGTGGCATCCAGGATGTCATAACAAACGCTTGAGCAACTCAGGAAGAAGGAAGTACGCGCGCACACATATACACATGCAATTGCATGTGCGTTGATATAATTTCAAAAATTATTATTTGTCTTCCTTTTGTCGCACACTTCGTTCTTAATTCAAAAAGTTTTAGTGATGTTTTTCCGTAGCAGTTGAATTTTTCAATTTCTTTATCACCAACTTGAGTTCGCGTGTGATTTTCCGCTTATAACAACTATTCTTAGTGGATATAAGTGCACACTCCTTCGAGAATATATGCAACAACACGACAATTTGCAAATCGCGCACAGAACTTCAATTCAGAGTATGTCTGCCTGTCATTTGAAAGTCAGTCTAGTTAGTTTGCACATACGCGTCCATACGCGCATATATAAACCCATATACAAGCAGTTAATGTGCAAAGTTTTGCCATTGATGCAGCTATTAAGCAGCAATGAAAATAAAATAAAAAATTTGTGATGAAAACGGCACACACCTCGATTACCGAACGCCCATCTACCAACACCAATAACCAAATTACACATAAATGTGAAAGAGACTTTTAAAAGTATTTTCCTTTTTTGTTATTTTCGCTTTCTTTCATTATTTCCGTTTTTTTTCTTCCTGAGTAATGATGTGTGGAAATTTATATGAGACTTGGCATCAGCTTAAACACAAAAATTACCCAAATAAAAACTAATGAAAAAAGAAATTTTATAACGTCATCAATGCGTAATAAATTGAAGAATTTATTCATCATTTCGTTAGTCAGTTACTCAGGTACTTATTTGTATAATACCGGTTTGAATTGCACTTCCTGGTACGGCCAGTAAGAACAGCAACAATTAAATATTAATCTTATTTTACGGTATCCAATGTAAAGGTACGAAGCTGAACAAACTATTCACTGTTTATAATAGAAAATTGCGAATTTATATCAAATAAAATGTTATCTATTTAGACTTTACCTTTTTAGAGGTCACTTCGTAGAGACCATGAAACGTATTACGTAAGCTTTAGATTTGTGGGACTACCTAGTCACGAAGTCCTTTATCCCGCGATGCAGCTATACACTGGAATATTCTGGGTATAGTCCAGTTGGTGTTCCTCTCTTGGAAATTTTCCCATTTAGTATCCCTCAACCACCACAATGATCCCCGAAGCTCCGTGTTCGGTACTCAGGTCACAAGGCATAGGCAAGGCTGACATAGCAATATAGTATAAGAAGCCTTCTCGTTTGGGTACCTTGATCTCCGTGGACTAGTTTAGGTTTTTGCATCGGCTATGCCCCCGGAAAGTAAATCTTACTAACACAGCTTAAGCATATTTTGTAGTCGGAAAGTTATTGATACAGTTGATCCAACACCCGCAATGCTTTTGGTTCAATTACTAATTCTTTAAAACTAGCAGGAATGTTGCTAGTATGGAACTACTGAGAAGTAAAGTTCCCTCTCCCTCTCCCCATGCTACTTCCTATAATCTACTAAGATACTCGTCGCTTGTCATGAGTAGTTAAACCTTAAACTCTTTTGTTCTTAGTCCTTCGGTCTTTCTTTATAAAGACTCGACGTTTTCAGCGAGGACCGTGTAGAGATGAGAGTCTCGGTACATGACACGCTAAAACAGTTTCGTATAACACAGTAAAAGAAAGCCATAGATATACATTTCTTGTAAGAAAAAAAAAACAATTATTAATCAACGACAACAAAGATTTTTGTTACTTAGTGCCTTAAGACGGATTATTAAAGGAGGTTATATAAATTAACAATTAAGTTAATTAAGGCCGGGCTGTGGACGGCTCTCGTATTTGCATAGTCTAAGTGACTCGTATAGCAAGAATTCACATAAGGCGGAATATGTCTAACGTGTTATAGGGACGTCTTTCGGGTGATATTTCATCGATATTTTGTTCAAGCCTATTATCTTTTTACAAAAATCATGCGGCATCGAAAATTGCTTAAAAATTTGAATTTCAGCTATTGATTAAGCTAGTGTTTGATTTCTAATGTTTTTAGGATCACGAGAAGTCAAAATTTTAGAAAGGGTTTAACATAAAACTGCGGGGAAAAGCATGTAGGCGCTGTAAGGAACAAAATCCAATGGCCGTGCTTTCGGACAATCCAGAACTTCCTCCATTTCCATTTCCTAGGGCTGCGCGGTCGCAACTATCGCTCCGGAGTTTATTCTTAGCCCTTCGGTTTTTGTTGCGCTTTACCTTAAGTCACGCATATCTTCCTGTATCTCATTAACACTATTTTATTCTTATCACTTACTTTTAATAATTCACTAATCTAATCTGTCATCATTTTTTAATCACTTAATCTTAACGCCGAGTTTTATTAACGGATGACTTACTAGATATGATCGTTCATGGATTATCAAGGGAGCAGGAAGCTCCGCCTTTTATCTTTAGCATAAAGCCTTCATCCGCAGTTCGACTTTGCCGATCAGTTGACTTTTTACTCGACATTGGCTTCGATTAAAGGACGTCTCCGTCGTGGTGTGCGTCCTGTTCTACTAGATACTATCTTTATGCCCCCATGGGGAAGAAGGAAGCTCAGTCCCTTATATTTTCTTTGAAGCTTTCATTCTCAGTTCTCAGATCGGTTGGTTTGTTACTTGAAGTTGACTTCGATTAAGAGACGTTCCGTGAGACGTGATCTTTACATCTTCATGGTTCGTTTTCCTTTCTTTTTAAGCCTTCATTCTCAGTTCGGCGTTACCGATCGATTGGTTTTTTAATTGAAATTTATTTCAATTAAGAGACGTCTGTGCCTTGCTGTCGAGTTTGCCTTACAAGATCTTATCTTTATTCCTTTATGGCATGCTCCTTATAAATTAAAGAAAAATTGGGAACTTTTCTACTGTTTTCTTTATATTGTATAATCTTTTACGAAAGATTAGAAATTCTTAAGTATTCTTTTCAAGCAAACACATTATTATTTATTTTTACCAGTCTTAAATGTTACGTCACACACTTATTATAAGCGCTTTATTAAAAAAAAAGGTAAGTAAAAGAAACGAGAAGGGACATATCGACTGGTTTAGAATTGTTGCTTGCATTCAATGCTGCTTGATTAGAGCCCACTTATTATGGCAAATCTTCAACCTAAAATGAGAGGAGTTTTGAGAACAAAATTTTGCAATTGTGCGCCTTTTAAAGGCAAAACCTGTTTATTCTGCTGTTGGTGGCGGGTGGTTAAAGTTAAGAGAAATTTTAAATTCAACCTAAATTGCGTTTAAATTGATTTAAATTAATGAAGAAAAACATTTAATTGCATTTAAATAATGCCGCTCGTTATACGAGTCGCCGTATACTGCCTACAAGTGCGACAACAACAACCTTAATAAAGCAAAAGAAACATTTGCTGTAACATCTCCTAAAAACCGATATACGAAAGTGTATGTATGTGCGTGTGTGTGTGTGTGTACGTGTGTCTGTGCTTATATCTGTTTGTGTAGGTGTATGGAGGTGTAGAGGAGGTGAAATCAAAAAGTCATCAAACTGTGCATAATTGCACACAAGGGTGTGTGACAGATGTCAATGTTAAAAGAAACATTTGTGCAGGCATTCTGAACTAACAACGACAAAAAATCAACAACAATAGCAATTACCAAACACATGCTAAGCCCGACAACGAGAACATAGCAAGCGTACCTATGATTTTACTGATGCAGCCACAGATTGGCAAACAGCGTACGTACCAAAAGATAGATGCATACACAAACACATACAAAGGCCAACATGGCTCCCAAAAAAACAAAAAGTACAGGTCTTAAAGCTCAATGCCTACTATTTTGCTGAGTCATATAACACACACACACAAAAATCAAAGGGAAGATTAGACGATGATTACACAGATGCCAAAACACATACAGAAGGAGTAGAAGGCATTCTTTTTTTTGTTGTTGTTTCTCATGTAGGTATCGTACAAATATGCCTTACATGGTCTTTGGCTGTTGCGTGTTTACGCATTGTGTAACCAACCAACCGACCAACCAACCAACCAACCAACAACAATAACATTAAAACCAAACCTCGATTAGGATTCAATCTGCTACCATTTTGCAATTCGAGTAAGTATAGTGACTTTGGGGCTCATAAAATCATGGACAAAAACTTAGATATTTAGTGCACTCTTCCACTCGGCCTTTTTCATAATAGAACAATAAAAATGCAACAACAATTGTGCATTTTTTGCTTAAGTGTAGTCTTTTCTAAATGGGTAAACGATATCACTTGAATTACTTGCACCATATTCCTGGAATATTCTGCTTCTTTTTCTCAGAAAATTAATCGCTCGATGAGTTTGTGATCTTTGTCGGCAAAAATGCTTTCATCATCAGTAGAAGCGTATCAAAGTCTTGACGCTTTAGTTATGGTGCCTCCCTATTTTAAACTAAACTAAACTTTTTTCAGTTTTTACAGGACGGTTAGAAGTCGTTGTGAACTTTAGCTTCGAATTGTTATTAGGTTTTGGTTGATTGTTGTCTTTGGCCTTTAGTGCTAACAATGCTCTCTGGTTTAAAATGTAACACAGGATGAAACACTTAAAACGGTTTAGCTGGAGGTATTCTTCAAGGGGCAATTAACTGATGCATATATGTCCACAACAGGCATACACATCCACATACGCATTCAGACACTAAGCATAGGAAGAACATACGATGTTTCAATGGCTGTGTACTGGAGGAGGTATAAGGAAAGTGCGAAAGGTTTTCGAGTTTTTAACGCAAACAAATCCTTATACACATAAGATAGTGAGATAGTGAGTGAAACAAATATATAGATATCTGAAGCTTTTTTTTTCTTTTTAATTCAACGTGCTTAGCAGCAAGCCCTATAAAATCGCCATTAACAACGTTGTTAAATCAGAAAAGTTTTGTTATGATACGAAAATCTGGTAGGATGAAAAAAATCGAAAAAAATTTAAATCATTTTCGCCTTTAGAACAAAAGGAAAAATATTAAAGAGCTGGGAGATTAACTGACCAGCCTTTAGGGAAAACTTTCAATTGATTCTTCGTCCTTTCCCTTTCATTCGATTTACGATTCGTTGTTATTAAAGAAAGAAAAATTCTATACGTTTCTTTTTGCAAGTGTGTAAAAGTCAAGACCGAAACTGATAACTTCCAATAACATGATAAAAACAAACAAACCTACAACTAAACTGAAACTGTGTAAGAGAATAAAAAGCCAATATAAAGAACATAATAAAAACAACAGGAAACTCCCAACAATTTCCTGCTTGAAAATGTCAACAGCACTCGGGCAATTATCTGAGGTGCAAAAAACAAATTAAAAATTGACAAAAACGAAATAAATAAAAAAAGGAAGAAAACTTCCCCAACTTCCTCAACATACAAAAAATAGTTTAGAAAAAATTATAAACGAAAAAGGGAGAAACGTAATAACACGTATCGTTTTCTAGGCACATTTTTATTTGCAGGCAACACAAATATAATTAAATTATAATTATATTTACATTCATATATGAACCACCAACATACAACAAGCTGTTTCTTACCTGAATTTTGTTTATGCATGAGAGCAGATGTGTTGCTTCTGTGACTTGCCTAGGAATGGTTTTCAGTATCGTTCTGTTAATATTGTCACTGCCGTCCTGTAATAGTTTTAACAGCACATTTTCAATCATAATTTTTCAATTCCTTGCCGGCAATTTCCATGCTTTCATTCAATCTCAATCTCCAAGCCTTTTATTTAGACGACTGTACTTCTTATTAACTTCGAAATTATTAACTTTTACGTTTTTATTAACACTGCCCTTGTCTAATTCATGTATCGAACGATCTGTTACTGTTCGTGTTGCTGGATTATGGATTACATTACCACTGAGTCTGAAATCCTTCGAAGACCCTTTGAAGAAGTTTAAAAGAAAACTGACGCCACTCTCGTACTTCGCACTCGTAATGTATGTCTTGTCGCTGGTAACAATTCTTAGAACAAAATGACTACGTTCTGAGCCATCTACCTGACTTATATGGACACTTATGTTGTGGTTTCTTTTTTCTACATGAGCAACTAATAAGCCTTGAAGGCTTTGTAATTACTTAATAAAAAAAACAAAAAATGGAATCAATATGAAATGAAAAAAAATTCGGATGAAAAAATGAAAATTATACGAGCTCTTGCATAGGTCATTTGGAAAATGGTGCTTCCAGAAAAACGCTTTTAAGGTTTTGGTAGATATGTTATTCACGTCATATTGAGAAATTTTGTTTTCTAATCCCTGCAGCCTGAAACTGTCCTTCCAAGTTCAAATGTTCCTTCTGGTTCTCTTTCCTCGACGATTATTTGCTTAAAAATACCTCTTTCACCTTAAGCGTGAAAAACAGAGATCGCATGTTTTACAATTTAGTTGAACCGAAAGAACAAAGAAAAAAGCCACAAAATGTATAATTCTTTAGCAGAATTCATAATCAAATCCAAAAAATGTACTCCTTGATAGAAGCACTCTCCACGTAGCGATTGTTCCGCTGGACTTATGCTAGCATATTTTTGTTTGGAAATGCTTCGAAATGATCGTGAATGCCCTTTTTAAAGACATCTACTGATACATTGGAGAAGTTACAAATCCATAGGCAAGAGATAAGGCTGTAAATTCCCAACAAGACTGTTCCGAGCCTTTGAAGAATATCTACGATACTTGTAAAAAAATATTTGTAGATAACGAATTTCTTTCCACACATCCTAAAAAGTTGAAAGCATGGGCTAAGCCAACACGAAAAAAAAAATTGATCTTCTGAAAAATTTGTAGTGATCGATCCGTTAATAGAGTTATTAGGTGTATAAATAAGTTTGCGCGGTTTGAGAGAAGATGACCACACCAGATGGTTTTGTTGAAATTATTAGTTAGAAAACGTAATATCGTAAGTTTGACCATCCGGTGACGACATAAACTTGAAATATTAGTGCCTTCGTATCAAACAAGTTTTTTCGTGCGAAAAGACTAACAAAAAGTCGCTATTTTCGTACGAGCGATGAAGAGTGGTCGTGTTAGGATATCCAACTATTTACAAAGTATTAGCTTTCAACTGAGATGCCTCGAAGTCATCGTACGTTAGAGCCGTTAAATCTGACTTGTCCTTATCTTATCCCCGACTTACTACTAACGTAGCTTAGCACCCTCTAGCACCCGAATAAAAGATACAGGAGCTCAAAATGAACAGTTTCGAGTTCTTAAATGTTATATAAAGTTATAGGTGATGACTGGCTTAAATAAATAAAAAAAAAATAAAATTTTATCTTAATTGTTATTAGAAATAGAAAATCATATCTTTGGGTAGCGCTATAATTATTAGGTCTAGTAGCGCTTGAAAAAATTTGCAAAAATTAGTGTTTAAGTTTCCAAACGTTTATAGTTCTTGAGAAATAACTTTTTCAGATAATCATTTGTTTCTAAATCTCATAAAATAATGTCAAGCATAATTGTATCGCAATCCAACGTTGACGTCAATACCATCAGGTATGTGAGGTTAAAAGAATAAAAACAGAGAAGTTTTACTTCTCATGAAAGAATGAAACCTCAAGACATTCTTTTTTCCTTTTTTTGAAAGAGAAATTGTTAAACATTCTTAAAATGAAAATAAATGATAATATGCACGAGACAACCAAGTAAATTTATAACAATTGTACCTTTATTGTACACGACACATACACAGAAACACACATCTACATGTAAGTGTATGTGTGGAGTCTTACATCCGTGAACATTTTTCTTATGTCACATGCACACAAAAGCACTTAATTTCATGTGAAAGAGATTTTCAGCAAAAATATATAACCTTCACCTCGTAGTGACAAGCGGACCTACACACATACGAACATATGCGTATGCATAAGGAAAACGTTAAGAATTATATGAATATTCTGCATTTTAGATACAAAAATGAAAATGATTTAAACTGTTTGGGAAAAGGGAATGAAATGCGTACACACATGCACATACGCATAGACGCACTCATATACAAACAGGAACATTATAAAGAGAACGAGTTCACTGATGAAATAAATGTGAAACATTAAAAGTGTGTGGATGCGTACGTGTATAAGTGTATTGTATGTAATGTATTTCATTTCATCTCATCTCATGTCCCAAATGCAATTTATATGTATGTATTACGAACATCTATACACATGCATACGCATAAACGTACGCAGGAAAAATTCCAACGTAACGAGAAATAAAACAAATAAAACTTGATGTGTATTTCTATCATCCTCGTCTATAGCCTGGAATACATGCATAAAAAAAATATTTATGTATATATATACATATATACAGACACCCAGAAATATATACAGACACCCAGAAATATTTACAGAAGCAGATGCACACATATTCACTTATAAGAGTGCAAGACTTTTTCTTGTACATCGATGTGTTGACTACGGCTTGAGGGATTTTCCTTAAATGACTTTTGGGCTCCATTCACATGACGTCACCACCATTTACATTGTATTAAGCGAGAGAGAGCAGCAATCATGCATGCATGTGCGAATGATGCACCTTACAATTGTATTAAGTAACGTTTGCTGTAACAAAAGCAATCCAAGCAATCAAAGCAACCCAAACAAAATAAAAAAGTAACCCTTTACACAGAGTGCGATCAACTCTTCCTTCTCTCATCGCCACTATATGTTTTCTCGCTTGTTTCCTCGGAAAATCCCAAGCACTAAACACGCACAAGTTCACATATTCATTCATGCTTGACAATCTGTTTCACATTCATTTGTAAGCTTTTTTCATTCGTATCATTCATGTTTCAACGATATTCGGTTCGGTTGGTTGATTGTTGGTGGAGTACGATGTTAGATGTAATTCTTGTTTGGCTACGCAATTTGTGTTGTCTGCCTCTCATAGTTTGTTGTCGTTGTTATTGTTGTTGCTATTGTAAATTTTGTATTACGAGGAAATTTTGATAAATTGCTTTTATTACCTTTTGTCAAATTGTACTCTCGTGTGTTGTATTGTGTTATGTTGTTTTGTATTGCTTTCTACCACATCACCTGTGTCTATAAATTTCTATGTAAAAAAGATTTTCATGTGTATACATCATCACATACAATTAATATAACATGGAGTAGCATGTGCGTACTATTCTACAGATTTGTTTATAATAAAACAAGATAAATCTAGATTTAATTGTATTGTTTACTGACGTCATGGGCTTTTCTTATCTGTGATGATGTATGATAAATATTTTTAAAAATATTTAAAATATTATTTCTACGTAACATTTTAGAAATAGATTCGCATTTGTGAAGACTTTTTGAATGAATAAAATGTTGCATTTTTTTTGTGTCTCAGACTTCTTTTCCATAAAGGCCTTACTTAAGGTGAAGAAAACAGAGACAAAGTTGGATTTTTGCTTCTAAGTTACTCTTTTTTGTAATTAATGTATATTTGCCGCAATATTGACTTTGACATTTAAGTCTTTTAGTTTTTATAACTAAAGATGCCAAAGATGGGCAAATGGTAAAATGATAATGATTTGCTGGGAATGAGAATTGCATCCACTCCTTCTTAATACTTTCGAGTATTGCTTGGAATTGATCCGCGTTTTCGGTTAACAATGATATTGCTCTCTATTGAAGCTAATCTTTGTAAAGCTAAATAACTAATTTCTAGATTCTAAACTCAGTGATAATATATTGATTATTGATAATTGAGAGGTTCTAGTAGGAGTCTTTCATAGTTGAGCAGAGAATTCCAATTAAAATTAATTCGTTAATTTTTTGGGTTTAATTGAGTTATTATTTTAGTTGTTTTTCCTTATTTCTGTTCTCCAACTTTTGCCTATAAAGCGCTGAGACGTACGAGTATGTCCACCACAATCTGTTCGCAATGCGCGAAGCCTGCCTACTACAGAATCAGTATTTTTGTAATAAGTTTTTTACAATTTTAACACATTCAGTGGTTGTTAAACGGTCTTTATTATAACATGGCAAACATTACATAAGACATATGATGCCCTGAATGACAATGCTGCTTTACGTATACTAGTGAGAGAAGGTTGCCAAACCAGACAAAGAAATGGATAACTTGGTATTATAAAGAACAGTCGCAAGTAAGAAATTTTGTTAGTGAGAGATGAAAAAAGAAAAGTAAGATAATTAGCGTTAATAACAGCTCTGCTAATGCCAGGTACATGTATTTGTATCGATGTTGTTAATATAAAAAATGTTGAAATTTTCTCACTTTTCTACACGGTAAGTGTGATAACTTCCAGCTAAAAATGATTAATATTTTGAAGAGAAAAAAAAAAGAGAAGAAAGTAAAGTAATTAGAAAATTGTTAACGGACAAATCCTTCACTAAGCTGTAGAGGAAAAAATATCCTAACATTTTAACACTTTCATCGCAAAGTATTGCATTAGCGTGCAGAAGTGTGAGAAAGAAAGGGAAGCAAAGAACAAGAAAAACGCGCATTAATAAAGTATAAAAAATAACATTTTGTAATAAAAGAAACGAACAGGTCATCAATAACAATTCTTTTGAAAAATTAACTAAAAAGGATAACACGTAGCTATTCGAAGTAAAATGAATGATATATGAGAAGATCGTTGAGAAAATGTAATAAATAAAAATGTATTAAATTTGCTATAAATGAAGAATTTTAAGGAAATTTTTTTTTATTTTTCTGAAAAAGTGTAGTAAACATTTAAGAACAAATATAGAAGAAATGAAGAATATCCTCGGAAGACAATAAAAATTAGTTTAGAGAAAAAAAATAAAAATATTTTTTAATCTTTCTGTTCTCTTACGTAACAGACAGTGCCTGACCTTTGATAGGAACTTGTAACGAATTCAAACAAGTCTCTCCTTATAAAAAACTTTTCTTGTCTTAAAAGAAAACAAAGTTATTATATTCGTTCCCAAATACATATAAACATTTTTACATTTTTTTTATATGAATCCTTTCTCGTACACATATACACATAAGTATATGCAAAATTCTTGGTTAACTATCGTACACTTATTGTATAGTGCAAAGAAGTTTCAAAAGCAAAAAAAAGCGCAAAATCCGTACGTACGTTCGTATGAATTCCTCGGCGTGCGTGTTGTCAAAAATTGTCAAAGAAACTTTAAACTGACAATTCAAATGTTGGTAATTTTCTATATTTAGTTCAGTTTCTTCAGCTGAAGTTAAAAAATTTCGGTATCTCTTTACTTTAGACGTTTTATAGGGAGTAAATTTCTTGGGTGCAACCAAATAAAAAAAAAAACTGTATAAAAACACGAACGTTTGTGTTGAAAAGTTAAACATAAATGTCAACATTTACAGCGTGAGTGTTAACTCAATATTGACATTACAAAGTTTGTTTGTTCCACACATTCGTGCATACCTATAAATATGGGATTTAGCATTAGTAAGCAAGCAAAGGCAACTATTGTACGGTTGACAGGACGTATGATTGTTCCTTTTTCAGTTTTACTGTAACAACAAGGATGCAGAATATTTGCTGTGTGATAGTTGTGACAATCGTATTAATGTATTTCTTCTGCCTGTTGGATAGAGTGTTTGAAGTTTTTACTTATCGCGTTGTATAGATACTTTTGCAAGCTGCCATTGAAACTGCACTGCAATATTGTGTGTGTGTGTGTTTTTTTTCTGCTATGCTACTGGCCTGTTCCAGATTCACCATCCATGGTGCCTACATACTAAATAATAATTCGCCTCCCCACGTCGTCTCTCGGTCCATTCTGTTACATCGGATATGAGCGCGAATGTCCACGTACCTTTCTCTGCATTGTCCCACCTCGCATGCCACCTCAACATTGATGTTCAGCGCTACTCTATCTTGAGGATAGATCCTCATACCTGTTCCCTCTGTCTCTTTTCATACACGTGTCGCATCTCTTCTGCCAGGATATCAATAGGGGTAGATTCTGCAATCACCATGGTCGCCTCTTCTGAAACAGTACGGAAACCGCATGTCTGTCTTAGCACACTGAGATGGCTTCTATATGTTCTTCTTATACGTTGTTTTCACCATTAGACCTTTAGCCTATAGCTGGCTTGCATACAGCAAGAGATATGTAAACACGGTGAATATAATCTTCTTTGTAGCCGTTCCAGATCTTATGATATTTGGCAAGCGTGGCTTTGCTTGACATGTTTGACATGGCTGACATGTTTGGCTTGCTTGGCTTGTTTTGCTAACTTGGTTTGCTTGGCTTGGTAGGCATTTGGTAGATAAGTATCCTACGTTTCTTACTGCAATATTTTTAATTAAAAATTTATTTATTTTTTATATGAAACGATATCTTTATTTTGTTATCGTTTAAATTTACTCCATTGAGAGAGAGAACGGACGATTACTACACATACATATGAGTCGCCAAGCGAAAGTAAAACAATTGGTTTTAGTAAATGAAAACTACACCCTTAGCCGATTTTCAGTTAACGCAATCGATACCACGGATTGAATTCGGGCAAATCAACAGAACATCGTATTAAATATTGACATTATTTGATCGGCCATCTACCATTAAGAAGTATCTAGAATGATAGAATAGATAAATTCATCAGTCATTCTAATAAAATTTGACAGCTACTCGTTTATAAGTTCTTCATTGGAACTGTACTAATTTAAATAAGAATAAGAATACGTTGACTTTACCTGTTATCACAACTAACCATATTATGAATACCGGCTCACATTTGTCTATTCTCTGCAAAGGATGAAATTGTCATTAAATATTGTCGAGTATTTGTCTCGGGTTAATTTTCTATTTCTAGTAGTTTGATTTTTTATAACAACCACACTCTAATTGGATCTCTTAGATAACCAGAATGTTTAATTCAGTGGTTGCTGTTTTAATTACGCAATTTATTTATTGGTATTAAATGAATTAGCGCGAATCTGTCTGTCCATCATGTTAATGCGTTTCTTCTTCTTGTTTTACCTTCAAGGAGGATTTATTTTGGTTATAACCAAAAGAAATGCTGTCATAAGAGACATTATGAAAAATTACCGTTTTTCAACGACATGATATATAAGAAAATTTCCAAACCAATGATTCCGAACACTTCCGCTAAGAGTGTTGAGGGACGAAGAGCGTCTAAATTGAAAGAAAATCCCATAACAAACCGGACAACGCGATGATGATGAAGATGGCAAAATGGGAAAATGGGAAAACTGAAGAAGAGAAAAACTGAAAGGTAACAAAAACTGCTTAAATAGACGATAGAAAGAATTAAAAAACTTTTTTTTACTACCGCTAAGCTGAGATGAATTGAAATAAATACAAGGAAAAAAAGGAAGAAAACATGAAAAACATGAATGATGCATCAAAGTTGAGCAACTAAAAAAAAAGGAAAAAAAAGAAAAAATTGAAAAAATTACAGGAAGAGATGTAAAGAAAAAATGTAAAAGCAAAACTTTTAATGAGTAAAATATGAGCGTTAAGAAAAAAGACGCTTAACTAAGGAAACCATTTAAATTTTTATGGTTAAGCACAACGTGAATTGTTTTCATTTTTATTTCGCCAGACAATATTTTCACTTCATGAAAATTCTTTTATGCGTCGCGTCGTTATCAGAAACTCACACTGATTTAATTAAGAAGGTGATTAAAACTGATTCCTGTTATTTGTAGCATTAGAACGACCTTACGAAACACGGAAATGAGTGTGAAAACACACTCAAAATTGTAGCAGCTACTTCCGTAACAAGTGTTCGCGTACAAGTTTCACTGACATTTATACAAGAGACTGCCTTGAGCATTAAGTTTATTTATTTTCATTACAAAGCAGCGCTGAGAGTGGTAGTAGTAGTAGTTGGGTCCACTCAACAAAAACAAAAGCGATACTATAATCAACGGCAAGAACATCGCCATCACCATCTCCATCAATATCATCAGCATTAGCGTTAACTACAGTATGAAAAAGATGACGCTGCTAGTGCTTCTGCTGCGGAAGTGTAACGTTAACGGAAATAATGCAAATTTTACGTAGAATTTATTAAAGAAACAAGACGCGGCGTCAGAAGTAAGTAAGTAAGTGTTTGTTTACCGTCACTAAATATTTAAGGTAACATCAGGAGTTTTAAATGCAGCAAAAAGTTTTTATGTAAATTTTAAGCAGGACCGTAGTGTTTCTCCTTTATTTTGTTTATGCAAAACTTATAAATTTAGTTTAAACTTTTGTTTTGCATATTTTGTTAATTTGTGTAGATATTTGCAATAACAAGAAAATAAAAGAGCAAAAACATATTATATTGCAGTACACAGTATACGGACCAAACATTATTCAGTAGAACAATAACAAAAACGATATATACAAGTGCCCGAACAAATTGGTTCCAAAAGGTTACTTCCAGCCACCATCCATAAAACGTAACGTAACACCATCCCCATCCAGACGGCATCGTTGCCAAACCTGCAGCAACAAACCAGACATCTAACTACAAATGGTGTTATTTTGTTGGGAACTGTGCGCAAGAAAAAAAAACGTAAGCCACTACACAGGAAAACGTAGGAAAATAGTGAAAAACTGTAATTAAAATTCAATTAAGGAATTACTTATAGTTTGTGATGGTATTAAGTAAACAAAGCCCCAGAAAATACCAAAAGGTCAAAAAGTTTTTCTACATCGATTGTTATTTAATTTATGATTATTAGTTTTCTTTTTTTTATGCTTAATTTTTGCTCAAAGTGTAAGTGTTGCTGCAGCAAAGACTGCTATTGCTCAACTTTAGTCGACCAGTCGTTTAGTCCACACTTGAGTTACTTTTACAGTTAAACCTATTATTGGTTTATATATATTGATTTATTGTCGCTTTGATTAAAGAATGTAACAATATGTTTGTAATCTGTTGCTATCTCTTCTCGATAGGAGCTATTGTATGTGACTCTCCTATTAGAATTTCTATAAATTATTCGTTTATATTAGTAATGTATAAATGTGGGAATGTGACTTGGGGATGACTTGGGGATAATAACTTCAAGTTAAGCAATTTATTGCACCTTTCGGCAAATAAAGTTAACTTAATTCGCCATCATTTACAAGTTGTGCTATAGCACAAAGCATAATATTACAAATTTACACATTTGTGTCATTCAGTTCATAACACTTTTGCTTTCAGAAGAGACTCCTTCTAGAATAATTGCTCTCTAAGGCAAATGATTAAGATTTCTTTATGCTGTAATATCACTCTGACTGTAATTACAGATCGATCATTTTTTAATAAATAATGCTTCAATTAATTTGTAGCGTAAATATTATATTTCACTCTAAACTGTTAGTTTAAAGATTTATTTATTGATTCATTATCCGTATGTATGAAAATAAATTTACAAAATGTGATTTAAAAGGCATCCCGCGGATTACTACATCATATGCGCCTTGATGATATAATAATCAGAAGGATGGAAGGAAGGAAGGAAATTTGTAAGTGTGTAAGCTGTTTACACTAGATGAGCAGGTGTTAAAATTGAGTGTAGTCTAGGTATCACGGGAATTAATGTGTTTGGAGAGAGAGACGAATTTTTACTGTCATATCGATCGTCAAATAATCAAAAATTTGCACAAAGGCCTTCTTTGATTTTCGAAGAGAGGCATTCGGGTAAAATGTGACAAACGTAAAGGAAAGGAAGTCATTACAAAAAGATGATCTGGAAAGTTCAGTGCGTTCGTGGCAATGTTTGGTAAGGCGGGCTAAGAAAATGAAATCAATTCGAGAGACAAGGTTATTGTAGGAGGAGGAATGAACGACCGCAGAAAAACTTCAGAGCGATTCTAATGGTCTACATTAAAATTTTGCACTCAGAACTACAAAATTTACTAATTCTCAGTAAATTATGATTCGCTTTAATCCATTCGAGTGGCTTTCTGTAGGGCTCCTACACGAATCATAATTCCGAACTGAAATATTTCATCATATCCAGAATGAATGCGCGTCGTTAGATGTTTGGCGAATACTTCGTAACGCCAGGTGTGGTGTGATGCTCCAGACCAAAAAAGATGGTGGGGTTCATAAGAACGACTAGAGGCATGGGCGAGTTTCAAGTGATAAATAGAGTAATTTGTCCACATTCGATTTAAAATTTAATCCACGTATCCATAGCTAGAGAAACAGCTAGAACTTTTTAGAAATATTTATTTTTATGTGATTGGCAGTATTAGTATGAAAAACCTGAAATTTTTTCGAATATCGATGAAATCCTTCGTATTTCGCTAGATCAGGTTACACTAATGATATTGTGAAAAGCATTGAACCCTTTTTTTTGGCAACAAATTACAAATTATAGGTGCGTCAATACCACTTTGTCTACCCGTCACAGTTCCCGGTTATCGGAATGGGATTGTGCGCAGCCGGTATGAAGCGTGCAATCTTACTGTCTGTAGTTCTATTGTTTGTAGTCCTACTGCCCGCAATCCTACTGCCTGCAATCCTACTACCTGCAATTCGACTGCCTGTAGTCGTATTACTACACATTAGACTCGCTTCATACGTAGTCAGCTTTGTCGTACATTTTTTCTTCAAACGATCGTGGCAGATGATAAAATTTTTCTTTGTCAACTTAAATATTACGATCGTACGCAGCCATCTAGGTCCAGAATATACATTTCAACTCTCTCTCGGTCTTTTAGTTTTTTGATAGCAAAAAAAAAAAAAAAAGATCAAAGTCTACTAATTCTCTTTGAAAGACTATCTTTTACTATGACCGGATCTGAAATGGAAGTGCGTAATAGCGGGCGGGCATGAATGAGAGAGGTATATGGAATTACTAAATTACTTTTTTGGGTCTATCTTAACGTGAATACAAGTTTCGTAGAACAGACAAAGTTGTGATAAAACAAACGCAAGGAAATCCGGTGAATTTGGCTTTTGACGAACTATAATACGGACGGCATTAAAAAAGTTAAATAATCGGTAGGGGTTATGCGTTAGTTTGTTAAAGACGTACTCCGTGATGAATTTTAAGGGTTTTTTTTTTGCAAATGAGTTTTTAATGATTTTTATTTCCACCGTTTTTTTTTCGTTTTCAAACAAGTTGGCTACTTTTGCCGTGTTCTACATATTTTGTTGGAAAAGTGCAACTTATTGGCAGAGAAGGACATTAAATAACAAACCAATAAAGCTATGAGAATATTAGAATAACGGCAAATTCAAATTTCACTTCAATAATTTCAGTACAATATTAAATAATAATAGTGTTTATCATTATAATTTGTTTATCACAAAAAAAAAAAAAAATAAATTCTTGGGTTAAAGTAAGATGAGCACTAGCAAGCAACCAAAACTATCGGCTCTATTTCAAAAAAAGAAAAAAGTTAAATATTTTATTTACATATTCTGCAGATATTTTCAAGGTATCCATGGGTTTGACCGCTTCGAATGCGAATCTTTCAAGTAGTTTTTTCAACTGTTTAACTGTATGATTTTACCTAGAATTGCGAAGTAAATTTCTTAAGGATCGATTGATATTGTTGCAATTAGAAGCGGGTTCTTTCAAAAGTTCTGATCTTGATTGGATACACTGACGGCAGAAGATTAGGATTCACATGAGAGTAGTGTGGATGGACCGATAAGACCATCCGTAACTTTTTAACGTTAGCTTATGTTTTGAACGTTGAGGTCCTAGGATGTAGGATATGATTAATCTGAACTTGTTCCATGACCTCTACCACGAAACAGGCAGGTGTAGGACTTCGCTTTTACAGCCATCGGTAAACAAAAGATGCTAAACATTACTCTCTAGAATGTGAGTGCAATTAATTCTCTGAAGGTATAATAGTTAGGGGCACACATTTCAGAAGGTATTCCTTGCAGTTTGTCAAATGCTCATCGCTTTTTTATAAATTAGTGTTTCGAAGAAAAAAGAAGACGAAATCGATATTTGCTTTTAGATGCGATTTAAATGTTCGTAATGCTTTTTATGCACTCGTCACAGTTCTATCTAAACTTGATTTCCCTCTGTGACTTAAAAACGCAGACTCATGGTTTTCTAAGAATAATATTCGCTTACGTAACATATTTATTCGAATCCTTTTCAACGCATCGTATATTAAATATAATAATTTATTGATAAGTTTACGCTTCACTAACAAATAAATCTCACGAATTTTTGAAACTAATAACAGCTGTTTGTGTGTTTATGGCATGAGTTTCACACACAACAAGCAAAGGATGCTATCGTAAAAAAGCTGCAAATACCTATGCTTTCCCTTCTGGAAGTTAAGATAACAAATATAAAATTAACCTGATTGTTCATATAGTGGGAATGTATGTGGGAAAGTGTGTCTGTTAATGTAATGGAAGTAATTTACGTCAACTTAACAAAATCTATATGAGTTGCAAACTTAACGAAATCAATATATAAACGAACACATGTTCATGTGCATGTGTGCGAAACAAGTTAAGGTAAAATTTACTACTCATATATACATGCACACATACGTACGTTCATAGCTTAACCATGAAAATGGAGAAAAACAGAAAACGTATCATATTTCTTAGCACAATAAACTGGGAAAACACTTACATTCACACTTACACTTACGTAAACACATTCCCGTACATAAATTGCTTACAAAAGTAAACATCAGGTTAATGGATATGACACGCCATACCAACATCATTGCTATATCATTAAGGAGTTGGAGACACACATGCAAGCAACATTTGCTAACGCTCAGTTAACCTCGGTGTATTGCTTGGTACAGTACGAGATGAGATGAGGTGTGGAATTCATTTTCTTCTATCTTGAGTTAAGATAGTATTTTTCCTGTAATTTTTTTCCCCATTTCTTCGTTGTTGTTTTTCTGCTAAACATTTTTCGCTCAATAAGGTTTGGTTGTTGCCGTACTTTTATGTCTGATAAGCACAACTTTTTTCATTATTTTACTTTAACTTAGTTTCCATTACCTTACAACATTAGATTTGACCTCCTCGTGTTTATATAGATTTCCTTGTGCTGTAATTTTTACTTTATTCTCTCATCTCACTACAAAGCCACATACTAAACTACACAACATCTCTTATATTCTTTAACGAAAGGTTTAGTATATACATTATGCAGAGAATTGTGCAGGGAGGTAGGTAAGGTAACAGATTTATGGGTGTTAAAAACATAACCAAAGTGCAGATGTATTAGTTTAGCAGTTAGTTGAATACGATCATGTTTACGGAGAGCATGACACTGAAAAATATGTTAAGGCTTGTGAAGCCAAAGCTTTGCTAAACCTTAACTAATTCCTCTCAGAGTTTGATATCATCTCTTGATGTACCGAAGTGCAATCTATTGCATTAAATTTTAATGGCATGCAACTTCAAAGAATTAGTTCAAATTAATGGTTGCAATTTGATCACTGAAAATGTTTGTCACCTTATGATTTTACGCTTAGAAAGAACAGATGATTTTTCAATTTATCAACGATTGGGGCTATTTGGGGCTTGGTACCCGCATCAATGCAACAATTTTGATTAGCTAATCTATGAGACAGTAAATCAACATAACTTTTAATCCAATTTGTAATCCAGGCTTACAGAGAAATCATCTTACCGCCGTATTGCGCCTGTTTTTCCTTTTAAAGCCCGTATCAAGATGCATCAATTGTTGCCGGTAATGTTTCTCACCGATGGTATCTGTTGCTTATACTACACTATGTCCTTGCGATCTCTTTAAGTAAAGAGCATTAGCACAGAAGTAAAATTACACAGGTTTGGTATTGAGGATTATTTGGAGTGCAACCATGAATTTTTTTGCTGCTTAGTTTGGCTACTGCATAGCCAAGTAGCTAACACTAGGACCACGGATGTTGATTATAAATCTATTTTCATCAAAGTGAGCGAATTTGACGTATACAAGAAAATTGAAGTTTTTTTTTCCAGAGAAGAAGAAGCAGAATAAAAAGAATAAAAATCAATTTTAAGTCAAATTTTTTAAATTGACCTGGTGGCAGCGTGCTGACAAGCAATGGATCTACGACGTTTGGGCAAAACTATTCCGGAACCGCTTTCGAGATGGGCTCTTACGGACCTATGAGTGGTGCACTTTCACGATCCTCTCGCATCCTTGCATGATTGCTACTAGGTTAACCACGCCCGATTTCGGCATCTAGGAATCTAGTAAGCACGTTTTTCCAAGGGGCCCAAGTCGGACGGGCGAGAACTGTATGCTCCGCATCATCATGTGCGGTTCCACGTAGGCCGCAGGCGCTATTTGCCCGCACACCAAGGCGGCAGACATAGTTTGTAAACTTTCCATGCCCAGCCAGAGCTGGATTTATTAAAAAGTTTGCTTCTCCATGTTCAATATCAACGTCATACTATTATGTTATCTAATACACTCTAGCACTAAGCTATGCCTTCTCCATAGAAACCATAAACCTATAAAAAAAATGTGTGGTTTATCTGGGAATATTCATCCCTCTGATCAGAAACTTTAATCGTTTGGCGAAATATTCGCGTTGCTACCTTGAGAAAAGTGTTTTCTAACCGAATCTATTCTTAAAAAAAAAAAAGATTTCAAGATGTAATTAATCGTTTTTGCAAATCTCTCCGTAATGCGACAAGAGGTAACTTGACGAGCATTCGGTGTAAAAAGTAAGTCAAAGAAGTTTCTTTTTAATTTTAATTAAAAATGTAGTGAAACATTTTTTATCAAAAGGGTTTTGCATTTGAAATGTCGCTTTTTTTCTTTGCGGCAGCAAATACGTTGCATTTGATTTGTGATTAAACGGAAAGGCAGTTCTTTGTGTATTGCGCTGTTTCCTTCAATTTTTCGATATGCTATTGCATGTAACCTGAGATGGAAGAAAAAAAGAGGTGAAAGTCATAGAAGTTGGCTGGTATGCAAAGCACGTTTAGGGGCAAATTTAGCAAATGACAGGCGTAAGAATGTGTTTTATTTTTACAAATGCAAAGGAGGTATTTATACAAGTTTAACATAAAATCTTAAAATATTTTAAGCGAACCAAACGATGATTTTTCAAGACGCCGATGTTAACTACAATTGAATGTCAATTTTTTCTTACACTTTTTAAAAAACACAACCCTGTTAAAATTACACCGAACTTGCCGGCAATAATTGTGTTTACTTTAGGTTTCCATTCACGTCCAATTTGCCACTTTTTCTCTTCCTTTCTTCCTTTAGTCTGCTATAGTTGCGCAGCAGAATAGCATATGTTTACTCAATCACCCTTAAGGAGCAAAAGAAATACTAAGAGTTCTAGTAGCTGTTAGATAGACAAACGTATCTAAATATAGTTGAAGTTTTGCAAAACTCAGACGACGTGTTTGCGAATGTATTGCGTATGTTTTCCTACGTGCCTCACAGTACCTACATCCTACGCATCCTTCATTTCTATTTTGTCTTTTAATTTTTTCTTTATTATATGATTTTTTTAATACTTTCTCGTTTGCCACAATTTTTCTGCTTTCCGGTTCAATATCGGGTTCGTATGTTATGTGTTTGGTGTGTGCGTAGAGGATCGTCGATAGGTTGTCTTGTTGCGTTTACCGCAACGCGTATGGTCGGAAGGTAGGTACATGCATGTTTGGTATGCGAGGCTGCTTGTTCTGAGGTTGATTCAAGTAAATATAAATCATGTGTGAAGGTGTTATACTTTATGCAGTATTGCGTCGTAATGTTCGCATCATCGTAGTAATTCCCGTTGTAGCTTATAACTGACAGTTTTAATACTCACGAATGAAGCTGCAATTGAGTTGTGCTACTACGGTCGTTGGTAGAATACAAAGGAACATCGAGTAAAATTTTATGATTTTTAACCAAGTGATGATGCATTCGTACTCACATATCTACGTAACTGTGCTTACTATATGTGATTTGTAGCAGCTGTGCTATGTTTCAATATCCTGTTGCGTAATTTTTTCTCGCTTTTTTTTTGCTTAACCAAAATTTTTTCCTCTAATATTTTTTGTTTTGTTTTTTGACGAGTGTTCACGGTAGAATGCATGTATTGTTCTCGGTGAGTTTGGGTTACGTGCAAAGTCATAAGTCACAAATCATAAACTCATATGTTTCGGGCGAGCGTATATTAAGTAAAAACTTGCGCTAACAGGAGGCTTAACTTTAATTTAGACTTTTTGATATTTCCAATGTTTGCATTCATAAATCATATGAGGATTTTCACCAAAAACTTGATTTTTATCTTATTTTTTCATAGTTATTGCCTCATAATTCATGTCGTGCCTTTTAAAGGTTTTTTAAGGTTTTAAAAGGTTTGTGAAAAATTTTAGTGAAGACACTGCGTACGCGTATTTTCATTGGCAGGTAGAGTAGATATTTTCAAAAGTAGACAGGTAGACATTTTCAATAGAACGCAGTGGAATTAAGCGGAATTGTGTACGAATGAGTATTTAATTTTTTATGTTTTAAATGTTTTCCAAAAAATCATAAACGTGAGCTACTCTTTACTAACGTAAAGAAAGCTATCTGGCTTAATATTCCATACTTTAGATTAGAAAGTTAGATTGTTACAAAACTGCCTTTTTGTATTTCCCTTCAGACAAAGTCCCTATCAATAGATCATAAAAAGCGCAGATTTTATCTTCAATCTAAATGGTTTTTACAGTTATTAAAAGCAACTTATTTCTCTAATGTTTGTTTGCTTCAAATTTCATTAGTCACCTCTCAATGTACAGCTTCTAGATATTGTTAAAATCATACATATACTGCGTCCCATTTTGCTATGCTTGCTAATCCATCACTGCTGAATTTCACGGCATAGTTTGGTTAATCCCTTTACCTGATAGATTTTGCCAAAATTCTCGCCAATCTTTGCATTCATCACCAGCTACAAATGCGTCTTTTTAGCACCCCGACAGGTAAAACATAAAAAGGAATTTTCTCAGTCATAGATATCGGCAAGTTTGCTATAAATTTATATCCCATACAAATAAATCCTCTGCCTTGAAGTTCGTTGCATTGTAAAAACATCCCGAATGTATTCATTTCTTCTGCCGGTTTGGTGACTTATAACTTTGACATGGTATAAGCTCTAGTTGGTTATAAGCTGTCGTCGAGTTAAAGTATAAAAAGATGGTTGCCAACAAGGTGCTAAGAAAATAGGAGACTACATTCGAATGATTGGTAGGGACAATTAAGGGTAAAATGAATTTTATATGAATCAATTTTCTTGTGACGCATGGTCATTAATAGCTTTTTTGCTTTTTGTAGCCATTTGAACGCCGTATCGAAGCAAGTACAACTCCTGCGAATAAAAATGAAGTACGTAGAATTGTATTTTAAATCCTCAACAGATTGTTGTTATTCCGCCGGAATCGAAGTTCAAATCATTTTCTTGTAGGAAACCTGTACATATACCGACGAGACATATCCCTGGATTAGGATTTGAACATCATTTTTCCGAAGAAAAATCCCTTAAATCTGAAAAAAGATATAACTGAAGCTAATGAGATGATAAAGTTAGCTTGGAGTGAAAAAGAGTAAGTCACGAAAAGTTAGAAAGTGATTTGGGAAATTTCTCAAATTCAAACTCATAGTTTAGTGGACAAAAATGCAGTGCAAACATTAGAAGAGTTTGTTGTAGGGACAAGTCAAAAACAATTTCAGCTTGATTGCATTCAAGAAAGACATAGAAAGAAGGAAGACGGCTTCCTCGTAAGCTATCCGAACAACACAAAAATCGAAGAGTTGACTTGACATCTGATTAAACTTGTTATATGGCTATGAAACCTAGAATTATCTTCATAAATATCCTGTATGCCAATTCTAAACGAATAAAAGCATATAGGGCAACCATCCCACGTTTCTTGCAAAACATAAGTTTGGACCATATTTAGCTATTTTTATTTCTTATATTAAGTAGGAGTTTCTACAAGCCAGCCTTTATATGGGAACCAAATCTGACTTTTAACGAAAATTGGTGAAGAATTATAAGACCTTTGAAAAAAAATTAATTCTGCGAAGTTTGGACTATCGTTGTTCACGTTTTGGAGTCCCGTCCATATAATGGCTCCCATGAAAAAACAAAGGAAAGGTCTCATGAAATTTTCCAACAATTCTTACACTTCAATGATAAGTTATTATTAAGGTTTGAAATTTTAAATTTGATAATAAAAAGAGCGAAAGCGAGTCTAGTCTGATATCAGAAAAGTTTTAAAATCTGTTAGCCTTTAAGAAATTCAGATGATAGCTGAATATTCAGCTGAATATTGAAAGGCTTCAAAATTTTCAATTTATTATAAATTTTCACTACGTTGTTAATTTTATCAAATACGAAAGTTTTCTGAGAACTTTAGGGTAAGAACTGTTAGCTTTTTTGTTCTTTTTTGTTACCATCCCCAGTTTGTTATTGAGTGTTCTTTGCTTCAGTTTATTATTGAGTGCTCTTTGCTCCATATTATCACAACAATCAACTGTTGCTTCTTAACAGCAATACCCCATCGTTATGTTAAAACAAACAAGTTGTACGATATGCTAAAAAAGTGTAACATTTCTCTTAACTGTCTGTCCGCAACTCTCTCTAAAATCTATTTAAAAAACTGTACGAAAGTATAATGAGAATTACGGTTTAACATAATTATCATTGCAGTCATCATGAAATAGATTCTCATTACAAAACATCTTCATCTTTTGCTTTTTGGTGTTTTCATCTTATAAGAAAATATATTCTCAAGTAGAAGAACTGAGAGAGCAAAGAGCACAATTTCTCTGCTCTGTTCCTCAGTACATAATAATATGGCTTAGGAATGAACATGTGTGCTTGCTTGCTTCATCGTATGAAGCAGTGCGCATGTCATTGGCCCCCCTCCTATCAAAAAAAGACGGAGAGATGCAAACGATAACGAAAGCCCACTGGCGCTAACAATAATCAAAGCAGTTTGTTGTGGCACGTGTATACATAATGTACCTTACGCATCCACCAATCTACCTGCGGAAAGAAAAGCTACACCATCACCCAACCCCAAGTGAGCAACACACGCAAACACACAGATACGAACACATGGTTTTGTGAATACTATAGTGAAATAGAGGTGTGTATGACGTCTATGTATATACGATGAAATGTGTCTGTGAGAAATGTACGTTATATACCTGCGCTAGGTGTATGCTGTTGAGTTAGAGACGAACGACGACTAGAATAATGATGATGTTGATGACGACGGTGATAATGATGATGATGATGATGAGTGCGAAGAACAAGAAAGCAGTAAACAACCTCCAGAGCTCGTTACAATCATCAGCAGCTGTGCAAAGAGTATATGTTCATGAATTCTCATCTACATACGTAGATGCATGAATTTCCTCTATATATGTATATATGTATATATGTAGAAAGAACCTACTTGTGAATGAATAGATAGACAAAAGTTTGAATGAATGTTTGCTAATGTGAAATGATGGTTGAGAGGAAGGATCCTTTTTTGGTAAGACGAATGCATACTTTCAGCGGCAGAAGCTAGCACAAGACAGCTACAACGCAGTGTTTGTGCACAAAACTATGCTTTTCTGTTGTGTGCGGGAGGACACAGCTGTGTGCAAAAACACTACAAAAAAAAAAAAACAAAAAAATACGCTTGCAAATGTGTGCAGAAAGCACCTGCTGCCAGCCACTATTGTTGTGACTGAGGTTGAGTCGTTTGGGTAGTGTCTTCGTGTTCGTCCAGTTGTGTTCGTGAGTGTGCGTCAATTCCCTATTTTATTGCGTGTGTGTTAAGCAACTCAATGTCATCCTTTTTAGCATATACTCCTTTCATGCCAACTATAATGGCTCGGTTCAGTACACAACTGGAGGTAGCTTCGTATTGCTACCTAACGTCATTTGCTGCATATATATATAGTATATCTAAACACCTAACCACAAGAGTAGCAATTGTATATATATTAAATATGTTGGTTGGTTGTGCCTCTCAGTCTTTCTTATTAACCTGTATATTACACACGGAATAGCTAGCTGTTGCATACGTAGTATATGCACATATATTTATATATCTATCGGTCGGTGTTTACCGTTATCGTGTTCTCGTTCCATCATTCGCTGTTTGTGTCGTTGTGTTTGCGTGTTCTATCGGTGTGTTAAGGTGTGCTAAAAAGTTGGCAGCCAACCAAAGTAACGAGAATTTTTTTCTGTTATTGTTGTTGTTCATCATTTTAACATCATCATCATCATCACTGCCATCCAACACCACCTACCTTCTATACGTATTCGCAATGCTTATGGCTGACTCTATGTATGCCTTATAGCAATAAAAACCTTCTTGGGTGTTTTAACCGTCGGTACCTTGAAAATGAATTTTTTCTTATTTCTCTTTTACGCAAAAGTTGCTGTTTTAACTGTTCTCACTTTCTTGTAGATAGCAATGCATATATATGTATGTATACTCTTCAATATATATATTAGTTTTTTAATATATATATATATACATATCTACGTATATTTATATGTCATGTATATATGATAATATATAAGCTCGAGTAGTCTTGCATTCGGTTATCGCTGAACTTCATTAATTCAAAGAAGAAATGGATCAATGAATACATTTTTGTATATTTTACATGGCGTATACGTGACTTTTAATTGCATTCCTGTTTAATTAAAATAAATTAGAAGAAATTAGGTAAAAGAAATTAATTTTATGTTATTATATAATTTCGTCAGAGAAAAACGAAATAAATTCTTTGACGAAAGCTGGCTGAACATTAAACACTAAGGCTAACGGCTCTATCTAAAAAAAAATAGACTAGATGGTGGCTTGTCTAATCGTTGTTAAAACGAAATTAAAAAAAAAACGTTTGAGAAAATTTAATAAATTATGATATAAAAAGAGTAGTCACAAAGCGATTCACTATAATTTTTAAATAGCGTTTTCGTACCAATTGTTGACATTGTTTCCTATAAAGTGCACAATTTTTTCCTTTTCGCGGAGGAGGTTTGGTAATGGTTTTGTTGTCTTTAAACTCGTTAGATAGGAACGTCGGTAGGTCTCCGCTCAATTGACCAAATTTCGAAAACAATTTTTGTTTAATTTAGTTGAGTTTAAATTTTTCTTTAATAAAAATCTACGATTTTATAAATCAGCTAAATCAACTCAAAAGAATGCGCAAGGGACTCTCCATATATGCAAAAACATAGTATCTTCAAAGGCCTACAGCATCTTCAGTCATATATGGGGCTAGCCACATAGCGAAGTAGTTAAGAAGCGGAATTATCCCGTCGGCATACCAGGACACAATTCCCACTGCGGTACATCGTACTGTAATTGCGACTGGTGTATGCTCGTGGCTATAGTGGGTGCTCTGTCAGTAGATACCTAATCTTTACACATCTGGCATGTACTTTCAGGCTGTGGCCAAACACTTTCTCTCTCCCCCTACTTCATTCTGACCTTCACAGTGTTACTCGTATAGGAGACGTTCCGTGAGTGATTGATTATAAAAAAAAAAAAGAAAAAAATGTTAAAGGTATTGTTGTATACGTTTGAAGAAGGATCATATCTTTTGCTTTTTAATACTAATCGTTCTTCTTCGCTTCATCTTGAAATTAAATACCGCATTTATGTCATGTATATAACGTAAACGATATCTGATATAATAATAAAGGTTTGCTTTTCGTTTTTCGTGCTACATTATGCTCTATTTCAGAGCATCCATCCCCACAGCATTTTTTTCAAGGTTAATAAGAGTTTCGTAAAAATTGTACTATCAGTTCATTCCTCTTTAATGTAAGTAAGCTCCAATTCGTTAAATGTGATTCCTTAGGTCATTTTTAATTGTCTTGAAATTCAAAAAAAGATATTTTTTGTTTATATATTTTTATAATATTATAAGGAAGGCAGTGTGACTATAATGTTAGGACGCTGTCTTCTTTCTACGAACTGTAATTTAGTTTGTTTGGATTTGTGTCTCGGAATTGTGCATTAGAATAAGGCATTTGCAGCATTTTTGTATATGATACGTGAAATACGTCTTCACAAATATTGTTAGTCTAGTTCATTTTTGTTTGCAATGGATTTCTTAGAATGCGTCGTTGAAAGGTGGCTATGAAGCTGGCGTACTCAGGTCCAAATGCGCTAGACCGTTGGTGCGGTGTATGATATTTTAGTTACGATTGGTTGGTTATCGTACGTTCGTAGCTGTCGGCGAAGTCATCACACTTCTCGATCGATCATAAACCTGTGTTTCTTTCTGAAAAAATGAATGTATAGAAGGAAGATATCGACTTCAAACTTGGCAGAAACACTGGAAGTTCTTACGAAGGTTGATATTAAATCGGTCAAAAGAAGCGTTCTTAATACATCATAGACTAAGAAGACCTCTGCTTTTGAAAGTAAAAAAGATTGAATTTTTGCTCATTAAATTAATTTTCAAAATTAAATTTGAAAAATATTGCGATGGCTATCCCGTAGTCTCTGTGCAAATATGTTTATTATTTTGTGAAAATATTTGTAACATTAAGAAAGATGGTTCGGTATCCACGTAGAATGTATATATTCTTGATCAGTATGAAATTCGGAATCCACTCGGTACGTCTGTCCATCTGCCTGGCTGGTTAACTATCTAATGTATGTGGTAAACATTCTCTTAACCGCAAAACTGAAGATATCGGTTTCAAATTTGGCAGAAATATTGGAAGTTCTTTCACAATTTAGTTTTCCCCATCTTTTTTACGATAAATGTAGGGGGTGTAAAAGATTCGGCACAGTCGAATGTAATTTTCTTCTTTGTTTATTTTAATATATGTTTTTTAAGTCAATTAACAAATGAAATTTAAAAAAAAAAATTTTTATTTTAGTAAAATTTTTTTTTTCAATCAACAAACTATTGGCGACTAACTTGGTAATTGATTTAAAAAAAATTTGTAATAATTTTATGAAACATTAAATTTTGATGAAATAATTCAACTGTGTGTTTGTGTTATCACAAATTTGGGATAACTAACACATTCAACGTCATCTTTTCGTAAATTCAGTCTAAACTTTTGTTTTATGAAGTTCTGCGACTAATCTCTGTCAGCAATTTGCGTACAGATCGTTTCTACTGCATGCGGGCTAATTTGCATGATATATTGAAAAAAATGCATTTCTCAAGTCTCTTTATTAATTTTTTACTATTTCAAGAAGTTACTGTTACGGAAGCAATCAAACCGATATGTTTAAATCTGTTCATAATTTTCCGGATGAACGATTTTACTCTAAGGCCGAATGCCTCAAACAATGAAGTTAAATAAGAACTAAACTATTTGGTTTATTAGCTTAATGAACGGGATCATTTTTATAGGGAATTTGATATAAAAGAAATATTTGTTTCCTGTATTAGCTGCCGAAGGCTCTAAGTTAGTTTTTTGCCTACGATGGACGGGAGTATATTCGATATACGCCCATTTTCAAAATTGATCTGTAGTTATTAATCAAGAAGATTTTAATTTTCAACATCAAGATTTTGGATTGTAAGCGTGCTACCAGTAGATAGATTTGCGAATAAAAAGACAACCTTGGCTAGATCAATTCAGTATTTTTTGTTGAACAAGATATTACTGGATGTTATAATTGAAGGGACAAAACTAATGTACATCGAACTGTCCACTTTCGACATAAAAACTTAACGTTAATATTGGCAGCAAGTAAACGAAAATGTGAAAGACACTTAGAAGACTTTCAAAATGTATAAGTGTATGTATGTAGGTACATATATAAATTATTCCTCCAGGAAATTTGAATGTCAAGGAATAACGTAAACTGCATGGTTTTTATATCCGTAAGAGAGCATCCATGATATGAATCAATTATAATGCTTAAGAAAGGAGACCATCAAGTCCCTTATTATTCTTTTTTTTAATAATTTTCAAAAAAAATTTTCTTTGACGTTTAAATGCAAGCTTAGTAATCTCCTCCAATATTGTTATTCTGTTATTTTTTCTTTCATCCAAGAAAAAAGTTCTCCAAGAAACGCTCTTTTTAACGTTCTTATTAGAATGGTTTACTGGACGTATGCTTAACCCATAATTCTTACAAATCATTGTAGCAATCATACAATAAAACATGAAATGTATTTTGATTATTCGCACCATCTTTAATCGATATGGGATAGGTGTGTTAGTTCGTCAATTGGAATTTTTTTATAATCACCTTTTAAATGACCTTGGGATATGCTCATCTTGTAGAACTTCACGACCTATATTGTTAGCACAGGCGAACAACCGTACACATATCTACTTTCTAACTTGATGTATGGTCATCTACTAAGGACACACATACGTTAAGTTTCAACTTTTTATCTCAAGTTTTGCGGCTGGGACGAAAGGACAAATAAATTAATTTTAAACTTTAGCGTGTTAATCCAAGACGGTTAGTTGTAAATTAAAAAAAAAAAATTAAAAAAGTTAAAAATTATTCCTGATGCATTCATTGGCTTGGCCTTTACGGACAGAAAATCTTAACAAATAAATAGAAAAATCTTTGTAGCTGCAACATATGAAATTAAACCTAAAAAGACTTTAAGAAAATAAAGCTCAACAAGCAATTTTCTAGCAAAAGCAAAACACAAATGACAATAGACCTCTTTAGATCCATATGTACGGCAAACTTAAACAACAAAAAAATAAAAATAAACGAAAGTTAAGTGCAACTACAACATACTGAGTAAACCATCATTATTACCATGAAGAGCATTAGCGTCTTTATCATAATTAAGATGAGACGTGGAGAGAGAAAGAAAGAAGGAGACAAAGAGAAAAGGAGAGAGAGAGAGAGAGATAGAGAGAGAGAGTGAGTTTATAAATAAAATTAGAGAAATCACGAGAGGAACCTACTTGTGATTTAGTAATAAAGACGAAGACGAAGTAAGAAAAAGTCTAGAAACGTTATGCGCATATGTTGTAAAATCTTTTTTTTTTTTGTTTTTCTGGTTCTTTTCTGATTCTTGTGAGTTTTCTCTTTTCGTTAAACTTTAGTTACGTTTGCATTCGCAGTACATAATATAATTCTAAGCGCAGAGATGCTCACAAATACTAGCATGATATCTTTTGTCGGGATATAAGATTTACCGTTAGGGGTTCCTACCAAACATGTATACTATATATGCTCTAAATAAATACTATATTTTATTAAAAAACTGTGTTAGCTTGTGTAAGTAAAGGTAGAAGAGGTAGAGGTAGAGACAGAGATAGAGGTGGAAAGTTAAGCAGTAAATACAAACACATATACATGTACCCAGAAAAATACATGTGCAATGTTGGAATTTTTTCTCTAGTTTTTTTTTTGCTTCTACTACTACTTTTTCTAGGTACACACTTAGGTAAATACAAATGAGACTCCACCTATAAGCAGTTTTTGGTTGGGTGCGTGTGTGTTTGTATGTAAACAGGTATTGCTTACTGTTATATACAACATTTTTGTTTGTATACCTTAGAGTAAGTAGAATATATGCAGCGAAGTTTGGTTGTGAGGAGTAAGAATAAGAATTTTCATATTATGTTGGTTTTAACTGTTGTTGTTGTTGCTTGGAACAGGTTACGGTAAACAACGTATTTAGGAAAGCGGTGTCTATCTGTTATGTTTTATTTTTCTTTCCCTATTCATTGCATTTATTACTTTTATTTCAGGCACATTCTGATTTATTCCAACCAATAGTTGAGTTTCTACCAAGAGAGGTGTGACATTCAGCAGCTTCAGCAGTGTACGTGATTTCTCCTTTTGTATAAAGTGAGTTAACTTAAAACGAATTGTGACAAGAAAATTTTTCTAATTAAGCTTCACACACAGTAGAATGCTAAGCGGATATATAGGTAATCGTTAGCTTAGTATCAATCTCTTTTTAACGTTTAGGTTTATAGTTTATTTAAATAAAAAATCAGTAGCATTTCATAGTCATAAGTAAGTTTTTTCATTTTATTTCCTGATTAGGATGAAAGTACGCTCTGAGTCTTTTGGTTATGCTTTCTAATTTATTCTCTCTTAATTAAAAATTCTCTTTTTCCCTTCCGTTATATTTATTTCTTGATTTACATTTTTTTTTATTTGTTTGATATTACCTTTTGTAAGATATCCATCTATCAACGTAAAATTTTTGTTATGTTTGTGTTGCTGATTGAAACTCGTATATGGTGTCAGTGTCCTCATTGCACGAAACTATCTATGCATAATATGTATATATATTTATGTATGTATATATGTGTATGTATATATGTATATATATATGTATATAAAAGTATATAAGAGTTCACATATAAATTTCTTTGCATTTATCATATGTTCGTGTTTTAGTTGTCTTCGTCTCGCTTTTCTTTCTATTCTCCGTTGTAATGGTTTTGTTGCACAGGACATAGAGAAATCGATAAAATGCTGCTTCAGTCTTCTTTTATTTTTTTCTTTATTTTATGGCAATTTTATTTGACCTTCGTGGCTTATTTTTCATCTTATTCTACAAACACACATAGGCACATACACATTGCTTCTATTTTTGTTTTCTTGTCTGTGAGTATATATTATTATTATTACATTGTTTATATATAAATTTATATGTATGTATGTCTATGTGTGTATGCGTGTATGTGTATGTCAGTATGTTCATTTTTGCTTATATTCATTTTCAGTTTCTTTGCTTCATGTCGTATAAAATATGCATTTTTTTTTATTGATTTTTTGTTGTTTTTATGTTATGTATATGTGTTTGTGTGTGCGTTTGCTTTTGGGCCATGTTTAAAAGTCAAGTTGGCATAAATTTTCCATTGGTTTGCTTTTTTGTTTTCTTGTTTATTTCATAAAATTTATTATTCGTGGTTTTAAAGAAGAGCTCAACAAGTGTGTTATTGTCTGGTAACATATAAATGTTAAACGGAATTATTTTTTCGTTTGTTTTAATTTATGCAATACTTTACAGTTTTTGATTTTAATAATATATAATAACATTACAATTTTATCTAGAAGGAAATGACAGTTTAATAAGAAAAAAAAGGCAAGAAGGCAAAGACTTTTTTCCTGTACGAAAACAAGTGAGACGATGAAGATCGCTTGATCGATCAACAAGTTTACTTAAAAAAGAATTCAAAATATTTGCAATATTCATCTGTAAAAACTAATGAAACAAAATCTAAGAAAATTAAAAAATTGTCCTTGGAATCCCAAAGCTTATACCCCCTGTGGACTCTGGTACGAGGACATGCTGTAATTGCAATAATTTGCTTAATTCTTTGTAAGCAATTTTTCAAAAGTAAATACTTTAACTAAATTTAGGTCAAGTGTAAGGACCAAAGTCGCACCTTCGTTTTGGTCCACACGCTCTCTCTCCCTAGTTTGCTGTGCGGTTGCTGAAGTATGTAGTAACCCGCAGCGTAAGTTAAGAATGAATTACAACTCGGATAAAGAGTGAGAACAGGTGGCAACCCCACCTGCTGAGACAGACAACCAAAATGGGGAATGACAAAGAGTACCTCTTCCTCTTTTGGTTACTGTCCAGCGACGTGAGTGGTCGCCGTTGTTTGACATTTGTCCGTATTCATCCGTGACATAGGGTTCGGAGGAGCCAAACAAGTCCGTGGGAGAGATAAAGACATCCGACCGCGTCAGGGGGACAAGTACTTTAAGACTTTGTATATAGACATAAATAACTGAATAGGCTAAGATTCGTGGGTTTTATTAATAGTTCCGAATAGGAACGTGGTTATATGAAAAAATCCGGCGAGCGGATCCCAGGCAATAGACTAAAGACTAAAGGGGATCAATACTTCCAACGTGAGGAAATATCTTTATATATGTCTTCACACAAGTCATTTATTTCTTAGTTGTGTTACTGTAGGTGAAGGTATTTGTTAATTAAATTAAATGCCTAAATGTATTGTCCAATGCGTCTTGGGCCAACACGCACTTGTTAGTCCTGATTATTCATTTTAGTGACTACAATCACTGCATCCAGCGAATTAGGAAGAAAACATGTTATTTTTTTGTAAAGTTCGTCTTTATGTGTCTTCTCCAAGACCGATAAACTCAGTCGAACGCTCTTCCCAATGTTTCGCTAACTTTCTTGTAGAACGATTTATCAAGAGCCTAAAAACACGATCCAGCTTCTGCAATGACTTCATTTGGTTCATTTGATCCAAGTCATTTTCTCTGTAATATTCTTTTGAGATTTACAAACAGATAATAGCCACTGGAGGCCAGAATTGGAGAATACGATGGGTATGGCAATAATTAGCACTTCAATTCAGATAATTTTACCATTAAATATGCAGCTAAGCCACAGATCATTGCTTCCAGCTTAAACACGCTGCAGTGATTAGACAGGTTATAGGATTGATTAGGACTGCAACGGAGGCCATTTTTTCCGCTATATTGATGTGGTCTGTACTGATTTCGCATCATTCGGGTTTTTTCAATTCATTTATTTTCAAGTGATGTGGCTTGCATTGATACGAACTTCGTACTCTCAGGTTTATAATTTTTAATTTTACTGATTCTACTAATTTAATGCATCGATTCATATTTAGTAGGAAGAAAACCTCTCTTTTTATTATAAAATTCGACTTAATTCGGCGTTAACCCTTCAAGAGTGATACAATCAATCCAAGTATCTAATATTTCGAGGCTTTTTTTGTAGAGCGATTTATCAAGATTTCCGGCTTTCGTAATGATCTCATCGCTTGATGCAAGTCTTTCTCCCTGCAGTGCTCGTTTGAGATTAGCAAACAGATAGCAGTCGCTAAAAGGTACTTCTAAAATGCACGGTGGACAGAATAACAATCAAACTTCAATTCAGCGAAGTTTATCAACGCACCAATTGACTTGCTCCATTGTAAGCAAATGTAGTACCCATTTAGAAAATTCCTTCCTTATGTCGAAATTTTCAGGAATAATGGTGAATACACAACCTTTCGATATCTTTAAAATGTCTGTCACCTCTTATGACAAATCCTTCCCATTATTGAAAATGTTTTTCAGTTTATGTTTTCCGCATCTAATATCATTGGTGCCCATACTTGATATCCAATTAAATTTATCAATTGAATATCGAAAATGGTTTGTTTCGGAAGCCAATGCTCCGTTTAAATGGCATTTCTTTCCATCAAAAAGCAATATCTAACACATACACGAACACATGAAATTCGGATTTTTCCATTATTTTGAAAATAACAAAACTGAACAAAACGGTGAACTCGTTTCCTCTTAAACTGCTTTTGACGATTTTCTTAAATTACTTTGCTTAGTAAATTATCGTTAAGTTTGCTTAAAAATAAACGAAACCTAAAGCTTGATTTTAATTGTTGAGCGTAATAGAATGTAATCAAAATTTTTCGGAAGAAGATAAATAATTAGTCAGTCTTGCGGGCTCAAACGCCGAAACACAAAAGAGGAATGCGTTATAGCTGCGTGCGCTGAGACCGTTCGCTAACTTCGCGTAATTTTCGGTCAAGAAAGTGCATCTAACACAACAAGAATTCGAAGTCTGAGGAGAAGTCAAAAAATGTCGAGAAACTGGGTTAATTATAGAACGTAAACCTTCTCTCTCTTGAAAATAATGCCGCTGTAGAAGAGAGTGCCGCCGAAAACCCAAAACATCAATTCGGTATCGTTCTCAACAACTTCAAATTTCACGAAACGCTACGCAGTGAATTTCGACGAAAGAACGCCACCTTTACATGTAACTTACTCAGGAGCTCAGAACAGTAGACCGTGCTCTTATTTTTAAATGAAATAGTGCATCCTTATTGAGACACCTTTTATAAAACTTTAAAGGTATAAAAGGAAATATTTATATTCCGATAGGGAATCAATGAATATGCGCTTTACACTACTTTCTAAAAAAATAGAAGATATTGGATTTGGGTCAACAATTAATGGAACGATTGGTGGAAGGACAATTTTGATATCACGCAGTACGCCTTCATAAAAAACAAATTCTTCGACTTAAATCAATTTAAACGGTTCATGATGGCTTTCATCGAACAATGTCCAAGAAGTGCAACCCTTGCAGAGTTAATAAACTTATTTTGAGAAGTGCAGCGTTGAGTTTGACTGAAAACTGTATTTAAATGAAATTTCCTTAATAATATTTAGACGGTTTAAGTGATTCCTAAAAAATAAAAAATGCTTTTGTATGTCGGTTTCATTTACGGGGTTTGGCTTGCAGCAGGAAATCACAGAATAAATCGAACGTGGCTGCTCCGCATCGAAGTAGCTAAGGCCATTAATGTGGTTTATGACGTAAGTTGTTTGTGTAAAAGATTTATTATGCCTGCCTATACAATCATCAGGACCACGACTTTCGCAATCATTATGTATTGTCGGCAAGTGGTGGTTCGGATGCCAGCCTAGTACAGCAAGGAAAATGGTAAATTAGCCAGCTCCAAACTTTTTCTTTCTATACTATCTGATGATACAGACGACAAAGCAAATCAGTATCAGCGATAAAATAAGAAATCTTCAGTTCAGTAGATCTCTGAGAAAAATAGCATAACAAGATTATCTAGGTTAAGCAAATCTTCGCGTGTGTTGAATGGTTGACTTGAAGACAAGTGTAGCTAAGGAATTTTCAAGCTGCACATCAAGAAGGGAGAAGTAGTGACGTTTTAGTTAAGATGAACATAATACGATCTCAATTTAGAAGTCTTAACAAGTGAATATCTTCTGCATCATCGTAAATTTCGAATTGACCATGCATGGATGTCGGTCCGTCTATCTACGAAAGGAATGAGGAGAAATCACGCTGTATAGATTACCATGATTTAAGCGCAAGCAAATGCATTTCATTTAACGTATTTACTATGAAATCGGGACGTGAAGAAAGAGTAAAGCCTGACGAATCATTAATATATCAACCAAAAGTAAAATGTTTGCTAAAGCTCCTTCATACACACAAACTAAGTTGAAGAGTTTTCTCCGTCCAAAAAGGAAAGCTAGAAAAATAGAAATGTTCATAGAATTAAGCATTGTACCTAAAAATCGTAGCTAGAGAAGTAGTCATAAACACATTTTGAAATTTTCTTTTTTATCTACATCTCTGTACACCTTAGCTGCTCTTAGACATATGTTTGACCATTAAATTTCATCATTATCATCATAAGCACTTATAATGCATAGACGCATATATAAGAAAATTATAAATGTATATCTACGTACGTACGTACGTACGTATGTCCACACATTTATATTAAATACTGACTGCATTAGATTGTGTGTCAGCGTACACGTTAACCGAGGCCAAAGTAAACTATGCTTTTTCGGTTTGTTTGCTTTTGTACTCATAATGAAAATAGCAAAAGCTATACTCCATATATACGCGTACATGTGTATTCATATGTGAGAAGAAATATGGTTTCAAGCCATCATCATAGTCATCGCTAGGAATGGCGGCAAGTAGGTAACAAGAAATCCCTGCATTGTGTAACTCTGGAGTACAGTTTCATTTGGTCATGTCCGGTCTGCCAAAGTCTGAAAAAATTCTCCATTAAAGGTTGGTTTCATTTTGTAGAATATCGTACAATTCGCGTATATACGTATACATATATATATACATAGATAGATGTGTATGTGTGTGTGTTTGTCTCCTTATTATTTGCTCAGACGACCCCAAGTCGTCTTAACAATACGAGTACATACTGCCCGTTTCCCATTTACTTATTATGTGTGTATATATGAATGTGTATGTGTGCGGCTTTTATATTATCATCTACGGCTAGTTATGTTTTTTTTTTTTTTGATTTCTATAAAGGTTTTTCATCATCAGTTTGTTTGTTCGCTTGGTTGCGTGCTGCGACTTGGGACGTTGCTCTTCAAGCACATTCACTCAACTCGAAAGGTCATCGTTTAAACACCGGCTGCGGCTCCTTGTGTGTGCTACATTTTCTCTGATTATGTTTGTAAGCGTGTGTGCAGTTCGAAGGTTTTCAAATTTATGGAGTTTTGCTTTTTATTTATCTTTAAGATTTTCCTTCACTTTTCCATTTTTCTTCCATATATTACTGTATAAAAATATTGCAACAATGCGTCAGTCTGGCTTTTTACATATATTGCGGTTTTCCATCTTTTGTCCATTTTATAAATTTTTGTAAAGTTGTCCACTTGTTGGGAAGTACATCATATATATATATTTATATATATATATATATATATGTACGCACTTAAACATACGCATTGTGAATACATACAATAGTTGACATTGCCAACAATGTCAACATCTAGTAATGTTATCATCGACTGAATAGGTAGCTGCTGCGATGACAATGATAAAGTAAAATATATTACTAACAACCATCACTACTTCATATATTTCCCCTTATGACTTACGTATTGTTGTGCATCTGCCTTGTGTGAGTACGTCGAAGTCCTTGACTCTGTTCTACTATAAGTTTGAATTTTTTGTGTTCTTTTATAAAAACTGAAATCTTCTGTGTACTAAGTGTTAAAAGTAACGTCTTAGTCAAGTGGTTGAAGTTGTACCGTCTAAATATTACAAAGGTGAGTGTCCGAATAAAAGCGAAGCCCAGTGTAATTTTTGATAAAAATTTGAAGAAGATTTAGTTGATCGTAACATGTTTGCAGGAAAATTCTGTCGTGCTATCCGCACAATATGTCACACTTCAATTTTCCTTCAGCATAATGTAATAGGAACATTGCAGACAATTTAATACTGAGTTTTGTGAAATTTGAAACATGAATCGAATGAGTTTTTATGCTACTTTCATTCAAAAATTGTTGACTTCTTTAAACTACCGAAAGTTCCTTTGCGCAATTTCGCAGACTTATACGGTAGATCTTTCCTTATTTGTTACAGATGTCTCTAGAAACTTAACGAGGGTTCCTGCCGTGAAGGCTTAACCCCCCACGGTGCCCGATAAGACACGCAATGCGAAATGTCACACTCACCGCCAGGGTCATTATTCCTCGACTGCTCGATAGAGATATTTATACGGACGTATCAACATATCGTCTAAGAGCGAGTTTTTCTAAAGCCTTTGGATTCTTTTAGGACAAGTATCCGATTGCGAAACAGTTCTACACACAGCAACCAAACTTTTCCTACCATTTGGGCTAACCGCAGCCACCCGCAGCACCCGCAATAGGTCGTTTCCGCTTTCAGGCAGACGTCGGAAATTTTTTTTAAGGGTTATCGCCTTTCGTTGTACAAGAAAAGAGAAGAAAGTAGAAGAAAGAAACAAAAACAAAGATTTCCGATCAGAATTCAAGACATAGATATGACTTCTAAAAGTTCGGTTGCAGGACAGAAAGCAGAAAGGAAGAAGAGCAAGTCTATATTGTACGCATTATACACGCTTCGGCGACCGAAATTCGGATATGGTGGGCCAATGACACAATTCCATCTTTCAAGAGAATAATTGAATAATCCCAGACATACCGCCAAACTTATTGTAGCATCTAGCAATAGTTGGTGGTGGTGCCCCGCTAAGAAATAAATCTGGTCTATGGGGTATAATGTAAAGACCACTATCATGATATGCATTTGTGGGATAAATTCAAGGAATTTCTGGGCAGTTGAGAGAAATTCTTTCGTGCTGAAGTTAGGAATTTCAGCAGAATTATGCAAAATTCTTAAAAAAAATCAGAAAATCAAAATTTTGTAGAAAATTCTACGTTCTAATTATTGAATTTTTCATATGATGCGGTTGATTCTTTTCCCCTGCCTTAATGATTTTACTGCTGCTTTATGATGTACTCCTCAACAGAATACCAAATGTATCCAATGGGGTACAGCATGGCCAAGTAGTTAAGAAGCACGACAATCAATTTGGCATATCTGGGCTTAATTGCGAGTACAGGGGACCCAACTTGAATTACGATTGGTGCGTGACCGTAACTGTAGGCAGTGCTTGGTCGGTAAAGGAATAACACTTTCCGGTTGGACCACTTTGTAGGCTGCGGCCTTTGAGTCTTTCCTTACTTTTTCTGGCTATCACTGCGCACAGCACTTGCATCGTTTGCTGCAGGCGTGCTTTGCCAGTTTGTGATTTCCGTAACAATAAGATCAGCTGCATCAGTCCAATTGATCACATTGTCGAAAAATTCAATTCCTAGCCGGTAATTATTCAATACTGATGGCTGCCGACGCTATAATATATATTAATATACAAAATTGGTTAATTTGATGCCCACAATACAGAAAATCCTTAAAACTCCTTGTATATTTTGTCTAAACAATTCTTGAAACGTATGCAAAGAAAATGTCTGAGATTTAAGAAAAAAATATTGAAAAAATACGAGTCGTTACAAGCCGTATGTATTGGATTATTTACTTCATAGGTACCCTGCGATTACTTTATGTGAGCAATTGTCCACGTCGTAGTTCTAAATGCAATTAAATTTGTGGAAAATAGTCTTCTTTTAAATAAGACATAAACCATAATTGAAAGTAAACACTTAAAAGGCATTATTTTGCTTCTCTTTATCGAGTGCCAGTAAATATAAAATTCGAGATACATACCTACATAAAGAAATTCTCGAAATGTAATACGAGATTATTATAACTCACACAAATTAAAACCAACTAACACATATTTACATAAGTGAATGTGCCAAACCGTGTTTACAGGCGTAGGACATATAGACAGACATAGAATAAATAAGAAAATGATTACAAGTAAACATATGACTCCGTTTCACAAAAATTACACATGTTTTATTATAAATTTAATTAAAAATGTACTTTTTCCAACAATAACAACAACAAAAATAGAAGAAAGTTTTTTATACTTCTTTAGATGGTACTACCGCCACTACCGTTGATGCTGGTAGTATATAGTACTACTGTTACTTATAAATATTTTTGTACACCTCAGCATAAAAACCGGATTTCCGACAGCAATCAAGAAATGAAGGAACAACGCGAGCAGAGAGAGAGAGAGGGAGAAAGAGAGAGAGAGAGTGTATGCGGAGTTAAGAGGAGGAAAAAGTAGACAAATTTAAATGAAAATTCCTTGGAGTAGTAGACACTTCTATTACGTATGTATATCTGTTATCTGTTAGACGATTGTTCCCATTCATAGGGGTATGCGAGTTTATTCCTCCCGGATTGCTATTTGAGTGTATTTTGGTTGTGTTGGAAGAGGAAAAAACAAACCAAACAAACGTAACGTAACAATTAAAATATGCACAACACGAGTAAACATATTTTCAAGAAGTAAATATCCTTAAGGACTTACAAACAAACACTCATTCACACACACACAAACGCACACACATGGATAGGTACATGTCTTGCAAACATACATAAAAGAAATGAAATTCACAAGCGCATGAAATGTATTTAAAACTAACTGAATGACAGTCACTAGCAAGAACTCAACCATACCAGTAAGCAATGGAGGCAATACGAAGCAAATGTACGTTAAAGTTTTCCTTTTGTATTTATTATTAGGAGATAAGAAGAAGAAAGTACGATGGTATGTGATGGAAAATGTCTTTAAGAAACCAAGAAGCGGCAGCCAGGAACCGTTCGCATTCCGAGATTGCTACTTTAGCTACACACACACACACACATACTCAAACTAAGGTAAATACACCGAAGAAAATATGAAGTGAAAGTACGTTACATTCAATTTTGCTAAGGTTTCATCACTAACTACAGTGGCACAGCGAGCACAGCATCACAGCATAACACAACACACAGCATAGACTGAAGGATGGATGAATAAGTGTAATAAACAACAGTGGTATGATGCTTTGTGTATTTTTTTGCCGTTAAGATGCTTACCGGGATTAAAGAGTCACTTAAGTTAAATGCATCGAAAATGAAGGCAAAAGAAGCGTGTAAAGAACTTACTTTAGAGGCACTGGTTAAGTTTTCTTTTTCTTTTTCTTTCCACAATCAGTAGCTTAATTCAAAATTTCTAGTCCTTCTTCTGGCGTCTTTCTTAATTTTTTCTTTTTCATTCCTTTGAATAACTTCTTCTCTTTGCTTCTCTGCTTTATGTCTATTTAATTTTGTGCTTTTGTGAATTTTTAAATGTTTGTTGATTTAACGGTATGTAAATCGTTCGTGTTTTTTTACATGCGATTATTGTCGTTGTATTTTAAAGAGATTAAATGTTGCCGATCAGAATTAAAAGATAAAAGAACTTGAGGTTTTTAAGGAAATTAAAAATTAATTGCAAAGAAAAAAAGGACCAGAATTAGATAATTAGGAATCACACACTTTTGGCCTATAGCTTAAAACGAGTCTCGAACGATGATTGCTTAAATTTGAAAGCATTTATTTCGATTCTTTAGATAACTTCAAGAGGCCATAATAAATAGAGGGAACAAATTGAAAAGCATGCATTAATGGTTTTAAAATTCTTTATATCGTTTCCGTTTAAGTTCAATGAAAAAATAAAAAATTAACTAACATTATAAAATCATAGGCGATGAGAATCAAGTTAGGAAAGGTGGAAGGTTGCGATCGACTACAAGGTTTAAAGATATTAACTCTTACTTCTATAGTATTTAAAGCGAAGAGACACAGACTGGGCGAACAATTAACATGAATATCTTTGGCGATCCCATTTAGATTGAGACCGCGTAGGTGAGGTATATTATAGCTTGCCGTAAATTAATGGAACCAGCAAAACCGATGAAGTTGGAACTCAAAACTGGAGCAATACATTAAAAGTTATGATATTGCAAGTTTTTAATATGAGAAAATTCGGGTACATATAGAAAAAATCGCCGCAAGAAACGTTAAGCGCTAACCGGGAATGTTTTTGATAATTATTAGTGACATTCTGATAGAGCAACGACATTTCTCCTTTCGATTAGTACTGATTACTCATTTATAACATTACTCCGTCCGATTAACACCGGTTACAAACGATTACTTATCGTCTGGTTGAGGGGGGCCATCCATTCTTGTAATGGTACCCAAAAGGTATGTCGTTTCTTGCGCAGTCCCAGAGCGCTAGTAGTCTTTGTCTTGTGGAAATTATATTTTATCCAAAACTAGGACAAAGTTGTAGTAAGAAAGTTGTGTATGTATTTATTTAAAATTTGGGATAAACTATATATATATGTAGATCGATATATATGGTTTTACCTGTTTAGCAAAAGCCAGGGTCTATGAGCTGTTAATTTGACAAATCGCCGACATATATTGCCAACAATTAGCAAAAGGATCCTGTAAAATAAACTGACGAACCGAATCATAGCGAACTTTTGTCAGATGCTAAAGATATTTGTGCCCACATAACAAAACGAAAACTTTCGTTAATGTTCAAAACAACTTATTTTTATAGTAAAAATTCTCCAAATTTTCTGAACACACAGTAATATGATTAAGGTGCGAAAGTTCGGCCTCCACAGCGAGGATTCTAATGACCATTGAAGTCATTAGAATTCTGAAAATTTTCTTGATTCTTGATGAATCATTTCATATCATACGTTAGCTAATGATTTTTTCTATTTTTCCGACCGTCACTAACTTCTCTTTTATGGTAATAGTTTCCTTTTTTACTGTTCCTGCGACTGCACATAATTAAGTTCTATGGGTCTCTAAGGGCGTTAAACAATTATACTAAAAGACTTACGTAGAAATATGCACACACACGCATATACACATCATGAACAATCCACGGTAAACCATTATAAGTTTTCGTATTACACTCTCAACAGCATTAATTTAATTTGTCACACTCTTTATGAGGTAAAACAAAAAGTAACAAAGTTAGATAGGAGACTTTTTCTTTTTGGCATCTTTACATACATATAAAATACAGTTATTTATTCTATATATACATTCTATATACAAAAGTCTCAACTTTACACTTCAACCACAGCAGCTGGACGAATATTTTTTGTTTTTGATTTAGTTTTGCTTGATGAAGTTACCTGCTGCTGCTGAGGGTCGGCTACTGCTGAATATTGTCTTGTTTTTTTAGAAAGGAAATCTTTAATCATAGCCCTGACTTCCAAGCCTACACAAATTTCAAATCCCTCAGGTCCATTTCACTTTACTTACACATGTCTGTATGCTTGCTTTGTGTAGCGATACTTGTTTATATTGTGATAATACTGTGCCGAGCTTTTTAAATGCCTCATGTGGTTGCCTCTAGATTAAATTGGCATCTACTGCTAATTTTTTGTTTGTTTTGTCTGCGTATAAAGCACACGCCAACATATATTTATATAAATTTATTTTGCACTACATATGCATTGTATTGTTGTATATCGCACAGGCAGTTCTTACCACTACTAAGTAAGTGACAGTAAATTTAGTTAAAGGAATTTGTACTTACCTTTGGCAGATGCTTTGAAGGCACAAAAGTATTTTGTGGACGAAGCAGCTATGAAAACATAGCTATTGTCTATTAAGCTGATGATAGAGGTAATGCTGATGAATATTCGTATATAATATTTTTCGAGATTAAGTTTTCTGAAATTAAACAAATAAAAATTACATATGAAGAAATTAAATAAGAAAATAAAAATCTTCAAATTTCAAAGCCGCGCTACACTCAACGCTACAATGCTAGGTTGTTGTAAGAGTGCTTACTCTTTTTTACCATTGTTTATTAGTATGGCGTCTCGCAACAAGAGTGCATTATTTAAATTTTATTTTTTTTCATGAAAGTGGCAACCCTGAATTTTGACAGCTGTCGCCTATGATTGGTACAATCGCGTTAGAATTGTGAAAAATTATAACTCTCAGACCGCTTACAAAGTTCATCGATTTTTCGGTCGAGAAAGATCACTTAATGTGTCAACATTTCGAAGAGTGTTAAAAAAAATTGAGGAAACTGAGTCGATTATAGACAGTAAGACTTCTTTGCGTCGACGTACCAACGGGTTGGTCTCTTGAAAACATTGTTCCTGTGAACGGGGATGTCGCCGGAAACCTGAAAACATCATTTGGGAATCGTTCTCAACAACTTCAAATTTCACCGAACACTACGCAGCGAATTTTGATGACCTTCATCCGTACAAGAGTCGTGGCTCAAACCAGCACAGCATTAAATTGTGAAAATTGTGAATAAGTGCACTCTTATTGGCACATACTTTATTTGTAATAAATATGTTTCATACCAACTGCTGACTGTTCAGTCATCAGTGAAAAATGTCGCCATTTTTGTAATGTAGGGGATAAATTCCCTTAACTTCTTTGATCAATCTAGAGGCATTTGATCAATCTAGACATTCTTCTAAGGGAATTTTTTTTCTAACTCATGATTTTCTTTTACCTTCGGAATACAAACTGACTGTCCTTCTTATGTAAAAACTCACACATATAATTTTATGCTCTTCGATATCATTTATGTGTACGAAGTTAGAAGAAAATTGTACTTTTGTTTTTAATCCACACATTTGCCCTACCAGGGGATAGATTCCATGTCTCTCAACGCGCGGCGAGTGTGCTTGTGGCTATTAATTCAGAAACGGACGTTGTTAGCGTTGGATGCTAAGCCAAATAAAAGCAGCCACTTTCTTACCAGATGTTGATTCCGCTTTATTGGCCACGAAAGGAGTTTAAGCGGTAGGCCATTTCGCCCGTCAGTATATTTTTTTTCTTTTAAAATGACTAGTCACTCAGTGCATGACTCCTATATGAGTAACATCGCTATAGTCCGAAACAAGTATGAGAAGAGAGAAAGGGAGTGAATGCGTCTTGGGTTTATTGGTATTAGTCATACCTACAACCAAACAGAAATCCTAATTAAAGCATTGTGCTCCGCAGTGGGAATCGAGCCTGGATAAGCCGACTTGATAATCGCTCTATGGTTATGCGGTAAAAGTAGGATTTTTTTTTAATGGCCATGGTGACAGTGTGCTGGTCCTTCGCAGTATGGCTTCGCAGTACTTCGAGATGGGCCTTTATCGATCGATAATTCTCATTCCTCTATGAGATTAGGGGTTTGGAAGCAGCTTTTGCGCGGCTTTATTTCGGAGGATGTCATGCATGTGGTAGGATTGATGGAGTCGCTAAGTATGTCACTATTTGTAGAATGGCTCGCCATCAACCGGATTACAGTTCATTGGGGCCATTGCACCAGTTTCTTGACTTCAACTGTATTCCTTACTTCAAATGATGGGTGTTAGGAGGTGAGTATTAAGAAGTATTTTAATGCTGACGTATAATCAATCGTAAACCTAAGGTGTCGAAACAAAATGAGGGACGAATCTGCTCCTTACAATAAATGCATAAACAAACAAACAAATGTTTATTTAATTATTGAAGAGGAATTTGCTTAAACAAAAGAAGCGAAAATATATTACTTTGTATTTTAAATGGAGACTGTAATGCTTTTACAGTAGTGATTACAAAAACATCATCGTTTATAACTGGACGTAGAACATATGCATTAAAATTGAAAAAAAACATTCAGTCGGATAAGAACGAGTGGATTTTTGTCTTATCACTGTAAGTATTAACGGTAATAGTAGGCTCAACAGCAGCAGCAATAAACGTTAATGTGTGCGAATAAGTGCATACTTGTGTGTGTGTGTGTGTGTGTGTGTGTTTCGTGTATACAATACATACACGTATAATGAGTTGCAATTACATTAACATTATTGCACATAATTTGCATGAGCATAACAATTTCAATGATTTTCGGGGTTGATCATATCAGAAGTGCAAGGGTAAGTATTTAACGTAATGCATACGCATTACACATGTGTGCACTTATAATGCCTGCTTGCAGCGTGTAATGTAACATTGGCCCTGAGATTGCTTACACAAACACTGTATACTATGTCTGAATAGGTTTGTACGTATGCGTATGCGTGTGTGTGTTTGTGTGTGCACAAGCGCGTTGAAAGCGTTGGAGTTTCATGGTAAACTCCATACATTCTTTCGATTTGTTAACATATGATTGTATTGTTAGTGCGTTTTCAATGATGTTAAAAGTCTTCATATAATTTTCCGGTTTTTTTCTATGCATGTGAATGGTTGTTCTATGAAATGCAACAACCCATAGTGCATATGTAGCTACGTGGCTGCTTACGAATTAACTGCTCTCGTGTACTTATGTTATTCACATGAGAAGGTTCTGAAATTGTGTGTACAGAGTGAGTGCTAACGGGGGAACTTTGGCTGCTGTGTGCATGCAAATGTTTGTGGTCGTATTGGCGTAAAAACACTCACAAGCAATTAATTTTACATTAATTTATTTAAATAGGCTTTTAAATGGAAGATTATAAATTTTATAAGCTCCAAAAGCAATTAATTCATAAAATATTCGCGCGCAACCTTGAATAAAAAATAAAACCAAATTTTAAGTTTTTCTCATCAATAACAAACAAAAAAAGCTAACAAGAGAAAATAGAGAGATAAACTAATACGCGGGTTAAATATATAAAAATAAACACGTACACGTACACGTACACGTACACGTACACGTACAAACATTTACAAGCATTCCCTAAATACATTTTCTATATAAATAACCATTAAATCTCATAAATATTACTTTAATACCATAAAATCGAAAACAAATTATTGTTATTTGTTGTTTTTCTGCTGTATATATATTTGCCGAAGGATTTTCGCCAACACATTGGCAAACTACTGCTTTTTACATTAATGCTGTTTTATTTACTTAAATCCTTCTTCCTCCCTGTGCGAGTATATGTACTTTCCGCTACACGGTGCGTGCGGATCAATTGCAGTTCGACAGTCATAACTTTGTATCGAGTTGTTTTGTAGTAAGCACACAGGTCTGTCTATCTGTATGGCAGTCATACTAAACTTTTAGCATTTATTCACATTTGTTCGCTTCGTTCGTTCAGGCCAAAATATTTCGTTTACTAAGTCTTCTTAATGGCCAATAATAGAAAAATGTTGTCACTTTAGCATGCTTTTATGCCCTTCCATTCGTCTTCCGTTCACTTCACGACTAAAACTCAAACTGCATGTATGTGTACACAGCAATTGTTCAAGATAATCCTGAGAAAATGCTCAAATATACTATTTACTGCCATCTTTGCATCCATAGTAGAAAAGGGTTTTTTTTTCTATTTACAAATAAGGTTAACATCGACGCATTTGTCACAGATTTTAAGTGAAAACTTGTTGTTCCCCCATCTGTTTTCCTCAAAAAAAAAAAGGCAAAAAAGAAGAAGAAAAATATGGTCTTTTTTTATCTCCATAAGTTGATTTTTATGAATTTATTTTAAAATTTATTTTCGGTTTGCGAAATTCCGTAAAATCTTATTTTATTATATTTTTCGAAGAAAAAAAAACCAAAGATTACAAATAAACTTTCATTGATTTATTTATTATCATTTCGCACTCACGTAACTAAGGATGGTGCCTACATGACTTACGGGATATATGCGTAATGAAAAACGGTTTTCCGGGAATTTGTCTCTCACCATCGTCTAATGAAAATTATTAAAAATGACTGATTGACATTCCACTTCTCTTCCAATATCAGCAAAAATTTTGTAGCAGAGAAAACTTCAAATAAGAACTCAGAAGAATGCAATTTTTGTCATACATTTGTAAAGAACCAAAATTCTCGGTCTTAGAGGTGAGGTCTATTATTCACGGGTTTCTTTCAAGAAAATATATATCTTAGGGAATTCACTATAATAGGACTTCTCCGAACGAATGTAATAAGATCATATTTTTGGCCATATAAAGGGTTCATTTTCACCAAAATACTTATATTGGTTCCGAAATCTCAAGTGGTTAAGCCCAAACACTTACATGTAGTTGGCCTCTTGGTTCAAATTTAATGCAGATAACTTTTATCTCAAAGTATTATTAGGGATTAATTTTACTATAAAATACTAAAAATTATACCTTTTCTCCTATAAACGCAAACTTTTCATAGGAACGGTTATGTGGGATGTGGTTAAAAAATACTTCATTTCTATCCAAATTTCTCCGATTAATTTTATATCTTAAAATCCTAGTTCCTACGAATTTTTGTCGAAAAATATTAGAGATTGCAATTTTATGTAAAGCCTCTTTTCAGATGGGGCGTTATATGGGAGATAGTAGCAGGAACGGTGGGAACCTGTCGTTTCAATGGAGGCGAATCGCGTCAATATATCAAAATGTGTAAAAAACTGCAAACTGTTACGCTGAGCACAAGAACACATTGACAGTTTTCAGACAGACAGACCCTGTGCGTTATTTATATCCGTGCTTAATACACCATCCAGCAACCGCAAGTGGTGTAGGGTACAACAGCGATAGGCGCACAGACTGACAGATTGGTATAGTAAAAGGTGTTTCTGCTTTACTCCCTTCTGGGTGTCACATACATCCATGCTTAATTTGCCCTGTACCACAATTGGTGGTGTAGGGTATAATAATTACGATACACTTACGGATACGCCCACCTTTAGCAAGAATGTGTTGGGCTGAGGTGGGTTAAGTGGGTTAAGTAAGTACCAAAGATTCAGGTAAAGGAGAATCCTTGTTCTATACATTTACTGATGAATAACAAAGAAGCAAAGGACGGCCTTTAAACGCTTCGGTGCAAGTCGTATTTAATTGTTCGTATTCAGGTCTACGAATGACACTATTTTCTTGGACATGACTTTTCTTGATTTCAAGACATTTTTTTAATAGAACATTGATTTATAACCATTTTAGTTAAAGTATTTACGAAGATACATTGGATTTGAATGGTTAAGAAACTTATAGTTTTATGAATTATTCTTTCATGTGCAAATATTATATTAAAGACAACATTCTGAGAAGGAAAAAACTTATAAATTTTTTAAATGATAAATTATTTCTTGTTGGCGCAAATTTCTGGCATTCATTGTGGTGATACGCAAAAATTCTTTCACAACACATGCCAGCGCAAAACAAAAGCACTAAACTTTCACGGGTTTTGCTTCCTCAGAGATTGTATCAAAGGTACTAGTGACGACAACGACGCCTGACTGGTACATAAGTTAAAGTCAAGAAGATCTTTGAAAATTTATAAACGCTTTTCCCCAAAAAAAGAGATTTATTGTTGCAATGGTTAACCAAAGGGAAAAGTAAACTAAAAAAAAAAAAAGCTACAGGAAGAAAAGGTTTATAATTCATGTCTCTCTACAGAGAGGCAGACACGAAGTAGATAACAATGAAACGTTGTTCTTTATATTTACATATATTTAACGCATTTACGTTGAGTAGGTGAAATAAATTGAAATTGAAAATGTTGTTGAAATATTGTGAAAAGCACATTGAGTCAGTAATAGGGCAGTGGGATCTACGCTCTCTACGTTCTCTCTGCAACTAAGTGAAATACGGAAAATTTATAACTCGATTTAACATATTTTCGCTTGATTTAGTTTGGTTTCCAGTGAACAAAAAAAGCGAATGACAAATACTAGAATGAATTTGATTACATTTAAAAATATGCGACATTGAAGAATAAATGTCAGAAGATATGTAATTTTCACTTCTTTCCCGGCGTTGAGTGTGTTTTCTGTATTGTATGTATACCGAATGGTGGACCACTACTTTCAAAAATTTTATAAAAAAAAATACACTATTGTTTATTCATATACCCACAGAAGAGTGCTTTAGAGATTTCTTGGTAGCTAAATTCAGCGCCAATTAGAAACGCCAGACATATCTCTCTTTCGCCCAGAAAATCTTTACAGAAGAACCATAATACGATGAAATACAAAATTGATATTATTTTCAATTTCAAAGCAAAATAGGAATTTATTTAACTTTAAATATAAATTTCATTGCATCTATTATGGAAATCCACATCTATTCTTCCAAAATTAGGAAGACTTAGATAACAATACGACAAACGATTTGAGCTAAGGCTAAGATGGTTCTTCCTCCCTTACATTTAACGTTAGCTGCGGGAGGATTATCGGCAGAGTTATGGGTGGTTTTAGTGAAAGCAAAATCCACATTGATGAGAAGCTATGAGTGTAAGACTTTTATGTAAAAGTAAGAGTAGGAACACGCTTGCGAAAGAAAAAAAATTAATGCGTAGATATAATCCATCCAAGCTTTGACACTAATGATTCCAAAGAGCTTCGAAAAAGATTCCAATTGGCATTAGGGAGCCGATGGCATCGTTTCCACATTGATCTTCCATACGCATTGAAAAATGTATACGACTCTCCTTTTGAGACAACCTAATGAGTTGGCCTGCTGATACCCAAAGTTCCCGTAGTTCGAAATACAGTGCTTCTGAGTAACGGCATTACACTGCCAAGCTAGTCTTGCCTTCGTATTATCCATAGATCCTGAATTGAGATTCATTTTTTGCTTCCTTATAAACATTAAATCCTTCCTAGCTTTTAATTCATAGACTTAACGTTGACAATGAGGACAGTGGACAGGCAAGACTTTCGACACAGATATTTCTAGGATCCCTATTACATATATAATTCAGCCGCCCTGTCGAAAAAAAAGAAGTGCTCCTCCAAATTTTGTTAATAAACTTTGTCGAGGGTTGATTCTTCTCCATAGTAGCGTACGTGCCCCCATATTTTATTGCAAAAAGCTTTAAAGCCTTTGTAGCTGTTCAGTAATAGGCCCATATTTGATAGTGACGGCCGTCAAGAGGTAAAACTTTCGGTATTGTTGGTTCCATTTCTTAGTTGTAAAGTAATAGATGCAACGTGGATAGCGAGGACCGTGGAGAAGAGAAAGAGTGCCGGAGTATTCATGTTCCAAATTGACAAACGACTTTCCGCATTTCCGCTTTTTAGTCCTTAGATCTCTGTTAGGAACATAATTCGGCCGTTTTTTCGAAGAAGAAGATAAGCGGTTATTCAAAGTTTGTTGCTGTTACACTTTCATTTGTCACAAAAGGTTTTCTTAATTGAACAAATATGTGAATTTAACCAAATGTGGACATATAACGCACATTTTTGTTATAAAAAGCTTAAGTATTTCTGTAAATGTCGTAATCCTTTTAACCCAAAAATACTAAAAATTTATCACAAGTTAAATTCTATTTACATTTTTCATTGATTCTTCATTCATTATGTTCCCATATAACAACAAATGAGTTATCTATCGAAACATATTGAAATGTAAAATGCACTTTAACGATAAATCATTACAAACCAACAGAGCAAAATAAAAAAACAAAAAAAAGCAAAAATGCTGAAAAACCACAAAAACCAAACAAGTAGGAAAAATGTTTATCAACAAATTAAACATGAAATAATAAAAAAACATTTTTTTTAAATGCATTTTACAAAAAGTAAAAACAACATTAACAATAACCAAAATAAGCATATGTCTTATTTAATTAAGTTTATTTTTGAAAAAGCGACAAAAAAAGAAGTTTTTGTTAATGCGAAAGTTCCTGTTTTACCTAAAAAAGCAAAACAACAAAAAGTACATTAAATCCTCTTACGATGACATAATTAAATCCAGGCACTAATTAAATTCTCAATTCCTTGCACATATAAGTGAATATGTGTATATGTGTATATGTGTATATGTAGAGGAATACGAAATTCCCCAAAAGAACTTGATACCTCTGGGCGAGTGCATAAGCGAAAGCGGGGAAGAGGGGCGAGGGGCGAGGGGCGAGGGAACACTTTTCACATTTAATTTTTCAAAACTACCTTAATTGCAGGCAAAAAAGTTTTTGGCACAACATTTAATTGTACGAAAGTTCATTTATGATAAACTCAGCGTCCAGAGACAGGATAGCTAAAAATCCACACAATAAGAGTGAAAACAAGGACACGAACAACAACAACGACAATAATAACAAGGGAATATATTCGAATGCTGAGAATATATTGTCTGTGGACATGAAAAGGAACGATAAAGCAAATGCGTAATACCGGAGTACTGGAGCAAAAAGGACGAGAAGTAAGAAACATTCATTAACTAAGAAAATAAAGGAGATTTTTTGTAAACGACCTCCACAGCACATGTCCGGCTACTTGGTATCCTTTACCGGGATTTTTCTCATTTTTGATATTTTCCCCTAGACATTAGATACATATGCTGCCAGCGCTATTTCGTATGTAACGCTTAGAAAGACATATCGAAGAAGTCATAAGTGTGTTTAAGTGTTTAGTTCATCTTCGTCATGTCCGTCTATCAGATCGTATTTAATTTTGTTTGAAAATTGAAAGAATTGCTTAGCATTATCAGGAACGATATTTAAAGGATTTAAAGCAGTGCATTAACCTGTGGATTAGTACGCAATAAATCTCAGATTGTAAAATTTAATTATTTTCTTTATATATTGCGAAAGAATCGGACTTATTAGCCTATATAAGGGATAGTAAAAAAGGTGTCCACAAGCCAAGCATAATCTCTTTTCATTTTGTAAAGCCCTTACGATGCGTTAAGAGAATATTCAAAACCGTACCCATAACCATAACCAGTGCAAAGATGAAGTAGATGATAATCCCGTATAATGCGCTTTTATTTGAAATAATAATGTAAATGCCAATGTTGTTGTTATCGTTGTTGCTGTACGAAGGCAAATAACATTAAAACAATTTTTGAGGTCATTTAGAAAAAAAAAGCAACAACAAAACTAAAACAAAGTAGAACCCGAGCAAATAGAAAGGTTTCGTCCACACCATTATGGAGCCAGAATATTAGTCAGCTTTTATCCTTCGGCATGCGTGTGTACATATTCACATTATAATAGAAAAACAAAAAAAAAACATTCGATTTTTTTCAGCTGCTCATTGTCAACCACAAAATTGTTGCGTGAGGTGTTAAATGGTTTCGCTTTAAAATATAACGTTTTATGGGACGATGGCGTATAGGTTTGTTTGTATGCGTTTTTAGTTGATATAACTGAGTGAGTATTATACCATCATGCGTTTTGGTATTCATGTGAAAATTAATTCCAATGTCCGGTTACTACGACGCCTACATATATGAGTGAAAATCTCATTATTATTTTGCAAGGAAGACACACACGTACCTTTACGTAGCAAAGAAACCCTTTGAATTTATTTGTTCAGTCGTAACCATATCCACTTTCATTTAGATATTTTTACACATATGTGCGTGTAAGTATAAGCATAATTTACATTACATTTCTCATCTTAGATTAATTGCAAAAATTTTCCACAAAATTAATTTCAAGGATTATTGCGTGTGTGGTAAAGATTTTATAATATGTTCATTTAACCCCTTACCGGCCGGGCTGGCTAAATAATGATGTACCTTTAATAACTTTTCAAAAATGTTATGCAATTAATATAATATAAAATAGAGTTTAAAATTCAAAAATTTCTGATTTTGATTACTAATCTTTTGCAATATCAATAACATGATGATGCTTTACAGACATATGACGGACATGCGATTGAAAAAAATCATTAATGTGTAACGGTTCTTCTTAGCCGTGATATGACTCAGGGCTTTCCAGGAAGTCCGTTTCCAAGAAATTTATAACAATCTTGAGATCTTCGGTTATTGGCTTCTTTTTTTATTGATTTCAATCGATGCAACAAAATACGACAAACAAAGAAAAAGTCAACACAACGATGATGATGATGATTCCTTAGAGTGTTTATTATTCACGGTCCTCGTGCTTGTTATCCGCAATTCTTACTCTCTAACGATTTCGCATTCCCCTGGTGGAGAGTTGTAACAGAAGTGAAAAAACAGAAAAGCTTATATTCTGTCATTCAGGGACAGCGGCTAAGCTGAGCCAGCCCCTATCCGTATAGTCATGGAGTCAGCGGCTAAGCTGAACCAGCCAATCCTTGCGTCCATTCAGTCATTCAACGATAGCGGCTAAGCTGAGCCAGCCATCCCCTATCCGTACGGTCACCTGGTCGGAGTCAGCGGCTAAGCTGAGCCAACCATCCCTTATCCGTATAGTCATATTTAGCCGAATGAATGTATTTTTTTGTGACTTATCTGGTGGAATATTGTAACAGAAGTGAAAGAATTCTGTGCTGCGTGCTGTGTTTTTATAGTTGTCACACCACATCGCTGCCCCGTTACATTTTATATATGCTTAGCATTATCTTATTTCATAAGTATTAATATATTCTTACAAGTAGTAGTGATAAGTGCAATATGTATGTGTGTGTGACATAACAGAAATTGCATTTGCACTTAGCAACGAGATCGATGTGTGTCTGTGAATTTATGTTACAACAAGAGTTTCAAAGCTTAACGCTAAACTATTAAACTAAATGAACTATTCTCTTTAGATTTGAGTCTTGATAACCCAAATATAAAATTTTTACAACTCCATCAAACTCCTTCTTCGTGATTATTTCACTTTGAAATTCTATGATAGTTATAGCTCGGTACTTGTAGGTTTCAAATTCATATATTTCTACTTCGATTGCCTTATTGCATAACCTAAGCTTTGATCAACGATACAGGAAATCTTCGAAAAGTTAACTCATTTTTAACTCACTTCGTATAATAAACAAAATTTAACTGAATTAGATTCAATTACAGCAAATAAAAATATTATATTCCGGCAAGGCTGGCCGTGAAGTGTCCCAAACCCTCTTTAGATGATACAATTCTTCAATTTCTTTTCTTGATAAAATATCAAAATTTATACCTTGTTTGCTTGTAAAGGCGGGCACGAGCGATTAACTGAGAGGATGCAAATTTAATCAATTTAGTTTTCCTTTCAAATATCTTATTCATCAGGTATTTCTACCATAAATTAATAAAAATTAGATATATTGTTGCCACATAAAGAAGTTTACCTTTCATGGCCCCACTATATGAGGTTAGGTGCAAAACATACACTTAAGTAGTCCAAATTTGGTGCAGTTAATTTTTATGTCAAATTACTACTATTATGAGCCAATTTTGACCATGAAATATTAAAAGTTACACCTGTTGTTATAAGAAGACTTACTTTTTATGAGAAAACTTACATATGAGGGGGCACAAATTAAATGGACAGACAAAGACAAACTTAAATCATTTCAAAAAATATTTCTGGATCGATTGATATATTATGTGTTAACAGTTAAGAGCATTGGTCGATCTGAATGTTACATTCATCCGCACAAGTTAATACAGCCTCTAACACTTGTGGTGCAGGATGTATGGGGTATAGCTCACATAAAAAAGGTGTTATAACGTAAAATGTTGAAAAAGAAATCTTGTCATACTTTATAATGCCCCTTTTTGCGTTACACCTGGCACTTTGCATATTCAAGGATAAAAAAAGAAGAAAACAAGGCTTAACAAAAGTATTAACAAGAGTTTCTATCAAAACTCATTTTCAAAAATATTCTCTTTTTGTTGTTTTTTTTTTTGCTTTGAATTTATTCTGTAATAGTTTTACGTCACTTTCACGCTTTTATTATTTTGAATTTAATTTAATGTGAAAGCCGCTTGACCGTTAATCATCTAGCACTCATCTGAAAATCTCCAAATCACTTACGGCTTTCTGTCCATGAGTAATCATACACACATACTATATGGCTTTAAAGCACTATCAAGTGTCAATAGCTTATGGAAGCAGAAATGGGTAAATGATGATGGAGATAGAAATTGAGAAATTTCTGGTAGATTTTCAAATATTTTATTAAGTCTACCCAAAGTTAAAAGTTACAACTGGACGTGACAGTCAACATTTGTCTATTTGCGTGCAACTGTCAAATGTACAAAATTACTTATAAAATGACATTTCCTAGTCTAGGCTATAGGCTAGCCTAGGTTGCTTATTATGAAGCTATCTGTGTGTATCTGTGTCTGCATTTGTGTTTCTATCTCTATCTGTAAGCAAACATGTAAATGTTTCATATCGATATTCAGCTAAAAGTACTTGTTGTTATTATTGTTGTTGTGTTTGTTACTTCTATAGGTACTTATAGAGATAGAACTTTTGTTATTGTTTTCTTGTTTGTTGATACATTTTGTTGTTGCTGTGTGTGCGTGTGTGTCTAGAGAGTCTAGAGATTATTGTTAAATTTTACACTTGAACGGTTTTATAAATGAAAACTACTTTAGATCTTCGGAAATACCTACTGGTCTAAATTGTATTCACATTCTTTCCTTAGGTAAGCATGATTTTACAAGCCAGCGATTGTACAATGTAGCAGAAGGTAAGGGGGATGTGCTTTGCAAACTGTCATTAGCAGTAAAGATTAGTTAAGGTATGGAAAAATAAAATTGTGAAATAATTAAATTGAAATTAAATGAAAAATTTTAGGAAATTTTAAATAAAAAAAAAGAGAAATCGAAAAATATCTTTCAAAGCACTTAAAATTGTACTTTTATGCTATAATTTATATTCTATATATATGTGCATGCAAACCGTGCAAAACTTTCTTTTTGGCTTGCTTTCTGTGAAAGCGACTTCGTTTACAAAGCCGTTGCTTAAAAAAAAGAAAAACTGTAAACACAAAAGATATGTCGGTAACGAGTGTTTGCTGCTACTTTTACTTCCGGTCATTATTTTTTAGATCATATATAAAGAGAGCTATAGTGTTGCAAGAGAGGCCATAAACAAAATTTTTTAGGCACAATTTCTAACGAGATGCTAACTTTTCAAAAGGTAATAAAATGGCGCCAACGTATAAGTGAAATATTAAAAAGCAAACATAAACGAAATAAAACTTTTGTTTGCTAAAATTTCTTTTATGTGAAAACTTAACTCTTAATACTAAAATGAAATAATCTCATAAGGAATGAGAATAAAATTTATATATTTAAGGAGATAAAAATATTTATTGAAGTATATTAAGCCTCAGGAGGTATAATGTTCTAAATATAACAACAATGTTGTATAGCGATATTAACAAACATATTGTACTAACGACCGGTCGCGCCCAACTCGGACGCATTTATAAAAGTTTTTTTTTCTATCGAAAATGGTATAAAACTTATTTGAGTTTATCAGTTAATGCTTACCATACCAAGTAAGTAAGAAAAGCAAACAATTTCGAGTTGCTTGTAGCGACAGTGGGCGATGGAACAACAGACTCCCAGACAAACATGCGTGCAGACGCATAGCTGAGTGTAGCCTTTGAATCTCGCTTGAAGCTGGTCAAGAGCATTTTTCTCTTTTTTGCTTTACTAACGAAACTACAAATCTGGTAATTTTCCACTCCCATTTTTTAAGAACGTCTTAATTGTTGAGACGGAAAAATTTATTTCGAATATCCTGATTTCTGCGACCGAGGATCGATTTTCTACCTTTTTCGAAAGATAAGTAGATTCTACGGTTCTAAATAATAATTCGACCAAAGCATTCAGCATGCAGAAGTGCTGTGCATTCCAGCAAAAGGCAGTGACCGCGCTATCCAGCGGAGTGAGCGATGATTGGGGCAGACTTTACAAGGATGTCACGATTACATTTGCCAACTATCAAACAACTGCTGGCACACGCGCTTAGTACCTACAAAAAGGTTAACAATGCATGCAGGCGTAGGAATGCATATTACCTTACAGAATCGTGAATATTAATATAGATCGCACTTATGGTAAATCTACTTTTGATGATTAATTTACATCGAATAATCGTATCATCGAACTCCTATTTCCTTACATGGTCTTTTTCTACCACAGGCTACATTTTAATCTGCCTAAATAAAACTAGATCTTTACTACACAACGGTCCAGAGGGCTCGGCAAATCATTCGTTACAAAAAGGTTTATACGAGCTTGATAGATCAACAAGACAGGGTAGATAGAGACGTAATAATAAGTTACAATAAATAATAACACAATAGTAGTTAGAAAATTAATTTAAAAAGAAGGCTCTGACAGCTGCTTTAAACCTGTTCACATTAACGATAGCCTTAATATACGGTAGCAACACATGCCACAGTCTGATCGCGTTAACAAAAAATAGCCGTGAAGATTTTAAATACTTAAAGTCAGGAAGAATCAAATTCATTGTACGTCTAGACCGGACAAACTGGATCTTTTCAGACAGATACTTCGGTAAACCAGATGAGATGACACATCATGACTACATTCCTAGTCTTAAGAAAACCAGGAAGATTGGTATCAAGGATCTGTAGCGAAAGTTGCGATAACCTATCATATTATGCGATGTGCGATTATTACAAACATATCTAGCACATTTATTGACGACAGACTGTAACTTAGACATTGAAGCTAAGTAGGGATCAAAGGAAATACTTCACATCGTAAAGGATAACATTAGCGATTTATCAAACTATGTAATATTTTGACCAAACGCCAGAGATCAGGTGATTCGCCAAAGTAACAGTGCGTCAACTTTCAGTGCATGCATCTAATGAGAAACTCAAAACAAGTTAATTTCAAAATCGATGTTAAACAAAAATACGACGTGTTTTGGGCAATGAAAATAATGCAATAGCCCTGACGGATCTCAATATTCGCCTCTTAAGATCTTGGCTTTGGGAGAAAATGGCAATTCAGCGCTGAAGAATTTGCCTCAAGTGAGGAACGCTGCAGATCTGTTTTATGCATTCTTTTTAATTGAAATGGTGCATAAATAATAGTTTTAAAACCGAGCCTATTCAACTGTTGTACAAAAGAAACATATTCACTCTTATTAAGTCATTTGTCTGCAAAAAGATTTACTGATTACTAATTTCACTGCCTCGTCCTTTGATTAACGCAAAATCCTAACTTATTAAACTTAAACAAATTTATTGTTTTATAATGAAATTCAAAGCTGATTGTTTTTCTGTCTTATTCAAGTTTTCTCGAAACGAATAAAAATGTACAATGAAGCCAAACATAACAGATTTTAATGCATGAAAGGGAATAACTCAATATAAAGTGGAGTACATTGAGCGCAACTCTTCTTACTTTTAATATAAATTTTATTTTTATCTATATGATGATCAGTAAATATTAAACAAACAATATTTTTAACAATAAACAATAAAGTCTAGCATTGATTTATATGTCTATACACCGGGACACAAAAATGCGATGATGCACTCAACACTCAACAGCCATGAAAGCTATCTATTGGAAGGCTCTCACGTCTACGGTGTGTAGGACTGAATGAATTGCACGAATGAATATAATGTAATCGACGAGAACATACACATACACAAACACACACACACACACACACACACACATATATATATATATATATGTATATATACATACACTTTTCGTGCCGAAAAAAGTTCAATGCCGCGCAATATAATTCATTTCCCTTTATTGTCATCAAAGGATATAAAAGCCGAATATTTGTTTCACCATAAAATGCACACACAATGAAATTTTTTAAAAAATAATATTTTAATATAGAGAAATTTGGAGGGGTTTATAACCAATAATAGACCTTATTCGCATATATGCAGGTGTCGTGGGCATATTTTCCTGCAAAAAAAGGAAAAAAGAAAAACTAAAAAAAAAAGAGAAATTCATGGTCTATGAAAACAATCAGATGGAAAGCAAAAAACAAATTGATGTCAAATTGAAAATAAAATTCACAATTCATTGAACAATTTCCATCGTTCATAGATGTAGGCATTCCTGAGAAAAAAAAAGAGAAAGTATTGCAATAACAGAAAGAAGAAAAAATAATACGAGACACACACACATACAATACAGATAACCATGTAAAGCCAAAGCCACAATCACAAATCCCTAGAGAAAGAATTGTTTTATTATGGAAAATATACAAAAAGCAGAGAGAAAAAGAGAGAAGCAATGGTTCACAACGAATTAGAGTGAGCTCATCGATTAGAGTGAGCTCTATTTAAACTTTGTTTCATAGGAGATAAACAAATAAAAATCAAGAAGCGACAAAATGATTTGAGAGAGACCCACCTAACGGGTGTCCAAATGATAGTGCACCATTTCATTTAAAAATAAAAACACGTGTTTTTTCAGTGAGTTGTAATTCATCTATTGCATTGTGCAACTGTGCAAATGGCCCCTGTCGTTACTCTTTCCATGAAATTGTCGATGACTTTTTGGAAAAGATGTGTCGATGTCGATCTTCGCAACCAGGAATTGCTTATGGTTTGTTCGCGTAAACCCGAGTTCCACGAGAATCCCAAAGGAAGTAAACGCACAGCGTTAAACAGCAGGATCTTCGTGGCTGCAAATAAATCGATTGTTTCATGCGCGTTGTGGCACGTGGTGCCGTTTCGCTCAGATCACATGCCGTCTTGTTGAGGCCACAACCAGTCCATTATCTTGTTCCTTATTTTCAAAAAAACTAAGGCCCAACTATGCCGTCTGAACAAAATCTTTACGAGACAGCTTCTGTTTGTGGATGCATTTTTTTCTCATGGAATTTTCTGAGCCTTAAATTCGACAGTTTTCTTTATTTGTGAACGTATTCAGATGGAAATGCGCTTCATCGGTGAAGGTGATTTTTTTTGAAAACTCGGCATTCATTTCACTTTGCTCCATTACTCATTGAATGATTTCCCGGCGCTTTGCATTGTCCACATTTAATAGTCGGGACAATGATACGCGGCAGCTGTTAAAATTCAGAGTTGCCACTTGCATGAAAAAACACAAAGTGTAAATAATGAACCTTTTTTGAGACACCCTTTTCGGGACGTCAATCTAAAAGAGGACTTTGACAGGAAGTACGAAAAATTTCCTACCATGAAGTTTACGGACCATTACTTAGTCTATTTACCTGAGGTTTTTGATATTTGTCGTCGTTTTCAAGACATGATTTTCGAGAAGTGGACAAAATTGCCCTTTTAAGTAACTGAAAATTAAGGATGCGGAACCTATTTAAAGGTACAAATCTTGTAATAAAGTCAGTTTTCTTGTTTCATGCTACGCACGAGCTATGCACGAAAGCCTTTCACTTTTGTTAAAGACTGCATAGTGAATGGTAGGAGATGCATTGAATTACGTATCCTTGTGACTCAAAACCCTTTCCCTATACGTGTCATGGTGTTGTATTATTGCTGCTACCGTTCACCGGAAACTTTTTCAAGTACACTTTGTTTTCCACTTTTGCGTTTTTTTTTGTTTTTTGCTTTCTCGGTTTCATTTCCCCAAAGCCGCTTTCCCATACAAATCTTTTATTTTAAATATTTTTTTATCGGCTCTTGTTTGAATTTTATATAGAACAGTTTTTTTTTCTTTTTTTTAATTTTTCATTATATTTATATGGAAGTAAAGCGTATGTAAGTGAGCAACGCACGTACATATGCACACAGTGTGCCTTTACATAATCGCGTGTGCATTTCCGGTTCTCAAATTGCACCATTGGCTATTGCTAAACACATGTTTGTGTGTGTACGCATACCATATCCAGATGCATATGTGTATCGTTCGTTTGCATCTGCATAACTTCGCCTTGTTGTTTTTGTTTTGTTTTGTTTTGTGTTCGTTGCATAAAATTTATGTTTGTGTAATAAAGCATTTCAGTTCCATCAACGCAATATTGGCCCATTGTTTCCGTACTAATTGTTTGGCTTTTGACCAAATTTTTCCAAATTCTATCGACATCTATCTACACAAATTGACGGTAAAAAGCATATAGATAAGTGATTCGATAAGATTGCATTCACTCAGTTGGTTTGAATTTTTAGCAAATTTTTACCAAATTTTTAAATTAACTACAGATTAATGAAGTGTGCAGGAACTGCATTGGAATTAGAGCTATTAGAGCGAAAAATGTAAATCCTCATCTACGTACTACTTCCTATTTCTATGATTATTAAAAAGAAATCACATTAATCGTATACATCGTTAAGAAGGGTTCATCATAGAAGATCGTAAGCCATCTAAACGAACTTTTAATTTCTTATGTTAACATGAAGTGCGTTACCTGGCAGGAGAAAAAGCCGACTTAGCATCTAAACTAAAGCATTAGACAAGTGTTTGTTTCTGATTTAACGATGAAACATTTTAATAAAATTTAAACATCAAGCGGCGCTAGGTGTTATTTCTTTTTTATTTCTTTCTATTACGTCTATGACGCTTTAGTAGTCAAGTTAAGTCTTTGCAGTTAATGAGTGTAACACAAAGCAGTAGTTTGAATTTACTTCAATCAAAGTCTCAATTAGTTTTTGTTCAAGTGAATTTTTATTAATTAAAACTACATGTATAACTTTAGTTAAAATCAGATAGAGTTGTCCATTCTATACTCCTATTAAAATGTAATTTCTCACCGACAATAGCGCGCGCGGTTTACTTAATTTTCATTATATTTTTTGTTCTTAATAATTTTTCTCCTTTTGCTTGCAACATTATTTATACGTCACTTGCCAGTATACAAACAGATTACAAGATTAAATTAAGGTTACAACCGTATTAAGTAGTAACTGCTTTGCATAATTTATGTGCTAACGTATAGAAAGCTACCGACTAGCGATTTATAAATATATATATAAAAGCACGGTCTTCGAAAGCACAATAAAATTTTCAAAACAGAACTTCGCGAAAAAAGGTACAAAACAAAAAAACTCAAAAAAAGAAAAAAAAAATAGCAGACAACAACACTCGAAACAAGTTAAATATCTTTATTTTTCTTTTTCAAAATCTTTATAGGTAAACAGTTGTGGAAGTCAGTGGTTTTCAAGAATCTTTAACATATTTTCAAGCTGTCACACAGAAAATCCCAATGAGATGGCAACAATCTGGTTGTCTTGGCTGTTAAGTGTGTATTTTATTTTTTACTAACACCTAAAATAAATAAAAATATTTTACAACCAGGCGTTATTTATAAGAAATTTGTCACTTCCTTTAAGCACCTTTGAGTTCATACATCGGAAAGACAAAACAAAAAGAGCAACAGCACAGGAGAAGATGTTCCGTCCTTGCTATATTTCAGGATGTTTGTGGTTTTGTGGCTTCTTTTTCTTTCTTTCTGAGATTTTTTTTTCATTTACTTAATTTGCATTTTAATTTAATTTCGTGTCTTTGTGTGCAATTTTCCTTTTATTTTTTATCCTGCTTTGCTTGTATCCTTACACTGCAGCAATAAGCTTCAATTTTTTCTACTACAAGGGAAAAGGATATGTGTATGTGCATCACCGGAGAGTTTCATCGTGTAAATGTGCATCTTTGAAATGTGTGTGCGGAGTGCGAGAATGTGTTATGAAAATAAGTTTTGGCAGACGCCTTATGTTGTGTCAACAATAAAAAGTATACTTTGTATACTCATTCATAGTCAATGCGTTCACTTTTAGATTCTGTGTGTGCGTATTATTTTTAAGTTCAAAAATTTTTAGGCACAACAAGCTTCATGTAATTTTCTAAAGTTGTCCCTTTAAAGGAGTACAATTAAATTGTCTCTCATTTAAAGAAAAATAATTTCAATCAATGTTTTCATATACTTGGCAGTGTCTCGATAAGGAAGCGAAAGGCATTAGAAAAGTAAAGCTATGGATTACACAGCTAATAAATGTTAGAGGACCGCATGTCTGAAGGCTACTTTCCCTATAAACTTTCAGTCCATTCCCCAGTCCTGTAGCAGCAGTTTTTATTGATTCATAAATCGCATTTGGAAAAAGTTCACGTAAATAAAGGAAATATTTGAAAACAATTTGATATTACGCCAATTATTTCGCAGCATGGTGACAAAAAGCGAAAATGAAAAACTACAACGTTTTACCCCCTATATATCCAAATACTGAATTTGGAAGGAGTTCTCAAAATTCTTCAGAGGAAAGCCATACTCCGGAATATTAAAATATATAAAGACGTCGAAAATTTTTATTATAAAAAGCTGCACTTTGTCCTAACAAAACCATATGTTTTTAATTAAATATGTGCTATAGAAGGAGGCCCATAAATCAAGTTAGACATCTCTTGTACATCTATAGGAAAGAACGAAAATTTTCAATTTCAATTCTGATGCGATTCCAACTTAAATGCTAACAGAATTTCACAATTCTTCCACGGAATATGAGATTAAGTGGCTGTGTATTGTCTCACAAACGAATTATTATCTAAATACTCTCAAGACTATTTGTGATGCCAAGTGTCATTATATGAAGCAAAGCTGAAAGAAGAGTAAAATCTCTTGATAAGATAAACATTGACATTATCCGTTAGATCAGTAGAACAACAATAAAAAAGAAACTCTCAGACGCTAAGTATTAAGAGTTAAGCAGAGTAAGCACTTAAGCTCTACCATATAGAAGACCATGGTTCGATTCTTATTGCCATAGATTCTTAAACTGTACTTTGCTGTGTTGTATCTATTATTGGGTAAAAAATTTAATTAATTAATTTAGACACTTTTAATAAATAGAACGTAACAAATAAAAGTACAATAAGTAGTAATGTCCCTAATAGTAAATAAGTATTAGGTATACAACTTAATATCCCCCATTTTTTTTTGTGATATTCGAGACTATTCAGGCTATGCAAGAGAGGACTAACTTTTTGAGTATCGTTATAAGTATAAAATCCCTACTCGGCCAGACAGTAAGTAATCGATTGTAACCAGAGTCAATCGGAAGGAGTAATGTCTGCTGGTAACAGGGAGGTACCATATTCCAGGTTAATGCTGTCAATATTTTCTAGAGTCGAATTCTGTTACAGTGAAAACGATTTTTCATAAATTGTAGCTGTTTTTCATCCCAAATTCTCCACTAATTATCGGAAGCGCTTCCTGACCATGATTTCATTGAGTTGGGACAAACGGTAATATAGCACGATCGCTATGGATTATCAGCTTGACGTCAAGGTTGATGGTTCACCGAGTCTGCATCATGGTTATTTGGGCTTTGAGTATCGTAATGATAGTACGGATTGGGCAGCAGCATCTTTCGAATTAAGCAACAAAAGCAAAGTTTCCCGCAAATGACGAAAATTTATCTCGAAAACTGAGCAATTCAACTATTTTGACAAATACCCAAGCTTACTGTAAGACGTCTACAAACTATACAAAACCGGCTACTGGAAAACAGCGGGGATAAAAGTGTACACCTATTAGATATAGTTCCAAGCCCTTTTCACGTTGGCACTCACAAATAAGAAAATTAAAAATTATTTCCCAGTTTGCCATTCGTTTTTTCGACTACATAGAAGCAACCTATGTACCCCATTTTGTTGACTACATAAAGGCTATCTAAGAGACCTGTACACATAGAAGTAGATTCATTACGCAGTGCACTCTTTTACGATTCTGTACGATTATTGGACACACATTTTACGGATAGTATTTTATAAAAGAATTGAAGCATTCGGTTACAGTAGCGATTCTATAACAATACATGTGATTGTGTTTGCGCAACCTAAGAAAATCTATGAAAGACAAAAATAGTAAAAATGTTTCTTGTGACATTATTGACACTCATTCAAAAGTAGAGACAAAGAGAGATAAATCTAAATTAATTCTTTTTATCTTAGACAACCTTTCGATTCATAATAAATCATTTGCGAATTCATGTCTGCTATTGAATACATTTTATTTTACTTTATGCAAAAGTAATTTTTCACAATTGAAAAAGAAAAAGAAACAATAAAAGAAAACTGACAAGAAATCTTTCAACACATTCTTGAAATGTTTGTCACCTTTAAATCAAAGTTTAAAAGGAAACGGAAACTCTATGTAATGTATACTAACAGGTTAACAGTGTGCAGATATTACATATATCGATGGAAGGAAAGCCAGAATAACTGCAGACTAAACGCGCATAACTTCCGTTGGTTGATAGTACATAGAAGAACAACATCAACATTAAAGTTGACTACATATGTGTGCGTGAGTTTGCCTTGCAAAACCCACTAAAACTCTATTCTATCTATTGAATGGCGATAAACATCGCAAACATTTTGCAACATGGTATTCATTTTACGTTTTTGTTTCCCAATCCTGTCGTTTGTTTGTTCGTTCGTTCGTATTCAATGCGTATTCTTTCTATACGATATTTTTACACATTTGTGGCTTGTACGAGACTTGGTCTGAAAATTGAAGATTTACAGGTTGTTTGTGTCGTTGTATGTATATGTTCGGTTCGATTTTGGCAGCAGATGTTTTTTGGTGAAGAATATTCTACATATATATGTTTATCTGGTGGAATTGAAATTTTTTAATAAATCGTTTCCGTTCAAGTCAAAGACTTCCGAGTGTGTTGGTTGTGTTACCCTTTTTCTTTATTCAAAATTTGAAGCAAAAGAACATTTTCTTTTGTCTTTTTTTTAGCTTTAAGTTATTTTCAGGTGCGTTTCGTATATAAACTTGAGTTCAATTCTTTTCAATTAAGTGAATTGTTTGACATAAACGAAACAGTACTAATTCAATTTGATGTTTTTAAATGAAAATCAAAAGAGAAAGATGTTAAGAAGAAGAAGAAATATTTTATCAGAAAACCAAAGATAAACAAGAACTCATTTAAAAAAACCAAAAATTGTGAAAGCCTGTCTCTTTGCTTGAGTTTTGCATACAACTACCAACGCTTCACCATTTTGTACACAACGAGCACATTTGTTTTCCATTTGTGGTTACTTCACTTTCTCAACCCATTCACCTGTTTCTCTCAAACCATTTCAAATTATAATTAACTTACGAACTTTATCAAATGCGTTTGTCTTTACTTTTAAGTCACTTTATCCGCTTGTTTCCTTCATTTGTTTAAGCAGCTTGTTTGGCTTTCGTGTTGTATTCGCCTGTCAAAAGCTTTTTTAGCTTTTTTTTTAGATTTTTTTTTTATAACACAGAACCAAACAACAAGAAGGCTTTTATCATTCTTCGAAGAGTTAGCAAAAAAAAAAGTTTTGTTTTGTAAGAGTTTTATCTGCTGTGTTTTTAAAAGAAGTTTTTCCTCTTCCGCTTAAGAAGGTTAATTTATGCATTAATTGCTCTATGTTTGTGCGAGTTAAACAAATGTTTGCAATCTTGGTAATTAAAACAATTTTCAAATATACTTTTTTAATATATGTATAAGAAAAAGAAGCGAAAAGAATTTCAAATAAGAGAATCTGATCGAAATAATCAAATTGGAGGACAATATAAACATAAATTGGAGACGCGGTAGGAGAGACAAAAAAATTTACAAGAATCGATGAAAATATTTAAAGTCTTGCGGGAATTTTTAAATCTTTAAAAATGCTTTTTCCAAGGCCGTCCATATATACACAATGATGATAGGAAGCAAAGAATCGTGAAGTGTCTGATAAAATTTATGGTTCTTTAAACCCCCCTTAAGAAACCTATAAAGAGAATCTTGAAAGTCAAGAAATTCTATGAATTACTGAGACTGCATTAATTTTGATCTAGCATTTTGAAAGCATTTTCCCCTGGAGCATTAATTTAATAACTATCTATCCTTAATTAACTGTTTACTAAGATGATGATCTGTATCTAGATAAAGAGGATTACAATTAATATTCAGTAAGTTGGGAATAAGGATTGTTTTGAATATAAAATTAACCGTTGATAGGGCAATGTGTATTAAAAACGGGTATAAAAATGGGTATAAAAAAACACTTCACTATATGAAGTCTATTCCGGACGTATGTTCAATCATTAGTCATAACAAAAAAAAAATTTTTTTCTTGCAATAGTTTCTTTAAGTTTGCACCAAATAAGATATTTCGGAGCAATAATTCCAAATAAAATTTCCATATCGCGATTTGGTACGAAAGGAAAAGGAAAATGTCCTGCGACTAGTAACGTCTCTGTGATATTGCTCGGAATACGGCTATAAGAGTTATTTCAATGATTTCCACAAATTTGTCTGAAATTAAGCAAAGAAATTGTGATTTTGTCATATAAAACTTATTAGATGACATAAACAAAAATTGTAATTTCGGTAAGGTATACCGACCTAGTTTAACATACTGTGAGCTAATTTCTATGCATAAATATATTAATCGATAAGTAGATATCGATTAATATGCGCACGTTCCAACGTTTAATGCATAAGAATGTTCCGCAAAATAAAGAATGGGTTGTAAACACATCGACCTTTAATTAAATAATTACAGGGTTCAAGATTTTCGAAAAGTTTCGACGAGTACCAACATGCTTTTTTTCGATTACCAAAAAAAAAGTTTTTATCGTTTTTCATTTAGGTGTAAAAAGCCACTATTTAAAAAAAATAATTAAAACATCGTTGTATCCGAAGCAAAGAAAATACAAAAAACAACAGCTTCTTTGAAATGAATCGGAACCATGTACTGTGAGAATGTTGGTCCGTAAGCATTAGAGAAAGAAAATTGACACATTTTTTTTTATTTTTTTAACAGAAGTAAGGAAGAAAGGATATGATTCCCTATCCCTATTTAAATTTCAACTCCTTATCCAACTCCAGTCTGATTATTTTTGTCGACTTATGATGAAATTTTGATAACAAGTATGATAAGTTTCCACTTTTTCGTATCAAAAATTAGGAATTTATTGTGAAAGGGCGATACATTACATTTTATTCAAAGTTCCCTAGCTGTTACTTCTTCGAGCGTTAAACGAAATACGAATGTTGTAAGAGAAAGACAACTGGCCTTTTAAGGTTGTCCACCAAAGGAGTCACTTGCTCGGGACCATTTTAAGAATGGAAGCCCCATTCCAACATACAATAGCTAATCGATTGTAATAAGGTTTAACTAAAAAGAGTAACGTGTACTAATAATAGTGGGGAGCCGAGAATATTGCCGATTAGCCACACCAACGTGGCTCACCCAGATAGGGCCTGGCATGGATACTCAATTTCAATTCAAAATTGTAGTTCACTTTAATGGTTGGATTTTAACTACTGTTAAGCAGAAGAAGTAATATTCAATTAGTTACTGTAGGTAGGTTTCTATAATGATTACTTAATTTGGTTGCAACAAACCGTACTGTACCCTATCATCCACCTGACCGTCACATATGAGGTCGCCTTACATATTCAGCTTTATCATCCATGGTAATGGTTCGTCTAAATCAGCATTATGGTTATTTGTGCTTTGCATATCCTAACTCAACCAATGCTCGTCGCTTGCAACGATTTAGCGGCGGTATCTTTAAAATTAGACAGAGAAACTAAAATTTCTCGCAAATGATGCTTGTTCGGCGCAAAACTGGTCATTTTCGCATTAAGACAATTTATATGACGTTGATGCGAATTCACAAATACTTCAAGGTTATGTTGTTAGTAGTAAACTAAACCTTTTGATTGGGCCATCTTTTAGCAAACGGTGGAAATTTAATTGTATACCTTCTCTTACTATGTCTGGTATTTCTATATATATAAGGCATTATTCCAAATTTGTAGAATAATCCGGTTAGACATTATTTCCCTCATTGCTTTTTGATATTTTTAAAATGATTTGCTCAACCACCAGAGTGAAAATATACACGAATTTGCTTGTACTTACAAGCATGTAGCATATGACAAAGTTCAATATTTAATATTCAACAACCGGAAGCAATAAGCGACGAGGTTATGTATATATATATACATACATATATATGCAAAATGCGGTTTTTTCATCTTCATCATCATGTATAAAGCAAAATACAAAAAATGAAGCGCAACAAGGTAACAATTTTAATCTGTGCTCAGTTTTTGGCGGAGAACGGCGAAACCGAGTAAATAAAAGAAAAGAAACAACGATATAACGACTAAGGAAGCTATTAGAAAGCGATAAAATATCGAGAAGAAAACAACTTAGAGATGAATGTGTACGGTATGGTATATGAAACCATTAAATTATGATTGGAAAAGATGAGCAAAAAACACGAGGAGGTAGTTAGCATTGTCTTTGAACAGGATATTAGGAAAAATTTGGATGGAGAATAAACAAAAAGAAAAAAAAAGAAAATAAAATTTATACGCATTGTGTGTAGTAAAGCAATTTTAAGAGACGAGATCTATGGAAGTGAAGTAAGTAAGCAAGCAAAGAGTGGTTGTTCAATATTATCATACAAGAATAGCAACAACAACACTGCCAGCAATGGGATTGAGACTTCACTAAAAAAGCTATTTGCGAATAATACATAAAGAATGTATGCCTGAAGGTAAAATCCGTAGAATAAATATTGAATGGATGAAAATTATGCCAAAAAGTATGCAAAATTGGAAAATTTGCTAACTTTTCTTCTGCTTAAATCTAATCAAAGCAAGGTACAGAAAAACGTGATTAGGGATGAAGCGTTTTAAGCGTATTGTTTAAATTAGCGTTCAATACGATAATTTGAAATAAAATTTACGAGTAACTTTATTAAGGAATTTATGGAAAATTTTTTCATGGCTTTACATTTAAGTATTCTCATGTTAAGGTACTTCGGCGAATGACTGACTCCCTGCTTTACGTGTAACGAAGGAAACGAAGGAACGAAGGAAATTTATGTAAACATTGTAAAGGTTTATGGTAATCGTGGCTCGATTGTTTGTTTAAAGCATTTAACATAAGCAAACATACGTTTTGGTCGAAGGTTTCTTTAATAATAAATAATAAAAAAATTAAAAATAAGAAATAGAAGCGTCGCAGACGTTAGGTTATCTGAAGGCAGTAGTTGACTTGAGTGAACCTTATAAGATCTGATTTGTTGGCTTCCCTTTCCTTCGTATTTATATTGAAGATCCAGTGATTCAATCTTAAGGGAATTTTTCGTAACACCAGCAGCGTAGAATTGTCCTCAAAAGTCTCATTAAAGTGAAAAGATCAGGCTTCTTAAAGAATGTCTCCCCCAGATAATTAACTCTTAGTCCCATACGCGACAAAAATTCACGAATTTTTCTTTTTCCCGTTTTTCTTTGACCAAAAAAAGAAGGACCAAAGCGACGTGTCAAGAAAGAAAGGATACGATTTCCAAACCTTGCTTTTAATCTCTATCTACCTTTCTAACCTTCGAAGCAGGAGTTATCAATACTTCTCTGGAAACTATCAATTAAAAAATGTTCCTTCGAAAAATACTACAACGGAGCTGAAAAAAAAATTTTATTATTTGAAGTTTTTTTCAAACACAAGGATTTAAATAAAATTGAATTCAGCATCAGTATAAATGAATCGTTCTTCTAATGCTTTTTTTATGTAAAGCATCGAATGCTTTGGATAACAAAAACCAGCAATTTTTAGTAAGTGATAAAAACATTCCACCGACCCTTGTATGCAAAGAAAGAGGTACTTAAGCCAAAAGAAATGTCAATATATGTTCGACACACGATTTTATGGGCACTTTGTAGAGAAGTTTTTTCAACACCACACACCCACTTTAACGTTCATGTGAACAGTCAACAGTCATATGAACAAACTGAATGTATGTATGCTAGACAGACAATAATTTTCATATACTTCGAACAAGTTTTGCTTAAGAAAAAACATTTCAAGTGATATAAGAATTTTATGCAGATTTTTTAGCGGCGATCTTTATGCCAAAACACGTATTCTATTAAACGAAGTATATAAACAAATGTGAATGTTTGTTTATTTAACTGATGCACAAAAAATGAGATGGAATTCTTAAATATTTAAAAATTTTAACCAAAATCTCCATTTTTTTTTGTTTTTGGGAAAATGATTGAAAAATTTTTATTATCTGTGAAGTAACTGGCGTGCCATCAAACTTCATTCGCATGGAAATAAAGGTAAATCATGGCTACCTTTATTTTCTAAAGGTAAAATAAGGAAAAAAAGCTAACATTTTGGTTGTGGGTGTGTGTGTGTGTGTGTGTATTGTCTCACTCGTTGTGCGCAACAGTGTAAAACGTAAGGTTAATATTAAAAAGAAAAGTATGTCTCTGTGTAGCTACGGGTAATAATTTTTAAAATTTATGAACTGTATCGCTAAAATGTCTTTTTGTGTTCGCTGGAAATCGTCTCCTGACTGTCGTTGGCCATTAAAGTCGTTAAGAGAGTATAGCAAAAGCAACAGTATCGGTGCTCTTTCTATCCTCCCGACCGTCTGCATGTTGGTCCTTATTTGTATCTGCAACTGCATGACGTGACCGACCACAAGGTAAGCACTGTTCTATATTTCTCTTTAAACTTCATATTGGTACTTATGTACGTTGCTTACATGCGCCATATGGTAAACACTCACGTTTACTGGTTGTTCTGTTACTTTGTTAAATGATGCTTAATATCGTTATGAAGTTATTAGAGAACAACAATATAAAGTTGTTAGTGTGGACCAATTTTGTTAATAGATTTCTCTCTCTCTCTCTCTCTCTCTCTCTCACTCTGCCTCTCTCTCTCACTCGCTCATTCCTTCTTTTCCTTCTTTCTCTCTTGCTTGCTGTCTCTGTCCCTCCATCTCTCTCTCTCTCTCTCTCTCTTTTTCTGTCTCTTTCTTTCTGTCTTACAATTTCGAAGCAAATATTCACTTCAAAGATATAGGCTGAACTTCTCAGACATAGCCTTGACGTAAGGCCCAAGGTAGCACTTACTACCTCAATTGCCGATTGTAGCTCCATCTTATTGGCTTCCTATGCCTTTTTGAGTGTAAAGAGTTCATGAGTTCATGATTGTTTGAGGGTAGGAGATAAGAGAATCCCTACTTCAATTGAAAATATATCTTCGGCGTATTTAATTCTAGAGATATCGTCTTTGAAATTACAAGAGGGTTTATTCTTACTTCAAACTTTTGGAATTATATTTTAAGACCTAAACTAATTTTATACACGATCGCGTTTTATAATATTTACATAAATCTTCCTTCTTTTCAAGAAAAGAAAAAACAATTTTCTACAGCGTACGGAGATCATTGGAAGTATAGCGCAGGCTTCTGTTGTGAAGACTTAATCCCACGATGTCCATCGACAGTACACAGGAATGTTTTGCTATTCAATGTCGTAATCCAACATAAGAAAGTTTTCGATTCTACAGTAAAGTGAAATTGAAATAATCCATATAACGTGGAACGAGTATTTGATACCCACCATCTCGCACGGATACAAAAAATTGTAAAATAATTAAGAGTGCGTTATAGTTCATCAATTATCTTTGCACAAGTTTTAATTAAATATTTCTTATTAAGCGTAAGTTAGAATGTTTTCCCTATTGTGGGTACGCAAATGTGTCATATCTATTATTGCTTTCAGGTTTATAAAGATTCGAATAGAGAATTTGTTCTTAAGTTTGGATAAGATTCTGTATGCCTTACAAGTTAGTGTTTCAAAGCCCATGTAAATTATCCGCTAGTTATTATTCGCAGTAGTTAAAAAGCACGACTATTGAGTCGAGTTCAGTTCTTAGCGCGACCGATCATAATTTTGTTATTATTAGTTGTAGCCATAATGTGCTCTCAGTCAGTAGAGGCATAGCAATTATCAATCGATCGCACATCTTCCCAGCTGTGGTCTCTCCTTTTCTTTCCACTTTTTTCTGACCACCACACGTTACGCCGGGTATTAGGGACATCCCCTACAGGAAAAAGATTTCAGTTTTCTATCTCTATTTTGACGATCATTGGTGTTGAGATAAAAGACAGTATACAGAAACTCAGACGAAAGAAAGGAAGGAAATATTTAAATCAATCAATAATCACATGCCGATCAAGAAGGCACGCACTTTATAGGATCCCTGATTTATATTTTTAATATCATCTTTATTATGACGATGAGTATAAATACAAAAACCTTTAGTACCATTATATCTGGGACTCCAAAGAAATAATCAGTCTATATCGTGCGCAGCCCCATAGTACTGGGCGGAGCAGGTTCCAACCCAATCTGTTCCATCTAATATAGAGAAACGGCAGCCTTAGCATTTCAAATGTAACTCAAAGAAATACTGGGTGGAGAAATGTAATAGCAAGGCAGCAAAGCTGCATTGGTCCGATCGCGTATTGTTTTTAATTTTCATTTTAACGAAAATAATATATTTTCACTAAAGCATTGCCGGTCATTGTATGTCTGCGAACTATTTAAAAGCAATTGCGATATAATTAGTCCTATAAGAATGCAAGAGCGGCATCAAGTGTCCAATAAACGCAATTTCATATGGCATCGAACATAGCGCAAACAGAGAACGAAGAATAAGTGGAAGTGTGTGTAAGTTAGTGAGTGATAAAGATAAATTAAATTTTGTCATGCATCATAAACTATTTACACTTTATTAATTTGTCATAGTAATCACTGCCACCCAAATGGGTAAAATTTACGACATTTTGATATACAATAGCTCTTTTTCTTTTTTGTGGAAAGTTTGAGGAAACGTGAAATGAAACTTAAAAAAAGTATGAATACTTTCTCCGTTGGGTAGATGTTTAAAATTTTTTCAAAATCAAGTTTATAAAAAATGTTGAAAAAAAAGGAAACAAAAAATTGAATAAGACAACGTACTCTTAGTATTTTAATTAAAGAGCAAAATTCATAATTAAATGAACATACTTTGACTGCGTTTTCGGGATGGGTTGGAGTATGAAGTAAGCAGCACTTCTACGTGATGGTGGGATTTGTAATACAAGCTCATTTGGTTATAGATATGATATCGTTTAGGATTTTCAATTAAAAATCATTTTTGAGAAGTTTCCACTTCTCTAGAAAGGCAGAAAATCTGTACTGGGCTTGCTGTGCTGGCCAAAGGCAGACGTGCATTTGTTTACTTGGGCTGCTGTAAGAAGATGATGACGCCATACGTTATATAAGCGGTACGTTGCGGTGTTGTTTACGTCCACGTGAAATACTGCACGATTTTTAGCATGACATGAGCTGTCGTGTTGTGCTGTCTGTTTGTCTCAGTGCTTGTCTACAAAAATAACGCATAAATTATGCAGCCGAGTATCGCCAACCATACAACCAGCGAGGCAGTCAGTCAGCCAGCCAGCCATTTAGGCAACAATCAACTAACTGTACTGCTGCTACCAAGTTGAACGAAGCAACCATTTAGTCAGATACATTTTCAGTGTTTATATTGTTGTTATTGTTGTTATTATTGTATGTGGCAAAAATTAACTCACACCTTTGTTTAGTAAATAGAAAAATCATAGCATCTATCTAGAAAACGAAAAAAGAGTATCCATCCATGCTTAGCCAGTCTATGTTCATATCGAGAATTTGTGTATTTGTGTCTACATGAAAATTTCCACATCGAGATAAAGAACAATTCTCAGCAATTTGCTGTTTTTCCCTTCGTTTTTTCTTTTCATTTTTTTTGGCAATCAGTGTGGCTGTGGAACAGTATAATGAATTTATTTATTCTCATATATAACAAACACGTAAACATGTTCAAATATATATCTAGTGGTGGCAACCGATGCCAAAGGTATGTTACACTCATCTCAGTGTTTTAATACTTTTTTGTTCGTTTGAGTTTTTTTTTAAATTTTTTTGTTGCTTTTCTCATTAAATTACACAATTCTGTGTGTTTTGTGGTTTTCTTTGTTTCAATTTTTTTTATCGGTGTTCTCTTTCCTTTTCCTCACTTTATGCACTTGCGACACTTTATACGGCGTTGAAAAGGTGTACGAGAAAAAAACACTATCTCGAGAATTTACGAAAATTTTAACGACAACTAAAAATATATTCCACTGTTTCACTGTCCTGCACTAGTTATTAACTTCATCTCATCATTTCAGTCTTATGTTCGAAAAAGATTTTGATTAATTGAAATTTTTTAAATAATTTATACATTTGTGTAAAGAATTCGTTCTGAAAGAAAAATTGTAAAAATTAAAAAAAAAACCCACGATATAGAAGAATATCTTTGACACAAACCCTTCGTGTATATTAGAAGAAAATGTACCAAGCAAAATTTTCCACATACCGGCACCATGAATATTCGACTTTTCCACAGGTTCTAGTGAGATTGTCTGTAGAAGTCCGTAGAAGTAACTCTGTTTTTGTAATCATCTAATTCTACCTACAGCCAAATATCTGAATTAATTCCCTCGGCCTACCTAAGAAGTAAAAACTTTGGGCCACGATTCAACAAAAGCTAGAATGAGATCATTACCCTTGCATGACAATTTACATCCAAGCCACTTGGAAGGCGAGAAATTATTAGACTTACAAATTCGAGTTCATTACATCTTGAGCGTATTTTCTCCCTGTCTTAGGCAGCCAGCCTGACAACTGCGGAGACTGGGAGAAAAGAAAGATAAAGTACGAATGTAAGTTCACCACGTACACATCATGTGTCATGGAATGAATTTGTAAGGAAGCGTTTTTTGTGTTTCTTACTTTACTCATTTATATATATATATATATATATATATAGTTCTAGCTCTTATTGACTTTACTGATTATTTTCCATATTGATTTAATTTCGTTTAAAGTATATATATGCTCTCTTAGAATACAGTTACAGTTACACATATTGTTATTTGAATATATCTATTAGAACAAACTGGTTTTTACAGTTGAGTTGCTATGCTAAATTTAATAGTTTAGAGTTAAGCTTTGAAACTCTTGTTGTAACATAAATTCACAGACACACATCGATCTCGTTGCTAAGTGCAAATGGAATTTCTGTTATGTCACACACACAAACACACACATACATATTATACTTATCATTACTACTTGTAAGAATATATTAATACTTATAAAATAAAATAATGTTAAGCATATATAAAACGTAACGGGCTAGCGATGTGGTGACAACTATAAAAGCACAGCACACAGCACAGAATTCTTTCACTTCTGTTACAACATTCCACCAGATAAGTCACAAAAAAATACATTCACTCGACTAAATATGAGTATACGGATAAGAAATGGTAGCCGCTGACTCGGACAAGGTGACCATACGGGTAGGGGATGGCTGGCTCAGCTAAGCCACTGTCCTTGAATGACTGAATGGACACTAAGATTAGGGGGTTGGCTGGCACAGCTTAGCCGCTGACTCCGACCAGATGGCCATACGGATAGGGGATGGCTGGCTCAGCTTAGTCGCTGTCCCTGAATGACAGAATTTATGCTTTTCTGTTCTTTTCACTTCTGTTACAATTTTCCACCAGGGGAACGCGAAATCATTAGGGAGCAAGAATTGCGGATAAGAAGCACGAGGATCGTGAATAACAAACCCTCTGAGGAATCACCACATCGTTGTGCTGACTTTTTCTTTGTTTGTCGTATTTTGTTGCATCGATTGATATCAATAAAAAAAGAGGCCAATAACCGAAGATCTCAAGAATGTTATAAGTTTCTTGGAAACGGACTTCCTGGAAGGCCGTGAGTCATACCTCGCTCAAGAAGAACCGTTACTAATTTTAATAAATACTTCAAACGAGCAACGATCGCTTCATTTGGATCTCGAAGAAATACAAAGAAAATTAATTTTAATTTCAAAATTCAATTCAAAATATTAAGTAAGTGTAAATACAAGCAAATTTATACTTAAGACATTAATATGGTATTCGCTTACGAGATGAAAAATTAGCTTAATATAATAATTAGGTGAGACGTTGTATTACGAATTGAGTCATAGTTTAAATCTACATAGCAAAGTTTAGTTGCAATACCTTTGAAGGTCTATAAGAAAATGTATGAATGCCGACGACAACTTAATCTCATTGCTTTTTATTGTCCTCCTCCTTGCTTTCCGTTAATGTTTATGTTCACTTTTAAGTAGAAAAGATGAAATAAAAACATTTGAAATTATTTTAAAAAAAAAAATTTCTTTTATATTTCATCTGATAATTTTTTTTATATTTTTAGAAAATTCATGAAAAACAAACATTAGTCGATACAACTTTCAACATTTAATGCGATAATTAAAGACATTAAAAATCCTCTGTGTGATCATTCAGTGTAACCTCGCTCGCTCGTTGAATGCTTCGCGAAGAATAGAAAACAGAACATTTCATTAAAATTTTGTTTGATATAAAGAAAATCCAGTGAAACCGCGTTAAAACAATTACAAAAGTTATTCAAAGACAACGTAGCAGAATGTAGCAGCAGCAGTACAAGTAGTAGTAGTAGCAGTAGTAGTAGTAGAGAAGGGAAGAAAAAATTTTTAAAAACAAACATAAACTCCGTCAACTATACCTTAGCATGAGGAATATGTGAATTTTAAGGGAGTGAAACAAAAGGAAGTCAGACAGACAGACAGACAGACATACATAAATATCTGAAAAGTATCTGGGGAAATTTACCTTAAGAATCTTTTAATCACTTACACTTAAACACACATACACACACGCAAGAGCACACACACACGTACACATATATTCATGCATACTTAGGCACTTGAAGGAAATGACTAAAGTTTTCTATACATTCACGTTAAATATTTTTGCTATGCTTCAGTTAATTGTAACAGAGATAAAATACTTTGTGGCACTTTACCGGGAGTAATGTAAAGAATGAATAGAATTGAGAGGGATCGAGCGTATGAATACCGCACAATAACCACTTAATGTGCAGCACTTGTAAAATAACGTCTTACAAGAATACCTTGAATGAGCGAAAGAGTGTACTAGCAGCGGTAGCGGTAGCAGTAGCAGCAGCAGCACCACTTCAGTAACTTAAGTAATTCTCTTTGAAAACGATGACACAGCGATAAGGTTACCAGCATATTTTAATCATGCCAATGATTATGCTGCTGATTATGATGACGATTACGCAAATACGTATACTTGTGAGTTTTTCATTTAAAGAAAAGATGCAAAAGTGTGTGTTCTACAGAGACTGTAAAAAATGAAAAAAATAAAATTATGTGTTAAACAAGGATTATTACCTTGATAACTAACTTACTTTCCTTGTTACTGTTATTATTATTACAATGATGATGATTATGATGGCGATGTTTTCAACTTTATAAAGAAAATTTTATTTTATTCTTATTAAGATTCATAAAATATTCATAGGCTTAAAATACCTTAGTACGTACATACATATGTTGAAAAACAAAAAAACAAACAACTTTTTTCTCAAAATTTTTTGAACAACTTTCTTCTTCTTATGCAACTTAATGTTCATAACGTTGTAGTTCATGTCAAAGTTAATTTAGTGGAAAATTACAAAATTGTTATTGTTATGTTGACCTCGTGTTTCTTAAGTTTCTACTGTATACGTCTTTGCTCAAGCATGTGTCCAAAAAACACCGCATGGAATAATGCAAAATTTACGTGACATTTATTTTACAAAGTCAACCTAGAGACATGTGTGTGTGTGTGCGTGTGTGTGCTTCCATAAGTCCCGGTATGTTTGTGTGTTTATTTAAAAACACTTGACTTCCTTTTCCTTTAAAAGCTTACTTCCGTTATTTCACTTGGCACACATCTACCAACACTACTACTACCAATATCAATACAGAACCATCAACGTTTCTGTACTTGTACGCTGGTACACCCTCAGACCCATATGCGTTTAAAATCCTTTTACAAATAGTACTGCATTTGACTTACGACAAATTTTTCGGTTTTTTATCTCAATTTCCTTTCAAAACTTTCCTTAAATAGAAACAGTAGCAGTAGCAGCAGCAGCAGCAGCAGCTGCAGTAGCAACAATAATAACAACAATTGAAAAATAAACATCTCTTACCTTAGAGTTAAAAAAAAACGACGTCCAGTTTCAGTCCATTTACTACACACAACAGTAAGAAGACAAACAAACAGTACCAAGACTAAATTGACTTTTCTTTTTGAAACGCAGTTAGTCAGTACACGTACAAAATGACAAATTTCCGTGCTTTCATTTAAAAAAAGAAGAAAAATAAAAAAAAAAAGAAAAACAACAGTCTCATAAGAGTAAAATTTACTTTTACTTACCCACACTTAACACACGTCACATACTTGTAAAGCATGGCATACCTATGTTGGTAGCGAACTAAGCAAGCAGAAGCAGCAAGTTGCCGACAAATCATACATAATGACTTGAGGGTTATTACTAAAGCAAGACAAGAACAGTAAAAACTTTTAAAATGTTTGCATTCATTCACATACACCTCTCATGTATGTATAGAATACATTCACGTGTATATATGTGTATGTGTGTGTGTGTTTGTAGAATAGTTAATGGTATGTACATTATTTTTATGACTATTGCATTTTATCGGTTTGCCAGTCAGTCAGACCAAAGTCAACAGTATTCTACACTTAGGTACCTTTTTTGATTAACTATCCCACACACAAGCGATACCGCTTTTTTCGTAAAGCATGGATTTTCCGTTCAAACCTCTTGAGTCTGCTTAGGGACATCCCATCACCTAGACATAGTTGACTTTGTAAACATATATAGTATGGTGCAATAAGAATAAGAGTAGATAAAAATAAAAAAAAAATTGGAAAAAAAGGAAAAAATTTCTTTACTTTCGCTAGTTGTAATTTTAAATAAAATTTAAAAAAATAGAGAAAGATTTTTAATTGACGGTACTTAATAAGGCATTTGACATAGTTGGAAAAGCGATAAGTTGAAGCCGGTCTTGAAGGTGAAAGAAGTCGTATGGTATGAGTATATTAGATGCTTGTGTTAATTTTGATCAGCAGCATCTAAAGGTAAAATTAATAAACTGTATATAATGGCTTTTGCTCTTCCTTTTATCTATCTAAGATAACGATTTTCAATTTAGTATTATTGAGATATTCAATGTATACAGACACTAACCATGGAAAGCTCAAAGTTGCGTTTTCACATTTAGAACTTTTTGTTGTCTGATTTGAAGACATCTGCTGCCGAAGTCCATTAAATCCTTTTAAAAGCTTATGGTGACACTGTTTCTTCATATTCCAACTGTTTGTTTGTCGGTTCCAACGGTCTAAAAGTCGTGATTTTCATATCAATGACAAAGGATGGCCTTGAGGACCAAAGAGTTCGAAGAGATTGAATTGCAGGACACAAAACCCCACAACACAAAAACCCAGCTCAAACTCTCAAGAACTTTCGAACAGCTCAGCAGTTAATTATTACTCAATGATTTATTGATCTCAATAAATGGCTTTTACAAGTAAAAAAATGATCAAAATTAACACAAGCATCTACTATATCTGTAACTACTAAGGAAAACCCACGTCAAGGTGCTACTTGCAGTTTTTGCGCTATGTATATAGGACTTCGCGAAGTGTGAGCAGCACATCGTATTAATAACTAAACGGTGAGTAAGTCTGAAGAAAATCACTACTGTTTCATAATAAGAGATGGAAACTGAGAACATTAAGAAAAACCGAAGCAAAAACAAACAATGCTGGAATCCCTTATTAATTTAAGGTGTTCAATAGAGTATTAGGAACAGCGCTCAAACGCAAAAAATCTCTGTGAAGAGCTTCAGTAACAATGATTGGATTGAGCCTTAAAAAACTTTCGATACAGTTAAATAGAATTATGTTCGTGTCTACCTGCCGTAAGTCACCGAAACAAACGAATTTTTGCTTTCATTAAATAGGTAAAGCTTCAGTAAGCCTCCGACAATTGCCTTGTGTGGTGCACGTTGTATTAAACTATCGTTTCTTACCTCTAAAGTGAAGCGAAAAGCGCATTCGGTCATATTATACTTCAGAATTTAGAACAATGCAATAGTCGACAGATGAAAAATGCAGTGCAAACGATTAAGATGTAGTAGGGCCTTCCTTAAAGTCTTCACGACAAGATTTAAAGGCAATATTAGAGCAAAAGTCCAGTCAATTAACAAGGAATATTGGAGGGATGTTGAATATATTATCATCAACTGCTTGGAAAAATTAGGGAAATTCCCCAAGTTATTTTAGACTCGATCCAATATATTATTTCAGGGTGATGTAAAAGTTTTATTTTAAAGTTGAAGAATTAAAGAAAAAATCTTTTAAAAAAAATTGACACATCAGTCGTTCTGTTTTGAGTTTGAAATATTTTTTACAAATTGATGTAGAGAATAAAAAGAAATAATAAATTTGGAAAATGTTAAGATTCTTTCCGTTCAGCTGACGGTGAACGACTGTACATTTTTTAACGACGACTACCGACTTACGTACTCACAACAGTATTTGAATAGATTGAGTGATTTGTACAAATACTGCTGGGAGAAGAGAGCGAACATGAGAGTAAGACTGAATAAAGAACTAGAATATAACTAACAAGTACGGTATTGCCGAAATTTTTTATACCCGCTTCCTTTATCTTAACAAAAAGTAAAAAATACTAAAGTTTAATAGGCGGACGTCGCAGATTTTCACATTTTCATGAAATACCGTAGAAATTTTTATTTTGTAGTCTATGAGTAGCAAAACACCCAGAAAAGAGAGATGTGGTTAGCTTATTTTATATTATAAGCGTGGCCTGTGACCGATTGGCCCATTTTCAATACCAACTTGCGTTTAAGAATGTTCAATGTTTCTGTCAAATTTGAAGCCAATATCTTAATTTTTGCGACCAGAAGCATACTTACCCCAAATATTATATAGACGGGCAGACGAACATGCATAAATCGATTCTAAATTTGATAGTGTTCAAAAATATATATACTTTATGCGGTCTCCAGAGGCTTCTTCTGCACGTTGCAAGCAACACGACAAAATGAACGTGCTTCATCCGCTGGCGATGGGTACAAAAACTGTAAATTATTTGTTTACGCAGAGACGTAGCCCCTCTGTGAACATTTTCGTTCAAATTTGGAATAAAAAGAAATATTTGGTTTTTTCGAATAAAATTTCGACACAACTTATACAATTAAATCGGACATAACATGACTTCTAAAAAATACATTCCGTACTGTGTCAACAACACCGAAATGGAATTTTCCCCCCCTCGCATCTTCTACTGTATTGTTTGCAACAGACATTGCTGTTCTTCCGATTACTATGGTCAGTGTGTTACGTACGATCTGCCATTTTTGTGATCATTTTGTGGTATTTTCACAAAACAACTAAAAAACAAGCAACTCTTTCGATGCGGAATTCTTCTTTCTTTTATATGAATAGAGTGAGGTTAAAACCACTCAAAACCTCCTATAGAATTACACGGTAGGCGCTATGTGATGTCTCCAACTGCATGCCTTCTCCTTTGTTTTACGTTTAAAATGATAAAATTAGTTTTTTGTAATCCTATCACTATAATCTAAAATAAATGTAGCAGAGGCAATAAACAACTTTTTTTACAATCTTTAATAATGCATTTTATACTCTGAGAACATGCAAAACAATTTTTAGAAAGCTGTAAAATTTTCATATTAAAGTAACTTAATAAGAGCCATCGAGATTTTATGTGCATGTATGTAGTTTGCGAACGAATCTACCTATAAAAATCGAAAGAGTGGTACTAACATCAAAAAGTATACAAAATATATACTAAAGAAACATTTAAACTTTTGTCAAGAGAAAGGTTAGAAAACTATATTCGTCTTAAATTTAATAATTTTAATTTTTTTTAATTTTAATTTAACAACTACACACATGTAATTTTTTCTAAGAGGAGGCAACTAGGTGAGTTTATTAATGTTAAGTATCTCAATAAGGGCACTTAATAAGAGACTATTTAAATATTGTATTTTTTTCATGCAAGTGGCAACCCTGAAATTTAACAGCTGTCACCTATGTATGTTCTGATTATTAGAAGTGAAGAGCTACACAAAAGAAGTACCCGTTATAACTGTGAAATCGGGTCACCAAAAAGGGGGGATGTTCCGCTGGGACCGCTCGCATGCTTAGCGGAATTTTCAGTCGAACGGTGCACCTAATGTGCCAACAATCCGAAAAGTGGTCCAAAAATTTGAAGAAACTGCTTCGATTATAGACAGTAAGTATTCTTCTATTCTTTGCATAGACGTACCCGGTCGATTTCTTGAAAACATTGCTGCTTTTAACAAGTGTCGCCGAAAAACCGAAAACATCTATTCGGCATCGCTCTCAACAACTTCAAACTTCACGAAGCACTACGCAACAAATTTTGGCGAAAGATGTGCTTTTATTTGTAAATAAAACGAAATGAAATGAATGCACTCCTACCGAGACACCCATTAAAAACGCGGTGTCATTTCATGGTCTGGTCATTTTTTCAACTATTGTAGCGTTATGACCATTGACTTATAGAATACAATCGAATAAGCTTGTGACAAGTTTAGAATTTTCAAATACATATAGTAAAAATAAGGATGTCAATAAAAGAAATTTTTGAAAAAAAAACGGGCATCAGCAGCACACATGCCTGTTTGTAAGAAACTTGGAGGTCTTACCAAAGGAATGATAAAACCAGCATATCGTTATATTTGGAGGTTAGAACATTGCTGTATCATGAGTTCACCTCTAGTTCTAGTTACATTTAAATTTTTGTGTTTTTTTCCCTTCATATACATACACATACACAAAAGCACTTACCAAAAGTGCAAAATCTTGTACAACACATCAATGCACATTTATCAACCGCATATATGTGATTTGTTCTTTCTTTGCCCACTTAAGTGGATTTAACCAAAAAAAGCATTTTCCATCGATATAAGAATTTTGTTAAATTTTTATATAAATTTTTTCAAAAATGCATAAGAAAATCAACTGCTATAGCGGAGAAATGAAAATTTATATTTATTTAGTCATTTAATAAAATAAATATACATTTTTGGCGACAACGTGTAATTAATTGTGTACGCGTTCATGTTTAACTTTAAATTGGACAGCAATGAATTTATGCGGTTGTGTGAGAGATGTTGCATACACTTAACATAGAAGCACACGAATGAATTGTTCGGAGAAATAAATATTAAAAAAAAAAAGAAACTAAAAACTACACTAAAATTTATTGGACAAAAGCCAATTAATGACTAGAATTGTGAAGACGAACAAAAAATAAATCGTATAATGGAAGCAATCTTCGAAAAATCACCTTCGCTAAGTGCGTTGATAGTCTAGAATCGAAGTTGCTTGCAATATAACTACACACATATAATGAAACATTAGCAATAAGAAAAGTGTGTAAATGCATTGGTTCTGTTTTTGTAAGATCCAGAGATGCGCATTACTGAGGCTATAAAGCAAAATGTATACGTTCTTGATCTGAGTAAGATTCCGAGTCGATTTAGCTCTATATATCTATGTCTGTCTATACGTCTGTCCATTTGTTTATTGCCTAAACACTCACATGAATAAAAAATGTTGCTCGGAAGGCACAAAAGAAAGACGTTTCTCTATCGAATTGCGATTGTCCACGAAAAGTGAATACATTTTCCGAATCCTAAACGTAAAAGATCTCTGCTAGTTGCCGGCGATCCATCCACGTTGACTGCAACGTCGAAGTACTATGGATGAAAGACATTCTTCTGTGCTTGGTGAGATAAGAAGGGTGTGATCGATTATGATCTGCTGAAATCTGACGAGACCGTTAATGCTGAACGCTACTAACAACCAGGGAAGCAATGACTCCAACTGACCGATTATTATTAACCTTTGTGAGAAAAATGACCAGAATAACAAAAAAACACAATATGATATTTCGTCATTATAATGCACCATCATACCCAGCATAATTAGTCGAGGAAATAATTGAAGCGATTAGTTAGGAAATACTTCCGCTAGCTGGTCATTCAACAGACTTGGCTTCATTCGGTTATTACTTATCTGCATGCTTCTTACAAGCATGTACGGAAATGGATCGACGATGGCTGCTTTGCTTCAAAAGAGAAATAGTGTGTCAGACAGGTGGGAAATATGTATCACTAGCGATGGGCAATACTTATAATAAAATATTTTTTTATGTATCGCTAACGATTGATAAACTGCTAATGAAATATTTTCCATCGTTTCATACAATACACGAATTTGTTCCTAAGGTCTTAATATTGGCTAAGTCTCCCCGCGTTTTTGGTACATTTGTGAGCATCAATGAGGTGCACGTTTGGCATCAAAATTTCCGAAACGGAATCGTGCAAACCACCCCTAGTGTCGTCATTCACTTACAGCATTCTCCCCGTAGACTTCACATATTTCGGTATGCTTTTGCACCGTTTTTATCTTTTTTTTACAGAAGAAAAGCAATACATAGCGCATTTTTCCATTTTCACAAAAATTGTAAGCTGATATCTCACCTTTTAAACACATGTTCATTTGAGACGATTCCACGAGTGTTACCGGATATATAGGCATCGGCACCATCTATATTACACATCACCCAGCATATCGTGGAATAAGACAAACTGTTTTTTAGCACAGTATAGACTTGGTTTTCAAAATTATCAGTGGAAAATGATTGTCACTTCGTTCATCCCTTTTTCCAGTACCGTTGAGTAGGTCCGTGTATGGTTTAATGCTTTAAGAACAGAAGTTAAGAAGTTTGGCTTAATAACTTCTGATGAAAAAATTTCATTTTCAACATTAAACTAAAATTCGCATTTATCCTCATCACCTGAATATGAAAAACCCTCGTGAAGAGTAGCCTTATCAGACGTTTTAATCATTCAATGTTAGTTATATTAAATCATGTTTGATTGATTAATTTTCGTCGTTTAATTTTACATCATTTTTCATACGAATAAATGATTTTTTTTTCTCAAATTATTATTTGTACTACATGCGCAAGTTACAAATACATGTACACATAATAAATATATACGTAAATATATATTGGCTTGGTAACTAAATAAGTGCCCATTTCTTCAATAAAATAAATTTTTTTTTTTTTACTTGGAATGAAGTTTTATCTATAATGTATTTTCCATTTTGTTCGAATGACAACTTGACAATTCCATGCTCGTAGAAAGTTTGATCCTTTTTGGCCAAAAACTGAATTAAGTGAGATTTTACAGCGTCATCATCGTTGAAAGTTTTACCACAAAGGAAGTTGGCCAGGAATCGAAATGAGTCGTAATCCAATGGCGTGGCCAAAGAAGCGTGCGGTCTGGTGAAAAATGACACCTTTACGATTGACCAAATCTGATCGCTTTTCCTTGACCGCTACATTCAATTTGTCCAATTGCCGACAGTAGACCTCCGAATTAATGGCTTCGTTCCTTGGAAGCAACTCTAAATACACCGGACCTTTCCAATCTCACCAAATTGACAGCAAAATCTTCTTTTGTTGGATATGTGCCTTTGAAGTGATTTGCGATGGCTAATTGGACATGCACCACGACCGTTTTCGAATGAAATTATCGTACATAATCCACTTTTCGTCTCCAGTCATGATTCGTTTTAAAAACGGATCGAATTCATTGAGTTTAAGCAATAACTCGCAAGCGCTAATGCGCTTTGTCAGATGAATCTTTTTCAAATTGTGCGGAACTTAAATATCCAACTTCTTAACGAGACTGACACATTTTAAACGGTTCCCAATGGCTGTATGTACAACATTCAACTTCTCTGCAATCTCCCGCTTCGATAATGGTTTTGATTTCGTCCTCATTAAGCTCAAATGGTCGATCTGAACGTTGATCATCTTTAAGAGAAAAATCTCCAGAACGGAATTTTTCAAACCAATTTCGGCATTGCCTTTCTTTAAGGGCTTCATCACCAAACACATCACGTAACTTATTGGCGGTTTGCACTGCGTTCTTTCCTTTACGAAAATAATAAAGCAAAATATGGCGGAAATGTTCGCGCTTGGATTCTATATTAATGTTGATTTTAAAAGAAAAACTTTAAGAAAAGCAATGAACTTGTAAAGCTAGCTAAGGATGACAGCTGACATATATAAGAAGAAGAAGATCATAACATTTACGGATATGATAAAAATGGGAGTGAGAAACACCTATAAGTAAAAACGGCACTTATTTAGTTACTAACCCAATATATATACATTACTTAGCAAAAGCTGTCAATATTTACACACACTTGCAAACTCTTTTACACCAAAAAGCTCAAAAAAGGAAATGGTAGCTATTTGAAGTCTAAAGAAAGCGAGCAAAAGAAAAAGGTTCGAAAGGAATTTAAGTTTGCGTCATATTACAATAATAAAATACGTAGTGTTTATATCTCTACGCTCGATAGATTATATAGTAAACAATCATTGATTAGAAGTATTGAAGGTATTATGAAAGTAATGAAAATTTATGCCTAAGAGGTAATTTGGAAAAGACGACACAAACAACAACGTCAATAAAAACAAATAGAAATAAACATTAAATGCCGACATAAAAGATATGAAGATATCATTATTAAATATGTATACAACTTGAATGAAAGATAATCTAGAATATCTTAAGGAAATATTTAAGTGTCTCCTGCCGTCAAGCAAACTGTCGTCACCTATTTTAACTTAACCTCTTTGGGATTTATTAACTACTCTAGAGAACACAAATTTTGCAGTGATGCTCAAATTCGATATTATGATAGCAGCAGACATAGTTAGGGAGATTTTCTTTTATATCCCTACACCACTTGTGTTACAATGTATATTAAGTTTCTGCGGATGTATGTAACACCCAGGAGGACATACGATGAATCCTGCTTTTATTGTACCAAAGAATACAAAATCATTGTCTAAGTCTAAATCAATTCAAATTTGTCATCGGACGAAGCTAGCATTCTAGCGTATAAAATAAAAGTGAAAAATTTGGATCCATTTTCTCAGCTATATTAACGAAATGTGGGGTACTTTTTCGATCAATGTTGTTGAAAATGATGAGCTTCTAATAGTAATTGGACACTGAACTCTTTCGCCAAAACAATAGTTACAATGCAGAGTTTAATCTTTGCAAACTACTAAATATGTCAAATACATGCTGTCTTTGCTCTTTCTATATACTGTAAAGACCAAAAGTGGGAGTCGCGATCTAGTGCTTGGAGTGTGTTGCTTGGTGGTTTGTTGGTTGATTCCAAGGATTGTAGCTCCTACAAATACAAGATTAGTCATCAATAGATCATCCTCTTATCTCATTGCGATGTACGTACGTGGTTACAAAACGCATATCATTTACTTTTTCTATATTAAAGTAAATTAGTTTTACTGAGAGAGATACCTGTACCCAATCTTGCATACTTAGCCTTTCGGCTTCCACAAAATAAGTAATATCCTATCGGCTATTGCAGATAATACTAAGTCAGTATTCCTTTTAAGGAACATATTTGCATTACATAACCATAAATTTATTTTTCTAAGTTTTAAACATTGAAAAATGTTTCTAAGTTTTGGACATATGATCGAATATGTCGTTGAAACCATAGCCGTTTGACTACTTCAACGCCTATAAATTATAGAGTTCTTATCTATGTTCCTTTTATAGATTACATTGCATTATAGAGCCATGTGTTTATCATATAATCAATGTTTGCCGTCCCTATCTTCTAATATCCACTTAAAATTATTCTTAAAACGAGTGCACGAAATTATTTGCCACAACCTCCAGTTTGTTCGTTCCTTCTGTCTATTATATCTATTCAGCTTTTAAGTACCATTTTTACATGGATTAGAAAACGTTGGTGTCACGGTTTGGCGGCTCGATCAAGAGAGGAAGAAAATGGCGATTGCTCTCTCCATTTAACTTTTCTTCGAAAGTTTTGCTTCACTATAGTCGCTGCATTAATCGCTTCGAATCGAAGTCAGCTGATATGGACTTCGCATAAATGCCTGAACCCCTCAATTCCACGCCGGACTATCTCTTAATTATTAAGACTAGAACTTAACAAACCAGAGCTAAATGTAGGGCGACTGTAAGGTACTTATGACTTTGATGCTTGCAATATATTATTATGTTTGGCTTCCCGGCTCGTCCAGTATTTTTACGGAAATTTTTGAATTTTTGCAAATTTTCCAAAAAGAGTCAAGAATTTTTCTTATATATAATGTGCACAGTACAGAAGAAATCCATTTTAAAATTTAAGGTTTCTTTATATTTTTGTAAGTAAAAATTTTGCAATTATTGTCCAAGGCGAACGGCAGTTAAATTTATCTTAAGGTGTTTTTTACATTGAAATCACTTCGGAAGAAATCCTAGCAAGGAATTTGATTCGACTTCACTTTTAGTTTCTTCACATCGAATAATATCTGCAATATTTATGAATATCAAATGAAATTATGTACTATTTCTTCAATTTTATTTTTTAATTTCTTTTTTTTTTTTTGTATTTGTGCGGTAGCGCGGCAGTTTTCAGATTTTTAATAAATTACTACGCGGCTAATTCACAATTTGCCACATAATAATTCAAATATTAATTTGTCGCCACCCTAAAATCGTTCATACTTTGCAAGTAAACATTTAACTTCATACTCGCGTGGATATGCAGTTTAATATCTACAAAAGTGTTCATGCATGCCTTACCATTAGCAGATTTGTACTGCATGCATGCATTAATTTTAAAAAAATTATTAGCCGGCTGGTAAAATTGCACGCATTGATGCCATCAGCACTAAGAAAGATAACATGACAACACCACTATTGCCATCACTACTGCATCGCTTAAAGAAATAGCGGAAAGCATAAGGGAGAGAGAGAGGAATAGAAGCAGACTCCGTTTAAAGAAAATAACAGGTACAAATATCAAGAGCTCCCTACTCATTATAATTATAATTATCAAGCGTGTCGCTATAGTATGCCACACGCAACCAAATCAGACAGCGAAAGAACTTATAATACTCATATCTGCTCACATACTACATGACTACTTGTGCGCTTATGTAAAGGCTTATGGAGTCATAATTCAAATATAGTTATAACGCAGAAACATTAATAAAGATGCTCTTCTAATGCAAAAAGAAACTTTTGAACGCAATTAAAAATTTTATTGCAGTCAAAGTAGTCGGTAATATTGGGAAACGGTAAGATGTGTGTGCTTTTTTTGTTCGCAGTTTTCAGAAATTGCATAAACTGTTTTCTATATTTGATAGAATTTGTAATTAAACAGGTAGCAGTAATTGCAACGTTTACCTCAGGCCAAAAAGATCTTCCGCCTACAAATTTCTAGAAAAAGCTAAATTCTATTGCTCATTAACTTTTCAACTTTCCTAGTCAGCGAAAAGAAGTCTGCAAACCGAATTTGTAATGCTGTGGCAAATATTTGGGTCATATTTTAAATAGATATCTTGTCACCGTTAATAAGTTATTGATGAAAATTCTTTCGATTCCCTAATCAAGATTATATTTTAATTGTTGTGAGTGCAACCGACTCATTTGCAAATTTAATAATGAAAATTAACTGACATGCGATTATTGACTAAAAGCTAAAGCAAATTTTTTAATGAACGAAGATATGAAGAACCCTCCGCGAAGAATGCAATTATTGCGATAATTACAAGAGCTCTCCATGCCGAGATACACACTTTAATATTCTAAACTTTTTACTCAATGTTTAGCGGTATAAACTAGGCTTCCTAACGGAGGGATGACTTTTCTAAGGAAAACGCTTCTCTCAAATTGGAACATAGAATTACTGAAACTCTCATCTATTTGCAGTCATCGCCATCAACGTTGGGTCTATGATTTAACTGCTAAAAAGAGTTCAAAGTTACTAGCAATAAAATCGAATCGAATCGGCGACAGATACGCTACCATGGGCAGGAATTCGAGTGCCTTGGAAGCTTTCTTGTTGCAAATCACTTCTGAATTTAATCGGCAATTGCAAAGACAAAAAATTTGCGCAAGCCTATGGTGTATTGAAAAGGACAAATAGGTAGTAATAATAGTCAGCCTAACTATGCTGAATCAATCATCAAGAAAAAATTAGATGGTTATCGAAGATGCAAAGATAACCCAATTTAAGGCTAGAATTATACCTGGAAGCATGCATGCAACGGGGTTTGGTTAGATGAGTATCGTGGTGGTTGCGAATACCCCGAAATCGTTGGGGCCATTTACGCGAGATCACTACTTGTTCACTTATTTTCATGAAGGAAAAATTGGACGTTTATCTTGGCTGTAAAGATAACCCGAATGCAAGGGTAGCTAAGCTGTCGATATCAAGAAACATTATGTCCCAGCTAGGGCAACCACGAGGTTTAGATGGCCTAACCCATTAGGTCGCTTCTCAAACGGGAGCTGCATGCATTTTTTAACGCCGGGGAAGAATGGGAGAGCGAGAGAGAATATTGAAGTATTATATAGGGCTCACCTTGCCTATAGTGGAAAGTTTAGATCGGACAAAATCTGGTACTACAGCTTTGATATCGGACCTGGTAGCAGTGTGGGAATATCTTACCAATTGGCGGACATAAGTTATCGAAAATTGTGACCCAATAAACCGTACCGTTTTCGTATAATTAAGTTTTAAAACACGGGCATAGAATCCAATGGAATCTCCTTATATGATTATGATCTCAACAATAATCTTTAAAAACTTCAATGATAAGAAAAATGTAAATTGAAAATTTTTACTTAACCACCGTAAATTTGAAAATGCAGACAATGTATGCATCATTTTATTATAATAGCACCTGTTATTTCCTCTCTTTCTCTCGCCCAAAAAAACAAAGGAATCGAACGATGCAACTTGATTTGTTTTGTAATATTCGTTCGTGTATAAGGTGGTAACAGAAAACAATTTAAATTTACACAAAAATTTCAAATCAAAATAACAACTCGAACACCTGATTCCACACGTTTCGTTTCGTGTGGACCCTCCCCTCAAAAAAATAAAAAAAACCATTCAAACGAAGTGACACATACAAATAAGAAAGAAAGTGGGGACCGACTGACTATAAAGCACTCGGAAAACCTTTTGCAACAAGTTTTCAAATGGTATGCAAAACGTGTGTGTGCGTAGTTTATTTTTATGGTATTATTCTTGTTCCTGTTGTACAATTTTATATTGTTTGCAAAATAATTGCAGAGATTTTTGCAGCTGATGTCTGTCTGTCATCAGCATAGACAAACAGGAGAGTTTAATGATAGAGGAAACCCTCATGTCTATATAATAACAACGGAAAATAAAACGTACACAAAAGAAGAAGAAGGTATATTTAGGGTGCGCAACAGTATTTATGTATTTAAAATTCTTGAAATCGATTTATTTGAATTAATTGCTTAAAAACAAATACGTTTTTAACAATCATTATATTAAGGGCTTATACTATTTTTTCATTTCTCTTGCGTTTCCCTCCAAGTACAAGTACATAAGATAAAAATCCATGAAAAATAGTCATGGGTAGTCCGCAAAAGCGAAAGAAATGAAACAAAGAATTTCATATTATTTATATTAATAGTTTACGATTCAATATATGAGAGAAGATTTAAAATATTCCCTAAGCAGAAATGTATCCAATTAAGCCCTTGACAGAAAGCTCCTTAAAGTATAATTCTACCTTGAAACTTATTAAATTTTGAGTAATAGTTTTAATTTATTTAATTTCTCATCATCCATCGCCTTCTTCCTTTTCTGTTATATATCATCCTAGATTTTCATTTTTATATTAAATATTATTATCTTCTCATACACCTCCACTTCACCTATGTGCTTAAGTCTACCTAACTTCATATAATGAATGTATTATATGAACCCTAAGTATGAAAGTCTTCTCATCGTCATCGTCATCGTCATCGTCATCGTCATCACCGTCATGAGCATCATCATCATCATCATCATCACCATCATATCCGTCCAACTATCAAACAATGCGTGAAAAAAAATTGCCAATAAAGCACATTCTTTGTTCCATAAAGTGCTTAACAATAGGAAGAAACGGTGGCAGAAGTATGGAAAATCAACACTCAATACCTCTGCATGTAGACCGCATCATATATGAGTAGATAGATGTATGTGAGTGCGTTTGTAATGTATAGGTATACAAAACGTATGAATAGGTAAAAATTGAATTGCTTGAATAGGCAAAAAAATTCATGATTTTATTGCCATTATAGCTACGGCTGCGACGCTGTTACTTATTATTAGAAGCCAATAGCTTTTATGTGCGTTATACAATAAAATATATATATATATACTTGTATACATACATATATGTCGAGCATTGAAGCATACACGGTTGTTTAAATATATTTATTCAACGATCCTACGATTTTCGTGCTTATGTTGATATTGTTGTTGATGTCGCTACTTTACTGTTACCAGTATTGTATGCGTTTATTGTAGGCGTCATCAGCTCGTTTGGTTTTCCTCTTCCGTTGTTTACATTGTTGGTCGCAGAGACTGAGACGCCAAAAGCTATTATTAACACACATGAGCTTATGTATACGATCTGGGAATATGATTGTAAAGCATATACAGGGTAATCACACAAAAGGATACGATATAGAAAATTATAAAACTTCAATTATGTGACCCGAAACAATTATAATAATTTCTACAATAGTAAGAAAAAAAATTCTTCTTCTTCTTCTTAAGCATTCAGCAAATAACAACACATTGTTTGCTGTGTTGCCGTAGAGAAGAAAAGGCTCAATGCGAATACGAAGTACTCTGTCCTAGTAGCGGTTAGCGGTTAGTTTAGGTTATTATTAAGCATTAATAAACACATTTTAGTTTGTTAGAAGCAAAGGCCCAGCTGTCAAGTATTCAAAAGAATAGAAATAAGTTTTGTGTTTTTTTCTACACTGTCACATAGCAAATCAGCTGTCGATAGTTGCTATGTACTTCAAGAAGAAGAATACGTTTTCTGCGATGAAATTGGTTGCTTTATAAGGCATACAAATCGTATTTATATCTCCAGCGATGGGTGTTGGGTGTTCGAATGTAGAATGTAGAAAGTGTAAAGAGATGGAGATTAAATTAGAGCAAAAATGCAGCATAAACTACTGAAATGAGTAACTTGGCTTGAAACGAAAACGCGGTAAGTTATCGAACAGTCAGGAAGTGAGTTGCACGATTTCGTGCAAAAAATTGTAATCTCAAAGACGATGAACATTTCTGAAACTTTGTGAAAGGTGTTGTATGAAGAAATTCAAAATTCAAAACCTAAGAAAAAATCTTGCTGTGCGTGTAAAAATAAATCAAAAACCATATTCAGTTCTGTTGTACAGAAGGGAAAAGGTACAGAAGAAAGGAATATGGCTTTCTCATGAGCTAACCGAAAAGAAAACAAATCGAAAATTTGACATTTGCTTACTTTTTGTACGCGATTACAAAACGATGGAAAAGGCGATGAAAAATGGATCCCTTACGACACAACCATGGGTTGAGTTCGGGCAGCCAACTACGTTTCTTGCAAATAGTCATATTTAGCACATTAGTGTTTCACAGCGGTGAAGACGTGCGAAAACTATTTCGCCTCGCCAATGGCAAAAGGTAATAGATAATGATGGCGAATTTTATTCATTTATAGGTTTTATAGGCAAGTTTTTTAACAAATTTAATTTTATCAGAAAGTGTAGAGAACTTATTGTTACACTTAGTACGTAAAATTTGTTTAACGGGTGAACTCGGAGCAATTTGTTTAAAAACTGTTATATTCGCACACAAAAATATATCGACCTATGGGTTAATGTTACTTTACACTTTTTACATTGTTGCCGAAAATAATTTTAAATTAACGTTTCTTAAGATGTCTTTGAATGATTTAAAAAAAAATGTTTTCTAAATAATTAAGTTTTAATTTTATGACGATAGGAATAATTAATAAAACAGAAGAGCATTTACTTGTTCTTTATGGTACCGCACATGAAGGTCCTTTTATTCCTGTGTTTCATTTTTTCTTGGATTACTTGACTTAAAAATTCTTAATAATTGAAAATAAGTTGACTTACAAAGCCTTATAAAAATTCTTGTTTCATTTTTTATCCGAATACTTCGCTCACCCTGTATTTTAATCAAACAAGACAATTGTTATACACCTCATTGATTATATTGTTAATAATGTGCGCTGGCTATAATCTTCTTGCAATGAATGCTTGCTCTGCTTGCCGCATATTAAAAAATGTAACAAAAAAAGAAACAAAAAGAAGAATTGATGATAAAAAGAAGAAAATCTATAAAATTTCCTCGTAATTCATAAGCTTAACACAGAGTAAAACATTTTATAGCACAACAAGGTGCATATGTGTGACGATGAAAGAAGCACAAATAGTGATAGATAACAATTAAAGAAGAATTTCATAAGGCACTGTCTGTCCGTTAGTCAGTCTCTTAGTCAATATGCCATAAGGATTGTTAAGCAAGCATTCTCGCCGTAATAATGACGGTTTGGTTTTTTGTTAAGACACAAAAATGAAAGCAAAATGAACGAAATCAATATTAAGACATTTAGTTAAGTTCACTTTCTTACCCCCGATGCGACTGCAGGATAACATTGTAATTTAGCTTCGACAAAGCTTAAGGTCACTGCCATATATAATAGAAGAAAATAAAGTTGCAACGCATTAAACTCTCTTGGGACCAAGAGAGAAGTTTATTAAATACATACTCTACATTACATACATCGTATGTTAATTGTGTATGAAGTAAGAAAGCATATGATGTTCTCGACTGTTAAGGAAAAAAAATAAAAAATATATTTTCTTTATTTATTTATTTGATCTAATTTGTGTATTCAAACGGAAACGTGAGCAAATATTAAATCAGGTGCTAGAGCAGAATTTTTTCCTTTAATGTATCATCACTATCTCAGCAGACCTTTACTTTTTCTGAGGACTACTCCTCTTCGGCTCTCTTATAGCCTATAATGAATGCATAGATGATGTTAAGTACCTTTGCATAAACATACATATATTCATAACTGTAACTGTAACTGTCGAAGCATATGGTACGCGTGTATGTGTATTCACATAATTCATGACAATATTTAAAATTATTATCATTACGGTCGTAATGTAAAAGTATATTTACTTACTCACACTTACAGTTAGTTATGTGAGCGCGGATAGTTGGCGCGATATTTTCCACGATTTTCACACACTCTTTTGCATTATAACTGCAGTTGAGAGCTTGCTTTGCCTTCTACGTATGTACGTATATATAAAGTATGTAATGGGGCGACCATTAAAATGACTTATGAGTCAGTTCTTAATACAAAATATTGTAATATTCGTGAAAATGTTCGAAAAATGTTTCATTGCTGTTGCTACTATTACGGCTACTCATGTTGCAACTTAAATGCACAGCGACACACACACACACACACGCACATAGTCATGTATTGGCATAATTTGTATTGACATTGTTGTAACGAAAACTGATAAAAACACTCTTTGGTAAAAATATATGATATTTGTGCAAAGAAAAGCAAACATAATTATTGCAAAATATCAGCACTTTTGCATTCGACGAAGCATTGACTCAAAAGCGTACATCTACATAAATATACCTACAAAAGTCATACATAAATGAAATGCTTTTTATATCGAATGAGTTGTGTGTGTGAAGTTCGGTTGTATCGCACTTGAAAGAGTTCCAAGTCCTGAATCCTAAAATCAACCAAAAATTTTAATGACTTTTGCATTCTTTGCATCTAGTGCAACATTCTATGCACATGCATGTAATGGAATCTTCATTTCTACTGGCATATATTTTTGCTCAAATACCGAATTGACGCCTGGATCAGCCATGAAGCTCATTAAAAGACATTTTTTTGTTCTATTCACTGTTCTCTTTTTGAAACATATATTCCGTTCCTTTAGTGTTTAGTACGTTAAAGTTTCGTGCATCATTAAAATAAATATTACGGGGAAATATGTTTGCTGTGCAATGTTTGTTATAATTACTCCCATACCCCAATGTAGTGCATCAATGAATTTATAATTTTAAAAAAATATTTATAAAAAATTTTCCTCCCTCAGTTTAAATCAAACAAACCAATAAATGTTTACTTTTGAAATTTTTTACCCAAGGGTCGGTACTGTACATTTGATATTTCGTTTGTAACATAGATAATGACAGACGGACGGTGATGGCAAAGTTGATGCCATTCTTTATGCTTATGAAATCTTCATAGCATAATATACAACAGCTCGTATCTTTTTCTAAATATAAAACTAAACGCATAAGCAATCTTTTCCTTCCTATATATAAATTAATTTTAATATAATTAAAGTACAATCGCATGATTTGCTATTAGAAGCAGTATAAGGAAAAGAATCATGGAAGCTTATGAAGTTTTTATAATTTCGAAGATTTGTGATTATGCCTATTATAACTCATTATGCTCGTATACGTCAGCAAAACAGGGCATCTCGTAAGTCGGTTTAATTCTACTGCCGCTATGTATATAATGAATGATGCCTCAATTTCATTTCATGCGCTTTGCACGGTCTGTTGGTTTAAACTCCTGAGTAAGCTAATTTTTTTACGGAGGAAGGTGAAGACCTTTCGTCAAAATTTGCTGTATAATGCTTCGCCAAATTGAAAGTTGTGGAGAACGACCCCGAATTGATGTTTTCGGCCAACGTGCTCACAAGGCCAACCGGTACGTCGACGCAAAGGGGGCTAACTACCTATAATCGGCCCAGTTTCTTCGAATGTTTTGATAATTTTTCGAATTGTTGACACATTAAATGCACATTCTCGACCGAAATCTCCGACAATTTAGCGAGCTGTCTCAGTGTAACTTCCCCATTTTAGTAATGGGTTTTCACAATTATAACGAGTTCTTCTTTTGTTTATTGCTCCATTTTTAATAATCAGAGCTATCATAAGTGATAGTCATAAAATTTAGAGTTGCCACGTGCGTGAAAAAAATGATACAAAATTTAAATGGTATACTCTTATTGAGATACCCTTAACTAAAACCGTATAGCATTTGTAGTTGTGTGGTCCTGTCGCTTCTCTTATTAAATTAACACTTATCGCAGTAAAAGTTGTAATGAAGAAAAGGGGAGCGGGGCATGGCATCTCGCAAATCAGTCGGATCTTGCAGCCGCTAGATAATAAACAGTAGTCTGTTGAAAGGGGCACTAAGAGAGCAACCGAAGACATATGCGAACTAAACTTAAAGACTGCGGTAGTTCTATTTTCTATTCTATTTCTATATTCCGTCGACTATCTTCGATTATTGACGCCACCTATATGTAATATTTGTCAGCAATGTGAGCTTTGTAAACAACTGTAACTATTACAGTATAATTTACACGCTTTTCTTAAGTACCCCATTATTCAGTTAAAGGAGAAGCAAAGACTTTAGAAGAAAATTAAAAAAAAATATGTTAATAAACTTCTATACGTATACAAGCTAATTACTTTCGTGTTAGTACATGAAGACACATACGTGAGATTTTTTAATAAAGTTTGTGACAACAGATATTCGAAAGCTAAATGCTAGGGTTAATGCCTACAACGTTATTATTAACCTGTAATTTTATTTATTTGTTTTCCTAAGAATATTTTGAATGCTTGTATTCTGATGAAAATCAACGGCAATCCAACAATGGCAACAACAAAAACGAAAATTTGTACTTCTTGGCATAGTACGCAAGAATGCACTTAAATTTTTATAAATAACTCTCGCTGACAGCTGTATGTCACACACCAGCACCTGAAAGGTGCATCTTTTACACGGCATTTAATTTTCTTCTCTTTCTCTTTTTTTGTAATTTTGTTGCCAGCAGACAGCAGAAGAAATCGAGTGCATCCACAATGCTATATACATTGTCGCTTCTACAAACTCTCATCTACATACGTTTGTGGCATGAACAAGTGAAGAAAGTGTTTTCACTTTGCGACAAATGCTCGAATACTCCTTAGTTAAGTTAGTCGATCAGTTTATATGACCAGAACCAGGACTGCGTCCAAAGTATGCGTTTATGATAACTCTGGAAACCATTGCTCTCAAAATCTCTCCAAATTACATCAACTATATAGCCAGCAATAAGGAATAAGTAGAAATTTATAGAAATTGTTTTTGTTATTGTGTCTTTAATAATTTTTGAAATCAGATCCAGTAGCAAAAAGTATCTATCGTTTCAATTCTAATTTTGAAAAGCATAGACGTATTGTAAGCTCGTATAATTTCATTATGAATTTCATATTAATCAAGAAGACGTACGGTACGTTCATCGTTCGCTTATGGAAGTCATCGCATTCTTTCGAATGCTACAAACGGAATGACATGATTAATAAACCTTTTCCGTGGGTTTGGGAGTAAAAGCAACATATGACCATTTATTTGTTCAACTGACGAGTAAATTGTTGCATTTAGAATATCTTGTAATTGTTGTAGTTGCTGTTGTCTAAATGTCTATCACTTTGAGTTGCTAGCAGTCTCTTTCTTTTTTTTTCGTTTCGTTTATTTGTTTAGTCTATTTTTTATAGCTAAATATTCAGAGCAAGGTGAGTAGAATATGAATGAAAGCCGTAAATATCCAATTAAAAATAAAGAGAAAAAAAAGAAAAAAAAATAATTAAATTCATTTTGAAGAGGCATTTTGAAGCTAATTTCTTTTCTTTTCTTCTCTTTCGTTTCTTTTTTTATTTCAATGCTTATCATTTGCATTTACACTTGAGTGCTTGTAGTAATAGTTTACTTTTTCTTTTGCTTCCCAGTCATTAAAGCAAAACACGTTCTATGTTACACATCCCAGCAACTTACTTCTCTACTATAAGCGAAACATTAAGAAACCATAAATCCATAGTTTTGTAATCATACCCTTTACTTTCAGGATGCTTCTGCCTCTCTCTCTCCCACGCATATCTTTCTAAACCTTTTCTATTCTTCTCAAATGAATTTTCTAACTTTTTCTCTAACGAAAAATAAACTAAATTGTGCTAAATTTAAATATTATTTTCAAAAAAAAAAAGAAAAAAAAAGAAAACTTTCTTCTCTTATGTTCACTTCTCCGTAATATTTGAAATTAATATTGTTTTCATTGCATCGCATAAACCATTTAAATTGTACGTAAAGAAAAAGTACTGGGAGCTGAGCACATATACGCTTCAATTTATACAAATTTATCCGCCTCCTTTACTCTTTACTACACACTACACACATTTTATATGCGGGCATGTCTTTTTTCCTTGTTACTTAGACAAACATATAATTTACAAAATATTCGAGTTTAGACAAAAAATATCTCAGTTGCAAATCTTGTGCTTGCTGCTTGCTTGCTGCTTACTTGCTTGCCATCGCCGCCTTAGCAATGAGTACATGTGCATGCTTAGACATTCATAGCAAAGCAGATGAATTCATTTCTTCTTCTAAAATAGTCACAAATATATCAGCCATGTATACGTTACGTTACGTACGTATGTATGTATGTATGTATGTTACTCTTAGTGATATAAGCCCTTCTTCGAAAAGTTCTCTGTTTAGTTAGTTTTCTAACGTTTTGTTCCATCGGTGGCATCGGTGGTACACGACAAGGGAAACTGCACTTACTTTATAAAATTTCTTATTTAAACATAATCACTGAGTAGTTACGATTTACGCATATGTAGTTCATAGGTTTTCCTTAAGCAAATACATACATATATCTATATCTATACAAACAAACAAACAAACTCGTACACATGCATGCGCATATTTATAAAAATTTACATTGAAACCTTTTTTAGTTTTTTTCCAGTGCGATTATTTTCACAGAAATGTAAAGAAAATTTTCGAGATTTAAATTATGTAACGAATAGAACAGTAGTCCACAGCAGCTATTTGTTTAGAATAAAACAAGAATTTAGCTATCGTTCAACAACAACAAATTCTTGTATAAAAGTTCACTTCAAAATTTATTTATTTATTTATAAACGTTATTTAGGAAGCTATTCTCTAACAACAAATTTATCAATTTCGAAAATTTTCTTTGTAAATCCTTTGCTTCACAAAGCTTATGCATAAAATTATACGCAGAAGAATTTCTTAAAGATATTGAATTCAAATTTTCGACGTAAAATTGATCGATTTACAAATTGCTTAGAGAAAATCCATCGATTAACATACAAATAAATTAAAAGGATTTATATAAACTAAAAAGAGTCATTAGAAAGAAAAAAAGGAACAAAATTAAGTTAATTTTAAAAGGGAAGGAAGGCCCAATACGTGATGCCTTTTCAATCTTACGATCTCATGGACTTCTATTCTCATGGACTAGGTGTGAAGAGCTTTTTTTAATACCTCTAAATAAGCTTCTAAAACCAATACCAAAACATACTCTCTCTCTCTCTCTCTGTCTCTCTCTGCTCTCTGTATTCGTTTCTATTCTTTACTAAAGCTTTAAATATTCTTCTTTACTTTCTCCTACTCATTCAATTTGTATAAAATAATGATTATTCAATGTAAAAAAACAGTTCCTAGAGTCACTTTGCCTAATTTGTAATTATGTGCATCATCAATATACTTAGTCTAGCAAGATACTTTGAAGAAAGGCTCTCATGTTTAATTCTTTTGTAAAGAAACCAAGGGGCGTTAGCAAACTAAACGAAGAGTATTAGTCTTATAGGTTTAATTTCAATACTAGAGTTACGAGCTGTTTCCCACAGTTTTATGTTAAAAAAAATGGGAAGGGAATGGCCTTTGTGGGTAGTCCGTCGCTTACCGTAGTAGATAAGAAGTGCAACTATATGGTCGAAATACCCGAGTCCAATTCCCAGTACAGTAAGTCATACTTTAATTGAGATTGGTGTCTAACGATAGTGACGGTTAGTGCTTACATTTACCTCTTCCCAGGTTGCGCTTATTTCCTTTCCTTTTTAGCCAGCTCCATATTACATGTATAAGGGATTTCTCCCAAGTGATTGATAATATTTACAAAAAAAAAGAAAGGATAATGTGATTCATACGTCTAAATGGATTAAAGGGTACATTAGTAGAGAACGCATTTATTCTTTGGATTAAGTTTAGATTGCGGATGAAGACGAGAAGACTCTCTTGGCTAAATCACGCTGCTGGCCTTTAGGTTTATGTATGATCTTTCTTTTAGTTCAGCTAGCAGTCCACTGTAATAGTATCTTTAATATTTACCGTGTGATTTTTCCATTTATTCATTTTCGAAGACCGTACGTGCGAGTGAGTTAGTGCACGAATGTGTGAGCTTTTATGTGCTTGTGTTAAATCAGAGAAATTTATCTTTCTAAAATGCTATCTCGCAAATACACTTCATCTCCCGTTATAATAACAGTAGCTACAAGAACAACTATTTCGTACGTGCTCTTGTGGTTACATAAACTTCAAATAAATGAAATTGAAAATATAATTTCCGTATAATCTCCTTTTTTGCGGTTCATACGAATGCCATCTCATATATGAGTTGGAAAGAAGTTCGATAAAGAAGGTGGAGGAAGTATCATTCGCATATGCATGCATTACTTTTGAATATTCTCGTACATCATACGTGTATTTATTTATTTTGATTTTAGTTTTTTTTTCTTTTTTTTTTTTGCAAAAAAACTTTAATTTGATTTACATGACTGTTAAATGGATTCATTTTCTGTTTGTGAATTGCTGATATTCTAAGATTTTCGCACCTTATCTGAAAATCCACCAAACCATCGCATTTAGTTTAACATGTAAATGTAAATTTGTGTTTACCCGTTCGTTTAAAAAAATCCTACGTATTGATGAGATCGCAATTTTTACTTTGATTATGTTAAGAATGTGATTTCCCACACACTCTCACACAGCCACACACAGACAAATATATGTATTTAAATATATGTGCCGCTATACCAAACCCCTTATATTTACTTACCACACCTCCTCTGCATTTTCCTTTTCCTCTTCTTTTTTTTTTGTATTTTTTTAAAGACGTTTTTTATAGCATGTCTTTTGAATTCGAGCGTAAATCTGCTTAGTCTGATGCCTAACATAAGTGAAAAGTTCTGTCAACATAACAACTCAAGCTGAAGCTCATGCCATGCATTACTGAAAAGGGCGAATAGCAGGAAAATCACCAGAAATTTGTTTACCATTTAAATTTGATTTTTATCCTATTTATCCTTTAGAATTGTTGCAATTGAAAGGATTTGTTACATTTTCCGATATCAATGAGTGTAAGTGTGTGCGTGTGCATGTGTGCATGTGTTACGTAAGGGTGTGAATTTTAGTGTTATTTCTTATATCATTACCAGCATATAACATGTATAAACATCCATCCACACGTGTACATATATAGTGTACGTCAGAGTGCTTTATCCATGTGTTGTGATTTTCATGTGACAACGTTTGATTTGATTTTAAAATTACCTTCGCATCACAGCAGGAAGTGATAGCGATATTTTTTGGTCGACATCGATGTCGATGACGGTGACGCGTGTACATAAACGTTTTTTTCTTTCTTTCTTTTCTATCTATTTTATACAGCGGAACTAATTTGCTGACAGAATATCGTAAAATAATATAAACGAAATCAATTTTGATTGCAAATGCAAATAGAAATGTATTGAAATGTTTAGCTAAGTAAGGCTTAAAAATCGATAAACTAAATAAACAGTGCTTTGGTAGATTTAAAGCGACCTCTTTAATGTTAGCTGAGAGATATTTGTTTATTTTTTTTTTTTTTGACGAAAGTTTTTTTTTTCAATAATTTTTTGAAATTATCGATTGATTGAATTATTTGCTTAATTAGGTTATACCAGCAGTTAGGTTGGAAATACGGCTTGATAACAAGTAGGCAAATAAATTTCAAATACGAACCTGTGAGTAATGAAACGGAACCACACTCGCAAACCACACTGTAACGGCTAATACAAATACTAGATAATACTAGATATGAAGAGAAGAGCCTGACTAATTGACGTTGGATTCTAAACAACTATAGTTTGCAAAACAAAGCATGCGGAGAAGATTCTCAAATAGTCAAACCTGACAGAAAGAATACTTAGACAATGGGCTGTTAGAGATTTCAAAAAAATCAAAATAATAATCATCACTGAACTGATACCAAAATATCTACATGACGCATTGTAAAAGAAACAAGCGGAGAAGGTTTCCAAATACTCAAGCTTAGTAGAAAATTTACGTAGACAATGCGTTGTTGAAGATGTTAAACTAATCCCACTAATAATCTCTACTACTGAAGTAATACTAAGAAATCTACATGACGCACTCACAGAACTCAAGGAACACTTAGTACGAATCCATGGAAAAAAAGCATTAGGCAGTGGTCCTAAACTCAACAAAAGCTTTCTCGGAATTCACCGAGAAAGGGATTTCTTCTCGAATAATATTTGGAATATGTGAAACTTAAATAATAAAAAAATTGAAAATCTAATATCATATGTATATATAAATATATATATATATATATATATATACCGTGAATTATGGAGTTCTGTATTAATGTAGTAGGGATAAGTTAACTTTCATTCCAGAGTAAAGAGAAAATAAAGAATAATAATAATAATAAAAGTAAAAATTTTAAATAATTTAAATGCCTACACTTCATGTACTTATTAATAATGACTTTATAAATCCGTAGGATATGAATAATAATAAATAATAAAACTACATTTCGTAAAACTACGATGAATGGCACACAATTTACTCTATTTATAGTGATTTCACTTTAGCTAAGTAGATCAGAATCGACGAGTGTTAAGGTACAAGTGAGATATTGCTTCATTGTTATAGACTTATATCCAGACTAAAAAACTGCGTATCTTAACATTAAACTTAACCATTATTTGCAATCGGGAGAAGACATGGATCTAAATTTTGCACCTGCAGAGGTATGGTCATGAAAATGTAGCTTACTTGAGGAAGGTCTCTGGTATTTACAATTTTTTTTTGAAGTTTAGTACTCCACACGTATCTATAACACCAAATGAAGGTTAGATTTGCTTGAAGTTTTCTTACTTGTGACTGTTGATATTTTCTTAAACTTTTTAAAATAGTTTTTCTGAACTAAATTGATATTTAAATGCTTTTTCCTCAAAAATGTTGCTGCAACATTTTTTAAAAATATTTTTCTCTAATTTAGCTCTGGAAAACGTTCACACACATTGTAAAGGTTTTAAAAACTGAACTAAACTCTAGCATACCATAAATTACACAAAATAAAAAAAAACAAATAAAAAAAACATACGTCGAACGCGGCATATTTTCAAATGCAAATAGGTTTTGAAAAAGAAAACAAGCATCATGTTGTGTTGTACAAACACGCGTATAGTATGCGCGTACAAAATTTGTTTTGTTCTCTATACCATCAGAGATACAATGCAGTAAGTTGTTGTATCATGACAAAAAATTTCTATTTGTACAATTCGGTTAGTTTTCGCTTTTTTTGTATTATTATTTTCTTTGTCAAAATGCTTGTTGTTGTTATTGTTGTTGTCCTTGTTGAATGCACATCAATTACAGTTTATTGTTGCAGTTGTTAACACGTACGTAACGTATAGCATAAAGCTTCTAATAAAAATAGCAGAAAAAAAAACAAAAACGAAAACAAAGCGAACAAATGGTATCTGAAAATATATTTTACGCTGAATTATTGATGTTACTGACGTAACAAAAAATTTCAACTCTTGTCAGTCATTGCCTACAGTTAAAGGATTCACCGCGTCAGGCTATAAAGTGGACCGACCGACACCTATTGTCTCATAGAAAACTTACTAAATGCTTACAAACATGGAACTCTAATAAATTTCTCAATTTGTCAGAGCCATTAAAATGATAAACCAAAGTTCAGCTGCATAAATATACGTATAAAAAGTAAAGACATAAATTTCGAAAATTTATTTAGGTTTTTTCTCTCTTTTGTTAAGGTAGGTAGGTAGGTGCACCGTTCATAAAATTTCCTGTAAATCTCTTCAATTGTTTGAATTTCGTATGCAATTGCTATGCATTTAATGATAAATATTCTACAGGCTTTTATTGCATTTGCACATTCACACATTCATGCATTTTGTTCATTCATTTGTTCATTCATTCATTCAGTTAACATTACACATGAGTTGCCTTGAATGCAGTTGATCATCATGCACTCACCTGTGAAAAACCACCAATTTGTTGCCATTGATTTAACGACCGGTCGGTCTGCTCTCCTATTAACCTGCAACGTTCATCTGTTTTCATGCCTGCCAACTGCCAATTTTGGCAATGGCTTGGAAATGATTTATTACGGAAAAGTGTGCGGTCGGTGAATATTCAAATTTACATTTCTCAGAATAAATATGAACAAATTCAATTCAAATTTTTAGGTAGAAAACGTAAAATTTTCAATTTTTAAAAATTTTTGCTAAAATTATTTCACTTTAACATAATTGTAGTTGAAATATAAAAAAATTTATTTTAAACAGAAAACTTCAAAATTTTTTGAGAAGAGATTTTAAAGGTTTCATTACAAAAAGCCCAACCAATAATTTTATGCCATTACGGTATCGAATGTTTCTAAGTCAAGTTACTATAAAGGACCAATTTTCGCCCGGAAACTAGAAAATTAAAAAAAATTAACTTTTCATTGTATAAAGGGCTAGTTTTAGTGGGAATCCTTATATGGCATTCAAAGAAATTTAACTAAGCGGTCCATATTCGGTACAACCTCATTTTTAATGCAAATTAATAAAAGGGATTCATTTAGATTATAAAATAATTTTAAAAAAATATTTTTGTCACATAAAGAGAGGTTCGAAGAATAGTTGCACTTGATCCAAATTTTTCATATATATTTTTTATGCCCAAGTACGAGTTTTCACCGAGTTTTGTCGAGAAGTATTACAAACAGCAACTTTGTTTCATATAAAAGCTTTTTATAAATGGAGAGTGATTATGGGTGTGGGTGTAATCCGGTCGAATCCATTTTCAATAGCGTTCGTCCTTTGAACAAAAAACGACGATGTATAGAACTTCATCAAAATGTCTTAAGAACAAGGGACAGACAGACAAGAGTAAATCGATTCAGAAGATGATTCTAAATCGATCTATATAGTGCAAATTGCGACCTGGAGGTGGAACACAAATTGACGTGGCCAGGCGGACTGGCAGTTACATGGATTCAGAAAGCCATTCTAAATCGAGAGCTGTAGTAAATATTGCAATCTGTAAGTAAATCGATAAATGACGAATAGGCTGGGTAACCTGCCGACTAAAGAAGCATAGAGCGTTGGTGAAATGCTACCGCTGCATTGAATTCGGGTATATTGCAAATCAATGCAAAGGAGCGTGCAACCGAATTAAGTTTTCCGAAGATGTGGAGAAGAAGGAGACATCGCGAAAAATTGCTACAAAAATCTTTTATGTATTTTCTGTAAAGGGACGCCAAATGCGGACGCAAAATATGCAGCGGGGAGTAGCAGGTGCCCGCGAGGTAGCTCATGACTTACTTCGACAAAGTGTCGTAGAGAAGAAGGCAGACCTGGTGCGATTAGCGAACCATTTAGAAGTATGAGTCGTGGCGGATGCACCGTCGATGCGGCAAGAAAAGTAGCAATCTGGTCACCAGAAATAACATTACTAGACGTAGATCCCCAGCACAATGGCTACGCTATGGAGAGAATTAAGGATATATACTACTATAGCTGCTACGCTCCCCCAAGCAGGTCGAATGGCGAGCTCCTGCACATTCTGGACGAACTAGTGAAGAATACCCGCATCAAACCATTGGTCATAATCGCAGACGACTTCAACGTCTGAGCGGTTGAATGGGGCATATCCCCGAAAAGAGGCAGTTAGGCCCGCTACAAGAAGGAGCAACGCTTGACCCCTATGATCACGTGGCAAGTGCGCTGGGAGAGCAGAACGAAAGGTAGATGGACGTTCTCGCTCCTCCCGAACGTATCGTCATTGGTGGAAAAGCGGCACGGCAAGGTAAGTTTCTACCTGACTCAGTTTCTCACTGGCCACGGCAGCTTCTGAAGCTACCTGTACAGATTCGGTCGCGACAGTTCGCCAAACTTCCTGAGCTGTGTGTACACCGAAGAGGACGCCGATCACATAATGTTTCACTGTCCCAAGAGTCATTTGGGTCATTGGGTTGGCCTACATGGAAACCTCATGAAACGTGTATGGGGATCACGGAAAATCCTAACGCATGGAATACTCTGAACGAGTTCTCGAGCAAAATGCTCCAAGAGCTGCGGTGAATAGAGCGACTGCGTACGGAGAGAAGAGTGGAGATCAATAAAGAAACACACTAAGATCCTCTGCGAAGTAACGATGGTCCCGTGAATGAGAGTCGTAGGCGTAGTGTCTGTGATGGATAGGCGCCATGGTTGGCGAATCGTGCATGCTACTGGCAGTGGAATCTATGAAAATTCCCACCTCCAGCTCCCATACCAAAAAAACCCACACACACACAAGTGTAGTAAAAACAAAAATTTCTTAGAAGATGCTTTTGGCTTGACAAAATGGTAAAATCGTTCATCGAAGTATTTACTTCTGAATGTTGATCTGTGTGTTCGTGTGAATTATTTATTTTAGTTTACATCCATATACTTATTTATATTTATATCATAATAATATTTTCATCGATTTCCTATCCCAATTTCGGCTGGAACATGTTGGTTAATGAAAATTCTTCGTCTAGTAAATTTTATGCTTTTGTAAATTAATTACGATCTTGTTACTAAATGATTATTAAAATTCATTAATTTTGCTTAAAGTATCGTTTGTTCGTGTTACAGTTATTGTGAATAATGTATTTATTTAGCGCTTTATCACGTGTTCAATAATCCTATAAAATACAAATAATTGAGTCTGAGTGGCTCTATTTGTTGTACTATATTCGATTATTTGTTGCGCGTAATTTAATGTAATTTACGCCTGTCACTTATGCCAAATTGCTATTTAACACACAATGATACGCGTCAAATTGCAAAAACAAGCAAGCAAGGAAACGAACGAAAGTGAAATTCGGGATCATACGAGATTTCAATTTATTTCACTTCATTATGAAAACGAATGGTGTGTGCTTGTATGAGTATACATCTATGTTATGTCTAAGTGGCTGTTAGGGCGGACTTTGCATCTTATAAATGTAACTAAAATAAATAGAAATGTTATTGCAAAATTGCTAAATATTAAATGCAAAATGTTTATCTTAAATTCATGCCTCGATCTCTATCAATTTAATATTTCACTACACTTTAGTATGAAAAGAAAACGACTGATTTTACTGCTTATTCGGCAGATTTTTCAAATTTAACTTTAGACGAAATAGACGTTTATTTGCTTTAAGAAAAAGTTTATCGTTTGTATATAATACATATTTATAAATATAATATTGATCTAAAATTCACATTAAAGCAAAAATAAAATTTATTAATCTATGCCACCTTTGCTTCAATCCAGATGTTTGCAGCCGTGGAACAAAATAAAAAAGTAAAAGGAACACTTTGGATAGCTCGAAACAGAAAAAAAAGAAAAGAAAAAAGAGCAAAAAATAGCAACGGTCAGCAAAATGACGCCTTCAATTTCCGGTTTAGCTAAAAGTTCTCATATTAGCACAACATATGTTTAACACATGTATCATCAAGTAATAGGTAAAGTGGTGTGTATGTATGTGAGTTGAACATGATAAAAACAGTGTAAAACTTTGTCGTCGTTTTACAAACTTGCTTATGGACGTACAACGGTGTACGCATTCACAAACTGACACATACATTCATGCACGTAATATAGTAAACGGATGTTGTCGATATTCAACTAATGGCTCAATGACCAACACACCATTACCTTTATGCTGAATGCGCCAGTGTTAGCTGTGTGTGAAAAATTTTCACAATATTTCCCAACTGTTCTATTGTCTATGTAAGTATCTCTACGTAGTGTCTGCATTTATGGCAGCTTAACACCATAGTATACTATATACGGAATTTTTTGTATAAGAGATTATCGTTCTCACCATCATCATCTTTTCTACATGCGTTGTTATTGTTGTATAGTATAAGCGGATAAACTTTATTGCACTTTTGTCTATAAGTTTTCCAATATGAAAGTTTTTTCTTCGTATATCCTTCGAAATTGTATGATTTATGCTTTCATGAGTAAGCTTTAGGTGTGTATGTTATACAATCCGGATCCTTCTTCTTCTTCTATGTGTCTTTAACAAACCTCATGCTGAACGTATTGTTTTTCTAATGTTTTTTTGTTTCTTCTCTTATTGTTTCCCGAATTTATCGATTACATTGAGTTATTCAATTAGTAGCTATTAGTAATATTATAATTGATTTAAAAACTAACATAAAACGTGAGATGGTTATACTTCGAAAAAAGTTTGCGATTCATGGTAACAGAGAGGTAAGGCAAATACTTGAAGGAGTCTTGTCACCTTACGTGCACTAAAAATAGAGTCATTCTTATGAAAGTCAAAAGATTAGAGTCACATAAGGCCGACCTTCAATACCCTACGACATCTTGCCTAATACTACTCTTCATACACTTTCGTAATGAAATACCAAATTATATCATGCTTCCATGCAAAGGCAAGCCGTGCCTTTCATGGGAGCCCTTATAATGAAGAGGACTAAATCCTGAACTGACGTTGTCCATATTTGGCAAATTTATTTTGCTTGGTCTCCTTATTTGTCAATGATTTCTGTCATAAAGAGTTAAAAATTAGACTTTGTAGTCTTATAAAGACTTAGTTTTCGTTAGGCCTCACATATGCAAGTGGCCCAAATTTGGTAGAGTTAATTTTTATATATGGAGGGTGGTTGAAAAAATAAACCCATTCGATCTAAATTTTTCACATATAATTTACCGAAATTTAATTTTCTATCAATTTTTGTCGAAAAATATTGAAAATTACATTTTTCATCCTATAAAGACTCTTTTCAAATGAATCATTATATTGGCAATGATTGTGAATTTTGGCCCGATGGAATCTATTTCTTGACTCAAAACACGTCAATATATTAAATTTCGTCAAAACATTGTACGCGTTGCGAGCTATATATTGAGCACAAGAATAAATGGAATGCAAATGGATAGACAGGCAAGTTCAAATCGATATAATGAGAAATGAATCTATGTTAGCGCCGTCTGAGTGTTAACTGCACTCGCACAAAGTTGCCATGTACCCAAAGTTTTGCAGAGCATAATATATATATATTAATGTCATAAGATTGCTACTTTGTAGTACATAAAATATTATTTTTGGATTTTTCAAAAGAAAGCGTGGAAGATCTCACAGAAGAATTCTTTCCTTTTTTTGATCTCCATTACCGTATTGTTATAACACAACAACAACAATTTTGTGAAAAGATAGTTCGAAAATCTAGTGAGCATCGTAAGATTGATTTCAAAAAAGATGACCATTTTCTTTGAAATAACGGCCCAAAGTCGGCCATAGAATACACAAACTTTAAATTATGGTAGTAAGCTTACGACAGAAAAATCTTACAAAATCTTGTTTTAAAGTACCAGCTAAATTGCAAGACAATCCAATGAAGACTGAGGGGACAATCGAGCGACACATTCGAAAAACCAGCACTTAAAGCTTCAAGTTTTAATTTTCTTCTTCCCTGAGATGAGTGTAACATATAATTGGTTTGAAATCTCTGTGTTTCACATTTTTTTCGTCACCAGTTGTTTCTTGTATCTGCCAGAGTATCCAGAGCAAACGAAATGTTTATTTGGACTTGAATTTTGCTACTTTAGGACGTCTCAATAAGAGCGCATTTCTTTAATTTACTGTCATTTTTTTAAACAAGTAATAATTCTGAAATTTGACAGTTGTCACCTATAATTTTTCCTATTTTTACACAAAAGAAGAATGTGTTATAATTGTGAAAACCCATTACGAAAGTGGGGAGACTTCCATTGAGACCGCTCGCAAACTTCGCGAAATTTTCGGTCAATAATGTGCATTGAATGTGTCAACAATTCGAAGAATGATTGAAACATTTGAAGAAATTGGATCGATTATAGACAGCAAGCCCAACTTGCGTCTAGGTATCGGTCTCTTAAAAATATTGCTACTGTAAACGGGAGTGCTGCCGAAGCTGAAAACATCAATTGGGCATCTTAACAACTTCAAATTTCACGAAGCACTACTCAGCGAGTTTTAGTTTACAAGATTCTCCTTAAATAGGAATTCAACCCAGCAGACCATGAAATTGTGAAAATTGTGAAACAGCGCACTCTTCTTTAGAAGCCCTTTATGTTCAGAATATCCACCTTTCTTTGACTACTCTAAAGGAATCTTATTTTGTTGTGAAGCTTTGAGTGCTTCGGATACTTCTGCGGATTTGGCAATATTTCATAATTATATCTAATAGATCATCAAACACGTAGGTCTGTCCCGAACCGAAATTGTGATCCATTTGATAATAATCTGCTAAGTGTTGACGAAGTCGAAATGTAGAAGAGCGATGGACAAATATTCGTTGAAGGAAATCCGATTTTTTAAAGTCTTGAAGTCCAATTCAATTGAGTTTACTCGCTCCTTGTGTTTCTTACCCATCATTTGCTAAGAATTTAACCGTTCTTCTGTATTGTTCATCACCATCAATAAGGGGAGTGAAACGTAACGATTTTGGAACTCTTAATATTTAAAATGAAAATTTTTCTATCTTCCTAACGAATCTTAGAAAAATTTAAACGCGTGTATACCGATCTCAAGGAATATGTCCGGAGGAATAATTGGTGAGCACATCGATAAGAGTTTTAATGGGGAACATGATTGGTCTGGACCGCATAATCGAGGAAGGATAACTTTGAAACGGTTTCCTTAAATCACAATCAATCAACAAGAAAGCGGAAATTTTTGCTCGAAGATTTGGTTGGAAACAAAAGAGTCAGAAATAGAATACATTTTAGGAAGTAAACGTTTTTTCCTTAATACATTCGAAAAAGGTATTTATTTATGGTACTTTTGTATATGATACTAATGGACAATATAATTTCATTTGCCTAGCAAGTCAATGAAGGGAAAGATGTCTTCAATTCGAAATATTTGAAACCAGACGGAAGGCATGAAGAGATAACTACGAATTCAGCTTTTCATTAAATTTCTAGACAAGGGTTAGTAACTAAATACAATATTTCTGTTAATTCAATCTTTCGTACATTTGTCCTTCTGCTTTTTAAGAAAAATAGCCCGACGACACGTTTTCGAGTAATTTTCTTTTTTAAATAACTCCATCTGTTTTTCATTTGATTATAATGTTTCCCCGTATCCCCCAAAAACTACTATGGATCGTTGGCAGCAGCGAATTGATTGAAAGAAATATGTCTTCCCGTGTCGTCAATGCGGATATTGCTCTCTCACTTTGTTTGCTTGCTTGCATGCAGATTGAAAATTGTAAATTTACATAATTACGCCCGCTCATTAGCATTATAATTAACATAAGCATTAAGCAGCTTCTCAATGACAGCAACAGCACTGATAAGCAGCATACAGTTACTTATAAGCAGCCAGAACTTGGCAGGTGGTTTTTGTGCCATCTCGTGTGATAATCACAAGCAAAATAACATTTGCCACGTAATAAATTACCGCAAACAAGCTAAACACACGCGCCGAAAATATTGTAATTGTATGTCGCTGTGTACCTACGCTAGCATTATATATATATAAGCACATATATACATACATATATATATATATATAGTAAGTAAGCAAAGTTTATGTAAAGGAATACAGCAGCAGCAGTAGTGGTAGTCATAGTAGAAATAGTAACAACAGCAACAACAATAACAACACGGCGACGGCAGCATGAGCCCACTAATTACCGTACAATTTGTGGTATAAAATACGTTGTTGATTTGTGAGTCAATTAAAGTCAAAACCAAGCCATTTTAAATGCCATTTACAACAGCAGCAACAGCAACAGCAACAATAGCAGCTATAGGTTACTGCTCTCGATTGATATAAAGGAGCAACTAGACTTGCATAATGTCTGCCTACTTTATATAGGAGATGTTGTTACCGAAGTTTATTGCACAGGTTATTGTGTATGGGAACATGTGTGTATATGTGTGTGAGTGTGTATATATGTACACAAGCAAAGGTTGTCACTTCTCTCAGTTTGGTCAACTATATGTATGCGTTTCCATTTCGGCCATTAACGTGAAGTATGTGTTCCAGCCACACAACGACTTTTCAATGAAGGTGTTCGCCATATGTTGCAAATATGTAGTCATTTACGGTTTTAGGTTTTAGTGCTAATTATTAAGTGGTTGGCAACAACCGCAATGCTCTGCCTAAAGCAACATTAAAAACTGACTCAAATAATTCAATATAAGTAAGAAAAATCCATAAGGTAACGACGGGGTATGGTATAAATATTCAATCTTAGATAGTAAAGTTGAAATTACAAGTCATTGTCGTTCTTTAAATTCTTGATCATTCACTTTACTTTGCTTAAAGCAGAGGTTGCACATCTGTGCTTGGCAAGCTCCATTATTTTCTTACATAAATGAAATAATGTTGTCATTGGTTATCGGGTTTCAGTAAATCAAGTCCTTCATCATGATTTAAACATCTGGCGTCCCTCCAGTTATTATGTTTTCGGAGCAAAAGATGTGATTATATATTTTAATCCCTATCAGTCTAGTCAATACGTCTTTTAGTTCAATATAGTTTATCTAAGAAAGATCCGAACTGTACCAAAATTCTGATTTAAATAAAAGTTACTCAACAGGTTGTTTGCAGCATTAATGAACATAATTTTTTTTTTTTTTTTTTGTATTCTATACGACTTGTTGTGTGTTAACGATGGTGACGTTGAAAAAAACTTGTAGCTACCGAAACTAAACTTCATTAAGATTAATGAGTTTCCAATGTAAATACAAAAAAGTTCAATTATTTTTAGAAAAGACTAGACATTCTGAGAAATAATTGAAAAATGTGATTAATTGCGACTCATTAAAATGTTCAAATAAATATTTTAAAGCCTTAGAATTGAATATTCTTAAGTCTCTCGTCAAAAGGTGAGACCGTAAGTATCAGTTATTTCATGAAGTGTAAGATTCTGCGTTTATTTACCTCTGTCGTTGTACACCCGGTTGTTTTTTGCTTCCTCCTGCTACTCCACCCGTTTTTTTTCGGACATATCACCAATCACGTCAAACATAGTGATGATCAAAAGCAAGTGGAGAGAGAAGGAGAGAGATAGGGAGTGACCACGGCCTGGGAGATGTAAGCCTGATCGACAAGTGTTGCACCTCCACAAGCCGAGCACTCATTACAACTATTAACGCACACCAATCGTAATTACATGATTTACCGTACTGAGGATTGAACCCGGGAGCACCGCCTTCATAGTCCCCCTTCATAATTGCTTGGTTATGCAATTGGCCATGGTTTGCCATGGTGACGGTCAGAAAGAAGTGGGGATAGAGAGAAAGAAAGAGAGAGGGGGAGTGACTACGGCCTGGCAGATGTAAGTCTGATCGGGAAGTGTTGTACTTTCACCGATTGAGCACACACTATACCTACGACAACACACCAATTATCATCTACCGCACTGGAAGTTGACTCTCTCTGCAGTAGGCGGATATAAGTTTTCGATTTAGCTTTACTTCCTATAAGGCTTTTCTGCAAATATTGCGTTAGATATATTTTGAGTCTTTTATTGTTACATGTCTCCTTGTATTTATATTTATTATGTTACTTTTATTCTGTTTTTATTATACTTTTTATTATTTATTTTTATTTAACTTTCTTTTCGATTTAATGCTTTTGATAAAACAAACGTTATAAAATTCATTGATTTTTCACAGACAATTTCCTGCATAATCGTTACCTCAAGTATTTTAGATTGTCTAGTTATGTGTTTCTAACCTAAGTAAGTAAAGTGTTCTTGGTTCTCTATGTGGTTTTTTTCCTTTTTTTTCTGTAATTTCTGTCTACCACCTAATAATGTTCCCTAATAGCTTTTGGCTTGTTGAAGTTATTCTGCAGTCTTGTTGGTCTTGCACATGGCGATGCAAGCCTCGTGTAACATGCGGCGTAAAGAAAATAAAAAGAACTCAAATTATGAGCTGAAATAAAAAGTAGTCTTAGACGTCGCGAAGAATAGGAAAAGTTAAAATTTAATGTTATTATCGCTAATGGTGCGATGTAATTGCTATAGTTGTGGTTTATGTTAGTCGGGGAGGAAGACATGACTTCTATATATTGTGTTTTTTTTTGGAGAGAAAACACTTCTACATTTTTACGTGGTAGAGGTTAAGCAATTTGAAATAATATGTTTAAAATAGTTGTTATCGTTATTATCTTAAAGAATTCAAGATATCATATTCGTGTAGAGCTTCTATAAGAGGTTGGAGTATATCAGAAATTAATCCTACCATCCAATTAGCTGAAGTACCAACTGTTGAGTATGTAAGAACTGTTAAGAAGGTAAAAAGAGCTAAAGGACAAAAAGCAATAATAACTACAAGTAATAATTAGTACAAGTAATAACTACGTAATTATTTACCTCGGTTATGTATGTGCGCTATTTACGAATCGCACGAAATGAATTTCTTACAAAAAATTATGTGCTACTCCGTCCTCAGCTCAATATTGCATTGACCATGGCTTCAGAACATAATGTGTTCATTTTTCCGCCTCTTGTTTTTCTACGGCTAGCGCTAGACTTAAGGTATACTTAGTGTAAAATTGTCTTTCTTGGTAGACAATCACAAAATATAAGAAAATCGACATTGAACTAGTGATTATCTCCGTTTATGTCCGATCGCAGGAACTAATTGTCGTCACTATTTAAAATTTGTGTCATTTTTTTTCTCGTGCAGGTAGCAACTCTGAGATATTAGAATAGTCACGTATGATTGTTCCATTATAAAAATGTGAAAAGTTACCCTGAGACCACTTGCAAACTTTTCCGTGAAGAAAGCGCACCTACTGTGTTCACAATTCGAAGAGTAGTCATAAAATTTGAAAACGCTGGGCCGATCATAGCTAGCAAGTTTCCCCTGCGTCGACGTATCGGCCGATCTCTTGGTAGCTTTGCCGCTATAAATGAGTGTCGCCGGAAACCCGAAAACACCGACTCGGCATGTTTCTAACCAACTTGAAATTTTACGAAGCATTCCACCTTCACTCATACAAGATTCAGTTTACCCAAAAACTCAAGCCAGGTGACCTTACAAAGCGCGGGCATTCCGTTCCGCAATTCGACGGTAATGGACTAAAGTGAAGTGTGTGTCGATTTTTCGAAAAGAGAATAAAGGAGCTGTCATCAGAGCCGCGGTGCCCATTTCATGTATAACTTAAACTTCTGCACAACTACACTTACATACCTATAAGCTTTTAAAATTCATAAACTGACGATTCGATTAAATGTATCGACTTAAGTATCTTGGAGTTCTACAAAAAATTTATGAAATTTAATGTAATGTTTGACAATATTTATAACATCTTACACATGTTATGCTCACATTCTATCGTAAAAATCATAACAAGAAATCAAGGTTAAGGTGCGTGTGTGACTACTTGGAAGCAGTATATGAATGAAAGCTAACTGAGTACAGGGGACACGACATTAATTTAATGTTTTTCATTATAAGCTAAGTGAAAAGTTTTTTTTCTGCTTCCATGCTTCTGCTCTGACCCTGCTCGATAGTTTTATATTTGAGATGAGATATTATGTTTTTACGTGAGGTCTTCGAGATGATATATCATCAAAAGGTTTATAACACCGCGGGAGTAGGCTATGAGCGGTAGTAGCACGGAAATACGACTGCCAGACTTGGCGCCAGATTAAAGTTGTATTATGATTCAAGCTGAACGTACGCATACCTGCACCCATGTAAATGTACACAATAGTTAAACACAATAAATGACACAACCGCCTCTTACAGTTAACTTGTCAAGAGTCTTATATCGTCCTTTTTTCTGGCTTAGCCTTGAAAAGGGCTGCAATTGTATTGTTAAATGAAACAACTAAGAAAATTAAATTTGGCTTTGAACGAATATTTTATACCCACCACTTTTATCTCCAAAAAAAAAAAATTCAAATAAAAAAAAAACCTTCAGCAATCTATAATACTGGACGGGAACGATTGGTTTCCCCGATTTTATGGAAATTTTTATCGTGTGTCTGTAGTAGCTTATGAAGAATGAGCAAAAACCCTGAAAGCAGACGTCTTCTCAGTTTATGTTTCATTACAGATGTGTCCTTTGACTGGTTTGGTCCATTTCCAATAATAGCCTTCGTGCAAAAATTTCCAATGTATTTGCCCAATTGGAAGCCGACATCTTATACTATGCGACGGAAAAATGTTCACCACTGATACTACACAGGCATACGGGCACACGTAAGTGATTCCGAATTTGACACTTATCCAGAATGCAAATACTTAACAGGGTATTTCAACCTTTCTGCTTCATGTTACAAAAGTCTTGACAAAACGAAAATTAAATTTAGTATTGGATGGGCGTGGCCGATTTTTTTGATCGGCAGGGATAGATGTAGCATAAACATGCGTATAAGAACTTCCAATGTTTTTGCCAAATTTAAAGCCGATATATTTATTTTTTCTTGCTAGGGGATTGCTTGCTGCAAACATTATGCAAACGGACGAACGGACGGCTGGACAGGTGGATATGATAAAATCGATTCAAAATTTGATAGTAATCAAGAATATATATATTGTAAGTGGTCCCTAAAGTTTCCTTCTGGATGAATGAATTTATCATCGGTGATGTTTATAAAAATGTTTTTACATTGACTTGATAAACTTTCATGACCTCGTTCTTTACGTCTGCTACTGATTATTTTATCTTTAGTAGTTTATAAAGCAATAAAATTAACTTTTTCTCTGCTTTATTCTCGTTTAAGTTTAAGTTTCCATTGTGGATTAAACGTTCATCTCATGTTGAATCTTCATTACTCGTTACTTCACTGTCAGCAAAAATCTTAAATACATAAAGGCTGTCTCAATTTTTTTCAAGCAAGTGGCAACTCTGAATTTTGACAGATGGCATCTATGATTGTTCCGATTATTAAAAATGGAAGAGAAGTACACGTTATAGTTGTGAAAACCCATTACAAAAATGAAGAAATTTCCATTGAGACCTTCACCAATAAAAATGTCGCAGCTAACGGAAACAATACCTGTTTTCATTTTTATATGAAATAATGTACTCTTATTGAGACACCCATTACCTGACATGATATCCGGAATCCGACAAATCTGTCTGACGACTAATAGCTTTTTATTCAGATTTCAATGGGGTTGCGAGCTCCAACAATAGATAAAGAAATTGGGGGAAGAGCCCATTCACTCAGACAACTAGTTTGATTCAAAACTTTGCACTAAATAGGACGGAATATATCCGCTTTATGTATGATATGATATGTTTATAGTAAATGGAGCCACGATGCAAGTACATCTAATTTGGGAGGTGGGATGAATAGTAAATTATCAAATAATTGAGAAGAATTTGAATATCCAACCATTGTCTGATATTTTAGTATGTAGCATTAATATTGAAAATTATAAAATAAAATATTAATAATTTATCTAATATTTAAGATATTTATAGTAAGTATTGTCGTTGTTGCACTCTAAAACTGTTATAAAAAATATATTCATATCTACGCATGAGCATTATTCTGATTTCTCTCTTCGTTTTGGTCGTTCTCTATGGACTGACTTAACGATTATTGTAAATTAATATCAGAAACCACCTGAAGCATGAATAACATTACTCAGGTGTATTTATCTGCATATAAGAGGCATACACCGCCGAATCCCTTTCTTATCTATTATCGTATTTGTGTTTTCAGCTTAATACGGCAATGGGAGGTGTTTTGCATTTTCATTCGTCAGCATTTGTTATGGCATGCACACGAAATATGATGAATTGCGCACACTTGTGGTGAAAAATAACAACAAATCACACAAACCTGAACGAATGCAAACGAATAAAATGTTTTATACTTTTTCTCTTTTGTTCATTTTTAAAGCATAAACACATATGCACGGATAGGTGCAGCAAACAAAATAATAAAAGTATTTTTTCTTATTGGGGATTGTGGAAACTCGCCTCTTTGAAGGCGTGCCAATAGAGCAACACGGGCCACTTTTCTTCTAAACGCATAACTTCCAAGCCAATGCAAATATTATTTTTAAATTTATGGAGTAAACACAGTAGAAGTAGAATTAAATTTCAGTTTTCTTGTGAGTTCGTTTTGGTGATTTCACGCTTTCTTCGAAAAGCATCGAAAATATAGGTTTTCTCTCTCAAGCTCCAAATATAGGAGGAGATGTGTTCAAAAACAAAGGTGGCTTTCTACTTTTCTCGAGAGGTATTTACCTACTCATCAGTATCTACTTCGTCCCTTTGAAAGTAATGCCCCCTGCGGCAGCGCTTTTCCCAAACCAAAAGCACTTCTAATATGCGTTTTTACGCATAGCCTTGAGCTTTTCCAGCAGTGCGGTCTTTATCTCCTTAATTGTGGCAAAAGTCCGCCCTTTCATCGACCATTTTTGAGCAAACCTCGTATATCGTATCGTAAATCTCGTTTGAACTCTTTCTAGCAACGCGGCTTTTACCTCCTAAATCATGGCAAGATTCCTTCTTTTAATGGATCTTTCTAGAACGCATCGTATCGTATCATAGAGCAAATCTCATACATAATTTAGATATTTTCAATAATACTTTTTAATGAAAGCAAATGTCATATGTTAACCGGGAGAAGATATGTAAGCGACATGCAGTTTAAGAGACTTTTCGTCAAAATCTTATGAACGACTGAATTTAAATTAGAGAAAAGTACTACATCTCTTTAACAATATCTTCAGATATAATTAATTAAATCCTTTAAGCTATTAAGTAGTTGTACTTGGAAAGTCTATGCGTGAGCAAGTTCGTGCGTGTGTTTGTGGAAAGCTCGTTTAACACTTTATATTGTTTAGTGTTCAAACACTAAAATATAATTAAACACACAAGACTTGTGCATAGAATATTAAATTTTATAGACATTGAAACCTAATCCACCTGTGGTTTCACACATAATCTCACATAAACGCATAAAATATCTACGGCCTGTACGAACGCAATTTAAATGCAAGCATTTAAAGCAACAAGTGTAACAAGGCTTGAGTATGACAGGCAGTAACATGTACGAATGTTTGTGTGTGTGTGTGTGTGTGTATGAGTGTGCAGGCATTCGCATACACGTACAAAACGTTGACTAAACACGTTTACATTTCATTAACGCATTTTCAAAGCAATTATATCACACATACATACACACGTGCGTATGCGTACATTATACATACAAGTCGTCATCCTACAACTACAAATATTGTTATATAGAATTTACGGCTCTCTATGTTTATGTCTGCATACGCTTCGTTACGTATATATGTTAATAAAACTACTTTTAGTCTGTAGTAGTATGTATACCTTTGTGTTGTGTTGGTTGATTGTTTGGCGTTTGGAGCAAAGAGTTAAGTGAATGACAAGTAGTTGGGAATCTAAACTTTGTTTATGTACATTAATGTATATGTATGTATGTATGTATGTATGTATGTGCGTGAATTTGTTTGCTATTAATTTAAACCATCCACAGAATAAAGTGATACAACCACAAACAAGGAAAATCCACTTGAAATTACTGGTTTGCTTGGATGTGTATGTGAGAGTGTGTGATAAATACCACTAGTTAACAACAAAGTAAACAATACTTGAAATAATATTATCAAAGAAATTTTTTTTCGCTTTTTGCTTATGGTAAACATTAACACGTGCGCTTTCTGTTTACTCAAGTCTTCGACAATGGCTAAAAAGAAGATTTTTACTCTTTGAAAATTTTAAAATTACATCAACAATACCCTTAATTAACGCCAAAGTAATGCACCATCTGACAGTTCATTTAATGTATGTAAGCTTGAGATGAATTTATAATTTCCGATATGCAGAAAACTTGAAAATAATACACGAAATTAGTGTATCCTCGTGCTACTACTTACACTCACTGCTACTTTTGTTTTTCATCAACTTTTTTAGTTTTTTTTTTTGTTTGGTTGCCTCCAACGTCCTTAGTCCTAAAACTCAAAACACACTTTTGTACTTTTATCGCTCTATTCAATAAAGTTTACTTTCACCCACATTTACTTAACTTTTGCTGTATGCATCTTCTTCTTCGTCTTCTTCTTCTTCGCTTACCAGATCATAAGTTGCACGTTAAGTTATATACATTTGCATATGTATTCACAAATGCATGTACATATGAGTGTGCATGTTTGTCTGTTTATATGTTTGTGTGCTTTCGTGTTCATGCATGTGTGTGTCTGTGTGTATGTTTACTTACTTTTAAAGTGTCAACAGGCATGTTATCTGTCACACCATCTTTCACTTTTGTCAGCAGTTTAAACAATGGCCTCTTAATTATGTACCGTTGACAGCGTGAGTGAAATTGTCCGGGATAAAAGTGAATGGCATTTATGTTATGTACGCATGTACATTGGGAAGAGTTGAATGCGTATATGTGTGCATGTTGAAAAGTAAAAATTTGCTAGATTTCTTTGATGCTAGGACAGGACTTTTCAATGAGTTTCAATAGGTAAGTAGCGATGTGAAATTCTTGTCTTCTATTATAACATCATCTAACGGTTATTGTTTACCTAGCAATTCCTTTTTGAATTTTATTTGTCGGGAGTGTGACTGATTTTTTTTGTTTTTTTTTTTTTTTCAAATAAAATTGATAGCGTTAGTTGTTACAATTTATCTTATTTTTGTTTTCTTGGTCCAAGAATTCATTTCATTCTTCTAAACAGTTTATAACAATAACAATAATAGTAATAATAATAATAAAACAAAATTTATTGCGAGTATTGGCGAACGTAAAGTGCCAATTTACTCATCTTTTTGGCAGAATATAAATTCCATGGCCTCTTATGGCCTCTTAGAACTGTTCACTTTAATCCGAAGTTTTAATTTTGAATACAGTCGTAAACCTGAAAGATATACCTGAATGCATAAAAAGTTAACAATTGAAACCAGCATCAATAAAAAAAATACTAAAGTGAAGTGAAGACAGATAGCAGGGCAGCATGTTTCAACACCTTGCTGCTAACATTTCTAGTAAGATATGCTGTCGAAAAATCGTTCTGTAATATCTTTTTGCATTTTGTGGTTTCTTCGATTGCATCAGTTATTGCTGATAAAGTTCCGTGGAGATGATTTCATTTTATGTGGACGCAGTTCGCAGCTTCAAAGCCGTGTCACACATGGGTAGCTTTCTATGCATATTCGCTTTTAATTTTAATGTTAAATGTTCGACTTTGTTATGCCAGAGTTTTCGGCTCTTTGAATATTGAATTCTCTTCACATATTCTTCGCAAATTATTTGATATGTTCCATGATGTTAAAACCAACTATTGGATATCCTACTCTGGCTTGCCTAATAGAATTCTTCAACTATTTTAGTCATATGATACCAAAAATTATACTTTGTCCCCCTGTAAGGAATTATTTTTTGTAAAAACCAAATGTTCCAAATGTTTTTTAATGACTGATTATGCGAAAACGATGTTTTTCAAAATAGAACGTTATATGTGGAGTAACTCTGAAAAGGGTCTAACACAATCCATTTTCAATGGCATTTGTCTTTGGGTCAAAACGCTTCAGTGTACCAAACGTCATCAAAATATAGAATTTCGATAAGAATACAGTCTGTAAATATTGCGTCATTTTTTTCATGCAACTGGCAACTCTGAAATTTGACTCATCTATGATTGGTTCGATTATTAAAAATGGACAGCTTCCCAAAAAAAAGTTGTGAAAACCCATTAGAAAAATGGGTTAACTTCCGCTGAGACCGCTCGCGAACTTCACGGAATTTTCCATCGAGAAAGTATACCTAATGTGTCGACAACTCGTAGAGGAGTCAAAATGTTAGAAGAAACTGGGTCGATTGTAGACAGTAAGTCTCCTTTGCATTGACGTGCAGGTAGATCTCTTCAAAACATTGCCGCTGCAAACGAGAGTGTCGTCGAAAAACCGAAAACGTCAATTCATCATCGTTCTCGACAATTTCAAATTTCACGGAGCATTACGCAGCGAATTTTAACGAAAGACCTCCACTTTCCCGCGTACAAGATTCAATTTACTTGGGAAACGAAAACACCGGACCATGAATCACATAATTTACATTATAGCAGAAAACGTAAAAATAAAAACTTTATCCTAGAGTTGCTACAGTTTTATTCAGCCCATTGGTGAGCACTATTTATGTCTATCGGTCTTCAGTTATTCAGTTTTTTATATTTGGTAAAACGAGATGTTTTTCTTTATCGAGTTTTTATTTTAGATAAATTTTTCTTTTCAAAGTAAAATTCGATTGAAATCAATCAAATGTTTTTCTTAAAACATTGAAGTTTTGTAAAAAGCCAATACATGTGATTTCCCTTGCAATACGGTAAGCCTTCATCCTTTTCTCCAAAGTTTTACGATTTTATGTTTATCGTATGTAAGCAAACAGTTGAAAAATGCGACATCACTTTTCCGACCATGCAACTATTTTCGATGTTTGTTTGTTTACCTATTTACTCATGTTTTAAATGCTTTACTGCTCAAATAAGAAAGAATTCAATATATATTGTATATTGTATATCAGGAAAAATGCCATCTCAAACCGTTCATTTCTACTCTACACAGGAAGGAAGGAAGGAAAGTGATAAATGAAAAAAATAATTTCTCTAGGAGAAGCCAATTAAAGTTAATTTATTAAATCAACTAAACTAAAAGAGAATGTTGAGTATTATCCTCTTATTAAGAATTAACAAACAGACACAAGCGCATACAATCTTTGACTTACGAACAGAAAGTAAGGAAGAAAGCTAAAGAAGAAATACGTACATGTTTACATACAGTGAACAAAAGATACCGAGCCACGTTACGGAGCGTGGAATTGCTTTTACTAAGTGATTCTTCTTTAGCTGCAAAACCATGAAAACCACACGCACTAATTATTAATTTAATTATGTTTCGAGCAAACAAGAAAACATATATAAAAGTTATATCAATTTTAGGGCGAATCTTTGATACCCACCAGTCAACTGCAAGCACGTTTTGACGTGCAAACTACAGATTTTCTAGGTTAATCTGTGGATTTAAAGTGACAGTTTAAAAGTCAAGAACTGAAACTGAAAGCACAAGAGTCGAAAGCTTAATCTATGGATTTCAATTGAAAGCTTAAAATGGGAGTGAATCACTTTCACAACTCAAAGTGTCGAGTTTATCAAGAATGCCTATTAGATATCAAGATATCTGCATATATTTTGAGGAAAAAGTTCCTGAGCAGCTATGGTTCACAGATAAGCCTAATATTTGTACGGAATTTTCACGATTATAGAAATGCCAATCTGTTAACGGATCAGGATTATTTTAAATACACTATGGAGTAAAAATTTCATCGTTTTTCGTAATTGTCAGTGTAGACAACACACGCTCATATTTGATCTCGATCCGCGATCCGCGATTATCGATCATCGATTAAAATACGCAGAGTTTCAATTTTCTATCATAATTTTGTTTTGCGATCCTCATCGCTATAATGAACAAAAAGACGAAATAGATAACCGTCTCAACGTCTTATCCTGATCAAGAATACATATATGACTCGCGATGCTGCTGACAAACGTTTCTGGTTGTTACAAACGAAAAAACAAATCTAGTTACCTCCAAATTTAACGAAGCGTTAGTGGCATAAGTGGCTATTACGGAAAAGCAAAAGAAAAAGAAAAGAAAACTTACGGATAAAAAAAAGAATTCGATAATTAGTTTGTTTAACAACATATCAGAGAGATCCAACTTAGAGTCTACGTATATATAAAAAACATTCGAAAACATTACTAGTGTGAAAAATTATAATTAAATGCGGTATCAATTCATTCGTAAGACTTAGCAGCCAAACAAAGAAAGAACGTGAAGTAATGGGTCAAAATGTACCAATTCTTCAGCGAACTTTTATCTAATTTTAAGATATTTTCTCCAATGACATTGATTTCAGACTTGAAGTAATTTCATTGAAGATTCTTAAGGCGCTCAGGTGTTCCTGCCTTTATATCTTCTTATCATGCAAAGCATCGTTAGTGAGGATATATGAAATTCAGAAGTGGCCCGATGAGTTTATTGTATAGGATGCTACAACAATGTGAAAGATAATTTAATACATTATTTTTTTCGGCTAACACATAGACGCAGTTACTTATTGGCCAGTGTTTTCTATTGATGAAAAACAATAAATATTTTTTCTTTGAAAACCAGGGAAATATTGATTCGAATATGTTTTTGAACCGAATTCAACGAATATGGCTTTCGTTTTCTTACAAATATAATTTATTTGTTCTTCTGTTTTCTCTACTGGCACCAAATCAACCATTTATGTTAATTGCTATTGTTTTAAAATTAACGTAAGCACCCAAGTCCATATTTACCCATTTTTAAAATTTTTGCAACTCTTTGGCGTTCTGAACATGAAATTTTTTTAATATCAATAAGAGTATCTTTACAGTGGATAGAAAATGTTTATTTCGATAAGTTCTCTGAGTTAAATTATATAACAGATCGATTTTCAATTTAGGATTTATTCATGTAAGGGATGGGCATTGTTATATCTTTACGACATTATTGTATCACCGGATTGTAGGTATTTTTTTTTAGTTTCATTAAAGGTTTATTTCGAAAGTAATCATAGGAAACATAATACATGAAATAAGTGTAAAGTTTTGGAGAAGTAAAGTCTAAAATATCGAAAATAAGTAAACATATTACCATCGAGCAAGGTCGACCTACATTACTTCGCCGTATACAATTCATGATTTATTTTTATGGTAAAGTATCACAAGTTGTACCTCTTTTTACGTGTTTCATAGGTCTATTTATAGAAAAGGGATCATAAAGCGCGAATCAAATTTACCAAATTTAATTTTTTTTATTCTTCAAACATTTTCGTCGTAAAGTACTAAAAATTATAGTATGTTGCCATATAAGGCTTTATTTTTTCTTAAATTCCTCGTTTGTGGTAGGGTCCAAAAAATAGACCTAGGTGGCTTAAATTGTGGTTCATTATTATGTCAAATTACTATTGCGGATTAATTTTCACTATAAAGTACTAAAAATTGGACCTTTTGTCATATATATACGCCTGGGGTGGAGTGATGGAATTCGTTTATATTGCAAATTTATTCTAATAATAAAACAACAAAAACTACTACTACTTCCTTGTATAAATGCTTGCTTTTCATGGGAATGGTTCCATTCCAAATCTTTTACATTTATTTTATATGGCAAAACACTAGTTGGTGCCAATTTTTATCGAGAGGTGTTGGATATTCCGCCTTTTCTTAAATAAAAACTATTCGAATAGGTCGTTTTATCGAAAGTGATAGCCCAGGAAAACTTTCATGATCCCAAATCGATTGCTCTAATAATAGATGGGTCTATCGAAAATTCTTCTGTAGGCAAGAGTAATACTAGGTATAAATATTAATGATTTCTAAATCGTAAAAATTGTTCTACAAAGTTTTTTGAAATACAAGATAAATTTTCTTCTATGTCGGTTCGATTTCTTCCACTTTGTAAAAGTTAAAGCCACTATCTTATACTTCGCGTTAGGAGTAGATAGAAAAATTCGGTAAACGATTTTTTCTGTTCTTCGAAGATTTAAGTCTATTATACCATACATAGCTGGTTATTGTTTCATTTTTTCTACATCTTTTTATGTGTTATTCATATTTTTTATTGTTTTTCCTTTTTCAGTCCAATTAAAATTCAATTATGACAACTAGAAATATATCTTCCATATTTAATTGCATCACTTTCCTCCTACCACTTCATATTCAACATTTTCGCGCATATTTTCAGGGTCCGACACAAAATTACTTCAAAATCTAATTATTGATCTGAACAATGAAATCACTTAAATTGAAAATTAATATTTGCATACACTCTCTCCATATCTAATTGCTTTAGAGCAGAAAGAAAGGTACATAAAATTCAATATAAATAAAATAGAAATGTAATCACACATCTATGTGTATTAATATATTGTTGGTAGGTTTGTTGGATATCAGGCACTCACTCACTCAAATGTAAAATGAACAAAATTGATTTGTTACACTGAAAATTTTGATGTTCTCCTCAAAATCATCATCTTCATCGTCATCATTATCATCATCTCCATCAACAACAACATCAATAGCAGCATCAGAATTCGCACGAATATTATCGCAGTGTTGGGCCAATGCAAGCCAGTATAGAACCAGTATACAACAAAACATATATTGATTGCATGTAAAACGTCTGCGTACCAATGCATGCAAATGTATAAACATGCATTCCTACAAACGCACATATGCACATATGTCGATGTATATATTAATGTATATGAAATGTGTATGTATTCGTAGGAATACATATCACCTTCTTTTCCAAGCATCACATGAAAATTATTTGACTGGTCGTTAATCTGGGCCCATGTTGAGGTCCTTGTAGATAAACGTTTGATAATAGAATACAAAAGTGGGTTACAAAGTTTGTAGTTAGATTTAGAGACGCATATGTAAAGAATAACTAAGGAGTAATTTGCAAAAAACACCAGGTAAACGTGTATCCTAAACATTTTTTAAAATTATATTTATAAAGAAAAGTTCGTCGGCTTAAGTTGTCTACTAATCACGACTTTCAATGTTCAAGCGTTATGTCCGTATAAATTCCTACTAAACTTTCCTATCTCTCTCTTTCTCTCTCTTTCTAAATCTCTTTCTATCTAACGCTGTCTCTACCTCTCGATTGCTATTTATCTCTCTTTCTCTTAATCTCTCCATCTATCTTTCTCTATCTGTCGCCATTTTTATCTATCTATCGCTAACTTTATTTCTATCTCTATCTCTATCTCTATCTCTATCTCTATCTCTATCTCTATCTCTATCTCTATCTCTATCTCTATCTCTATCTCTATCTCTATCTCTATCTCTATCATCTCTAGCTCTGTCTCTATCTCTCTCTCTCTCTCTCTCTCTCTCTCTCTCTCTCTCTCACTTTTTGACTCGTTCACTTTGTATATTCTTTTATATCGAAAATTGTGCTAAACGAAATTGAGTGGGAAATGTATATAAAATTCGTTACGAGCAGCAAGTCTTTCTAACAGGATTTGTTTTGTTAGTTTAGGGTTTGATGTAACAGACATTTTCATGGATATTGGTTAGAATGCTTAATGTTGTCGAAATCCTGCTAGTAAAATAGTGATTTACAACCTCAAGTTCTAGTTTCCATTTACGCATACACATGTTAACTTCATATACCTACGCAAATATACAAACATCAAGAACACACAATGATGTTCAAATTTTGACTCTGAATTATAAGTACAGCAGTACGACAGACATTAGACCGAAACACACACATGCGCATATAAAGACAAATTTGTTATTGCTCGTATATAAGCTCTGGTGGACTCTGTTAAATTTAAATTATGTAAATGCCCTTAAATGCAGTTTAGTGTGTTTATATTTACGTATGTATGTATGCATGAAATTGTGCGTGTGTTGCTATTTTGTGCTCACTACGACTACTACTAATACTAATACTACTACTACACTAAGTATAACTGTAATGCAAAATTGGTACGATTTTGATTGTTACGGAATTGAAATCAATTCGAATATCATTCTCATGCCTGTCTCCATGGTTCAGTTAAATGTCTACATACATTAGTGTATAGGCCATTTGTTTGCTCCTCATACGTATGTGCTCAGTTAAACGAATTATGCTTAATGACATTTGTAATGTGAAATATGATTTCAATCTAATTTTATTGGACATATGCAGAGAGATAGACGTGAAACTCTGTGAGTTGTTAACATTTTGTTTTATATGTTCGGGAAAAAGGTGACTCGATTGCAGAGCATACATACCATATGCACACAAAGTAGAACAAAAAAAAAGTCATTCGTAACTGCTATACAAAAGGAAAATTTCAATTTGACAAAATGTTTGAATGCAGGATCATATGGTCATTAGATTTCATACACGTATATATAGGTATGTTCGTTATAGACATATTTAAGGGCAAAATTGTAATGAATATTGAAAGGGCTTTAATTTTAAAATAAAGCTGTTAAATGTAAACTACACATCAATATATTTACAAGTCCGCAGAGACACTTAGATCATGCAGAAAAAATTCAAACGAATAACCTCGGGCTGGCAGTAAAATTCAATATAAGCACTAATTCCACCTTAGTTGGTTTTTTTTAACAGGTATGACGGTGAGGGGACGTTGAGATAGAGGGCTTTTTACTAAAGTTTCTAATTGTTACCACATAAGTACAAACAAAGCTACAACTTAAAGAGCAAACCTTAGGTCACTATCACCATCGTGAAAAAATTGTATCTTTTTTCCATGTTTCATTGGACCCTTACAGAAAAGTGGATATACCTTAAAATTAAATTAAAAAATGAAAAAAATCATCAAATAAAATTGAAGGTAAAAGAAAAGACAAATAGGTGCACGTGAAGCTTGTTGTCAAAGGTGAAGTTTAGATCATGAATTGAGGATATTTTTCCCAATTTAACATTATTGTTACGATAAGAAAAGGAAGAAAGGCAATTTCTTAAAAAAATTCTCAAGTCTTTTTAGATTTATTTAAGTTTAAGGATATAAAGTATATCTTACACCATCAGAAGATGAGATTTAAATCAATCTTTAATTGTGGATAGTGCGGACTATCCAGGGAATTGGTAGATAAGTACAATTTAACTTTGTCTGCGTAACTACGATTGAATTATGATAGGGTCAACGTTAAGCGGTATCATCCTACTTCTCTGGTTTGTAGCAGCTAAGTGGGCCTTTAGTGCACTGATAAGTAATGCACGCAAGGTATATAGACGATTACCGTTACCGAGAGTTATTTTTTAGTAGAAAAAGCAACATATTATTTACTAAAGGATATTTGAAATTAATTCCTAGCCAAGATTCGTGATCACTTCAACGTTTTAGAGCAAACATCTACTCTGTGTCCTCTGTTTTAATACGTATATTTCGTAAAAATTGGTTACTACAGCAAACCAGAGATATGGGTTTTATGTGTTTTATATATGCGATCCATTGGGAGTACAAATCACTACAGCCCGTTTTTTTTTGCATTTATTTCAGAACGAAATGAATGAACACATTGACCAAGGTATCGTCTAACCTTGGCTACCAATGCCTCTTACTTTTAGATAGAATACGAATTCCGTAAGCGTAAGCAACTGGCGGTTTGTGATTGTGTAAGAAATGACGTATACGATTGTGTAAGAAATGGCGTTGTTACAAGAGGGGAAGTCCCATTCGACCAGACAATAAGTAATCAATTGTAATGTCTGCTAATAAAAGCGGGAAAGAATTATTGCTGCTAAAGTTTACTGGGATCGACTTACTCGTTGGTTTCATTTGGTTGGAACAAACCATAATACACCAACACAGCTGACTCCCCCAAATGGGTTCATCATAGATATTCAGCGTTGTCGTCCATGTTGATGGTTTACCGAGTCTGCAGCATGATTATTTATGCTTTGGATTTGATAACGCAACCACTTTTCATTGCTCGTAAGCTAAATGCAGCATCTTTCGAATTAAACAGCAAAAGTCAAGTTTCCCGCACATGACGAGAATTTGGCTCCTAAAATAGCATTTTCATTCGAGAATAATTTCACGACGCTAACACAATCGACTAGTATTCCAGTGGGGTATGTTGATAAATGCCCTGACTTATTGTGTGACATCTGCATTTGTTTATTTCCCCAACTGCTACGTTCCGCTAAAGCCATCTATTGTGATCGAAATAATTTTTACTCCCAATATTATTGTATCTTTTATGTCGTAATTAAAGAAAATCTCTACATATAGACAAAATGTAAGAGTCTGTTCGAATATATAGCATTTTATATTGGCTGGTATTGTTAAATACATTTGCGGGCTAATATAGAACTACTGATAGTCATATTAAAAAATCTTAAGTTTCTTAGAAAATTTTGTTTTAGAAGAGAAAGCTATTTGGCCGTATGAACGGCAGTTTGATGGCATACTGCCAAAATGAAATTATTATTACGGTAACCGCACATAAAAATTTCTAGGTATCTCATACGACGCATAAGCCAACAAAATTTAAATATATGTACAATTTATTATAATTTTCCACAAAACGCATTAAATGCAGAACGCAGCACACGTTTGGCGTTATGAACTAATTAAATGAGATTTAATGTGAGAAGGGGAAAAGCGCGTAATTACTTGGAAAAACTAAATAATCATCGAGACAGTTGCATCAGTAGTATATTTCTATTTCAAAATGTATACAAATTTAATGCATTCCACTACTACTCTATTCTACTCTTTGCTTCTCGCCTCAAACAGGAAATTTGTGTATATAATGTCTGGTATAGCAATTAAATTAATTAGCGCTTGTGCTTATGTTACATACATAAAAAAAAACAAGCGAACGTATGCTTGGAAACGCATGCAGCTATATGGGTTAATTGAAATGGATAATTAGGTAAAAAAAGGCAATTAGGTGAGAATTAAAAGGTATTAATGCGATTTGACTAACAACAAATTAACAAAATATTGCAAAATATGTAGTGAGTGACTTTTTTATTCGCCCTTATCGTGCTTCTGTCTCTTAATATCCTTATAGCTTATATTTTGCTGCCTATTAACAATGTTACTAATGGCGGCAAACTCATTGAAGAAAATAAACGCAAAAGTGATGTTTATAGTAAGAAGAAATTCTTAGTTTGAATAAATTGTTAAGCGAGTAATGCGGTTGTAAAGTTTAATTTCCAGCATTAGAAAGCAATATATTAAAATAATGCTTAAAATGCATTCAAAGCATTGCGCATACATAGCAAATATAATTTTCTTGCTTGCGCGGCATCTTTATGAAACTATAAGGTTGGTTCAGAGCTAGGTTATATAACCCGTTCGCTTGAAAAAAATTCCATAAGCAACCTTCGTGTTTCTTGAATCTTTTTTAAATCTTTTGTTGGGAGTTGTAGCATTAGTTTATAACCGTATGGTCTAGCGAATTTACAATAATGAAAATAAGAAAAAAAGAAAAAAGAAAGCCACCAAATCCCTTGACGATTTTGATTCCATTTCGCCATAGATCCATTCGTAGTGATTGCTGCATTTTCAGTTAGGGATAATGTCAGCCGGACGAATAGGATCCTTTAGATTTTGGTTGCTGCTGAATAAATTCGTTTATAGCCTTTGGTTGGCTGCATACATACGCAGTCTCTGTAAGCGTCTTGTTTTTAGTAAGAATAACGTGCGTATGTATGGGAATATATGCTTAATGGTAAGAATAACAAGAAGCTCTTTATCAAAACCGGTGTATGGGCTTGTGTGTATGCCTAACAAGATGTCGGATTAAAACTAGGGCTGAGAAGCAATAAGAACCGATGTTGGCAATATTAATGTGCACTTATTTACTAATAAGTGTATATATATATATGAATGGATCAACAATATTATATAAAAATTAACAAAAGTAAAGAATTACTCAGGCAATCGTATATGAAAAAGAATGTGCTTATAGAATCGTAGAATTAATTGGAGGCAAGAATTCATGAAGATAAAAATGGTGTTCGGCAAGAAAGCAGTTTCAGTTATCTAGTTGTGTAGGTATTTGGATATTTAGTTATCTAATTATTCGGGTATTTAGTTGTTTAATTATTCGGTTATTTAGTTATTTAATTATTCGGTTATTTAATCATTTAGTTATTTAATTATTTATTCGGTCATTCAGATATTTAATTATTCGGTTGCTTAGTTATTCAGTGATTGAATTATATAGTTATTCAGTTATTTAATTTAGTTGTTCAATTATTCGATTATATAGTCATTTAGTTATTTAACTATCTAGTAATTCAGTTACTTTGTTACTTAATTATTCGGTTATCTAGTTAGTAAATTATTAAGTTAGTTATGTACTTATTTGTTGTGTAGTTATTCAGTTATTTAGTTGTTTAACCATTTGGTTTTTTAGTCATTTAGTTATTCAACTATCTAGTTATTCAGTTATTTAGTTATCTAATTATTCGGGTATTTAGTTGTTCATTGTTATTAGTTGTTTAACTATTCGGTTGTTTAGTCATTTAGTTATTTAATTATTTAATTATTGAGTTATTTATTATTGAGTTTAGTTATTTAGTTATTGATTTATTTACTTAGTTGATTAGTTAGTTATTTGGTTACTCAATTATTAGTTATTTAATAGATTAATTATTTAGGCCGGAGTGGATATCTCAATAGATACAAAGTGAAACTGTAGCGGATAGTGATAGGAAGAAATAAGTGGAAAAAGAAGGATAAGTTGTGGCTAAGTGTAATACATTTACCAATGGAGCATGCATTATAGCAGTGGCAAAATGTCAATCATATTAAAAATATGGTTTATTCAATTGGGAATTAAACCCGAATGTTCCGACTGTACAGTCGCTCTTCTTATCTACGTTACTAGGTGAAGCTGTATCCTGGAAATGTTTCAGTTTGAGAATTTCCGAATGTTTGTGTTATTAAAAAATATAATTACGAAAAATTTAATATTTAAAAATTTATATTATTACGAAATTAAAAACTCAAATTAATAACTGCTCACAATTATGGCCTATTTGCAAGACGCAGGTTACTTCGATTTTGGCTTCCTTTAACTTAAACAAACAAAAATATTATAGTCGGGCAACCATAACGATTAAATGTCCCACATCACTTTGTTTAATAAACTTGTTTATTTGCTTTCATGATAAAATGTCAACAAGTATACGTTGTTTCCGTGTACAGGCATGGGAGCCTTACAGGGAACGGAGTCGAGAGCGTAAAATGACGCGATCCAAATTTAGCAAATTTAATTCATCTGAATAGATCTTCTTATACTTCAATTACTTATGCCTTAAAGTACTAAACATTGGACTTTGTTTTCATAGAACGGCTTACCTTTCAAGAGTACTCTTATATGGGGTGGAAAACAAGAAAATAGATCTACTTGATCCAAATTTGGTACAATTCCTTTTTATATGAAATTACTGTTAAAGACTCGTGCGTACATATATATACTTATATTATTATATATATATACTTATACGTACATATATATATACATATAGCACCTTTTTTTGTACAGAGAGTTTTTCAAGCGGGTTGTTATCAGGAAAGTTGTTGTAAAAATAGTTCTACCGAATCTATTTTGAACAGTCTTCGCCTTTGATCCGAACATTCCACTATATAAAATTTCGTGAAGATATCTCCAAAATTTGCGATCTGGAAGATACATAGTCAGTAACACATCAGATAGACGAACCGACATCAGATAAATGGAAAGACAAGCTTAAATCAATTCGAAAAATGGTTCTGATTCGATGGGTATAAGAAAAGTTAGATTTGTCGTAAGCCTATTTGGCATGTTAAAATACTACGACGGACAGACAAACTTAAATCGATTCCGAAAAAGATTTTGAATCGATCGGCATAATAACATGTGATTTTGAATCTTTCTGCATGTTACATACAGCGTGCAAACTTAATGTATCCTGTACTATAACTAGTGTAAGACATAAAAATTCTTTCAAAGACACAGAATGGAAGGGGAGTAAATGTCAAGAAACTTAAAACTTATTTTAATATGAAAATATTTGCTTTCTTTTTTTACAGGTACTTCTGTAACCAACATACTGGCGAATTTCTTCATCGGTTCACCTACGTGAATAGAGGCACCGCGCATGTATTGCACCAATAGTTCTTTTAAATATTTTTAAATTTCTTTAAATAAAATTCCTTGCATCACTAGACTTACAAGCCTTCCTTTTTTTTTTATTTTTTCATTTGCATGAAGTTCTCTGTATTTCTCTTCAAGCGGCAGAAATAGAAAATTAACAAAACTTTTTACTTATTGGATAAACTTTCATTTTTTTTTTGAGTGCAAAAAAACAAGCAAAAACAAAATATATGAAAATATCACTAAAAATATTTAGAGGTAGTTCTATACATTTTACACAGCTGTGTATGTATGTCAGAAGCACAACCGTACGATTTTGCTTAGATAAAACTTCTGCTACTGCTACACAGATGATTATGACGGTGATGATGGTGGTGGTTGTTGGTGGTGAAATTTGATGCTTCAGCTTTAGAGATTTTATGTTCCTGACATCTGTCATTCTCTTGCAAACCGTTTCGCACTGCATTACAAATATACAAATGGGATGACTTTTTTAGCGAAACATGTATACGGGCTAGGGAACAGTGCAAACACACAACAGAACTCCATATAATAGGGTCCGGAGAGAGAAAACGTAGAGCTGTCACTGTGTGGTCTATGGTTATCTCAGGATTTTATTGTATTTCCCAGACATCACAAAAAGTTACACGAAAGAATGAATGAGCAGATAATGGGAATAGATTGTACTCGAATAAAGAATGAAATTCAGTGGCGGCTGACTGTCTAACTAACCGTTTAGAAAATGTTGCAATTTTTGCATTCTCTAAGTGAGCTCTTCCTCCATATACATTAAATTTCAATGAAGCAGCAGCAGCAACCATTAATTAACACAAACAAATGGATTCTTGCACTAGATTTTTGTAAAATTTTTGATTTTATAATTTTTGTATTAATTTTTAAAATTATTAATTAACTTTCAGTTAATTTTCAGAGAAAAATATTGTGAATAGAAGAAGAAGCTCTTGCCAATAAATCTGTATAAATACTGACGAATGAAATTTGATTATTTTCTTAATCGGAAAAAGAACGTTTGAAGACAAGAATAACATGAAATGAAAACACAAAAATATTCATTTAAGGAAGTTTACCAAAAAAACCAAAATGTATGCGTGTTTGTATATGGAAAATATTTATCTAGCTAAAGTCATCATCAACTGAAATTTCCATATTATGGCTTCTTTTGAAATTGGGGGAATACAGAAAAAATTCAGTACTCTGAACGCTCGACGTTTTCGAACATCCTTTCTACTATTAGTAAAGCTTAAGGTTCTCATAATTCTTTCAAGTGGATTTCGGAAAACATTTCAAAATTGTTTCTAATGTTTCGTAAGGAGTCGCATACGCTATTAAAAGAAATTTTCTCTTTGCGCTCTTTTCAATCTCATATCAGTCTTTATATCTTTAAAAGTTAACAAAAAAAAAATCTTTTATTATTATTGCTACACCTGCTTAATGTGAATTATTGCAGCCTGTGAGAAAACTAACAAGTTCAGAGGCACAACGACAACAACAATAAAAACCAATAGATTTCAGTAGTAAAACACATAAATTTAACTTCATTGATTGAACTTGCACAATCCACTAAACGATATGTGTACGAACTTACGGAATGACCATCGAATTCTTTGAAATCGAACGCAAAAATTACAATTTATTGTGGCGTTCAGTTCATTTTCATTCTTTCTTTTTGTTTCGGCTTTCAAATCGAAATTGACATTAGTCGATTGGATGTCATGAATAGCTTTATGAGAACAATGTACGTGAAGTGAAGCATTAAAAAGCTTCCATATATATGTGCATCAGTATAACACAACATAAGCATAACAACGAAGATCTCACTTTTCATTCGTAACTAAACAAGATTTATTACCTAATAATAAAGGGATTGAGAATACATTTCTAAATGTAATTTATGTTCATTTTTACCGGTAGCAGGTTAAAAATTACAACACAAGATTAAGCCAAGCCGACCAGGAAGTTCCATCTTTTGTTTGCTTTAACATACACTGAATACCTGTATATGAAGTTAGGCTTAATGAGCGTTTATATATAATTCACCAAGAAAATTCCGAGATATGTCTTGAGCGCGTAACAATATTAGGCGTGTAGAGGACCGGTTCGTTACTTGTTTGAAAGCTGATATCTGCTTTGAGACCTTAAGCAAATATTTATTGGAATTTCTGCCGTATGTGCAGTTGACGATATCTTGTATGTACAAGTTACACTTAAATGCGTATAAACCTGTGGCGCATACATATCGTTAATATTAATTGAACGAACATTTTATCTCTTCATGAGCCGATAGCCTTAGTTGCTAGTACTCATCTTATTTTTTTAGTGCAGGAATCTTTTCATATTAGTAAAATCCCTCCTTTAGCTATGCAACGCTGTACGTTTTTTTTTTTTTTTACTTCTTTACTTTTTAATTTCACTTATTTTTACTAGGTTTTGAAACAAAGCCGAATGCATTTCTTAGCAAATTTCTAGAGAAGCAAAAATGGGTCGCCAACAGAAAAGCATGAGAAGTGTAACAAAAGGCTAACTCGAGGGTTTTCATTTCGCTTCGAATGTCCAATTAAAGCAAACGTCGGTTAAGTCAGCGCTTTAAGCAGCTCCGACCGGCTTATAAATTCAAATTTTTAATTAAAAAAAACCTGCATATATCGGTGAAAGCTTATTAGCTGAGTGAGTTTTAGTTGGTCTCCGTTGGGGAAAAGTAGGGGCGAACGGTGTCTACATACCGGCTTTTGGGCAGAATATAAATTTTGTCTATCTGTTTTTCTTTTCTTCTTTAAGGTATTAAGGACACATAAAGGATTTCTCAATAAGAGTGCACTATTGCATAATTCCCACAATTTCAAGGTCTGCTGGTTTCAGTTCCTGAGAGTAGGTGGCATTTTTCGCAGGTGAAGTTCGATAACTTTCGACAAATTGAAATTTGAAGTTCTTGAGAACGATACAAAATTAATGTCTTCAGGTTTTTGGCGACACTCTCGTTCGCAGCAGCAGTGTTGTCAAGGGACAACGTGAACGTAAAGTAGACTTATTGTGTACAATTGAATAGTTTCTTCATATCTTTTGACCACGTTTCGATTTGACACCTTAGGCGGATTTTGCCGATCGAAATTTGCAGAAGCTTGCGAGTGGTCTAAGCATAAGGGGTTTTCACGTTCTTCTTTTGTGTGGCGCTTCATTTTTAATAATCCGAACAATCATAGCTAACAGCTGCCAAATTTCAGAGTAGCCACTAGCATGAAAAAAATGACAATGATTTAAATAATCCACTCTCATTGAGAGGCCCTTTAATTTATGAATTTAAAAGAATTTATAAACACATATAAATATGTTTTTTTTAAAATTAGTTTTGCATCGATGTGTAATATATTATAATGATAATATAACGATTGTGAGGATTTCATTACTAATTATAATCTGTCGGTAGGGAATTTTTATATCAGTCTTTAGCTACATGTTGTTGGAAACTGCTTACCGTACATTATTGCAAGAATTGATTGAAGCTACGGATTCTTCTTGGTGGACTACCAGTAGGGCTGAAAATTAAAACATTCCAAAACAAAAACCCAAAAACCATAATAATGCAAAGAGTAACTTAACCTCAGCAAGTCTAGTTATTGAGACCCAATATATTCGTCTCTTAGCTAGAGACAAATCCTCTTCTTAGTTGAAAAGTTTTCTTAGTTTCGGTACGACGAAGAAACTTTTTGAACTAAGAAAATTTTTCTTCACCGTACCCCTCTTCCCTGCCTGTCCTTAGACCTCTTCTCACCTAGGTATCGAATTATCAACATTAGCTCACCAATGCACGTGTCGAGAGTTCGACATGTTTTGGTAAGAGAGCACACTCAAGAAGAATTATAGAATTTTATTTATTATTATAAATAATAATAATGAACATAATAAATAATAATAATAAATAATAAAATAAATACAATAATACTCTGACGCCCGGTGTACGACCGCGGAGAACCAACTCGTGCTTATGTTATTGCTTTTTACAGTTATGCAGAAACTCGATTACAAGTCATTGGACACAAATTAAAGGCTGGTCAGTTAACATATGCAGTTTAATTTTTAAAATTCTGCTACAAATTTAAGCATAGATGCCATAGATTTGCTACTGGGCGACCTAAACGAGAAAACAAAGGAGAAGAGATATAGAAAGGAAAGGCAAATAATCATGGAAGAGTTAATAATATTGCTAACGTCCATCTTAGAACGAAATAGAAGCAATAAATGCTTGGCAAGCTACATATATCAAAGCCATCTAATGAAAAAAAGGTAGTAAAAGAAAATATTAAACGGATGGTTTTCTTTTTTTTTAATATTCAACCGCAAAATTACAGAAAATTTTATTTATGACGATTGCGAAATGCATATGTCCAGACCAATAATTTTTATAAATTGTAAGGTTAAAATACGGACCGATACGAAAAAAAAATGTACCAAGTGAGCGATACAATGAAAAAAGGGTTGTAAACCTTTACGTTAAGAATATAAGTAAAAGACATGGTTTGTGGCCAATGAAGTAAATATATGATGCAGAATTTTTTTTTTTTTTTATATATATTCAATGCTGACACGGTGATTACACTTTGAGACAGACAATATAAATTTGTGCACATATACGTAAATCGGCCGGATATGTGCTTTTGAGGAGAGGAAAAGGGTTAAATGAAATCAAAATTGAACACTGTGGGGCTAATGTTTCTTCTTCTTTTTATTTTTTTTTTTTTGTTTTTCTATTCATGTTCTATATGTTTTGGTTTAGTATTTCAACAATCATAAACTATTGATGGCTTGAAAAGGAAATTGAGTTTACTTTATGGTCATGCGTGCGCCAATAATAACAATAACAGCAACAATGATAGACACAGACGTGTGTATTAAATTTATGGAAATTTCTTTGCTTTCTTTAAAATCGAAAGGAAATCAAGCGTTGAATAAAATCATAGCATCTTATGAATAGAAAAGTTGAACCATGAGGTCGATCGTCATTCATTATTACTTTTTTAAATTTTACCAAAGTTTTTCTTTCTTTAATCAAAACAAGGGAAAGAAAAATCAATAGAATTAAATTAAAGCGAAAGCGAAAGATTTTGTTCGTTTCATTAAAGTTTCACAAGAATTATACCATTAATCAAATTGATCAGCTAGTCAGTCCATAGTAAACGCGCAGACCGCCTTAACAATTTCTATTATTTTTAGAAACATCTTTTGATATAAATTGAAAAAGCAAAACACAAAAAAGGGAAAACGGAGAAAAAGGGAAAAAATCAAAACTCAAATTACTTCCTTTTTAAATTGCTCAGTTTGTTAAACAACTATGGATATGTGTGTTGTCAATAATATGCCATCAATCATTTCAGTTTTTGTCTACTGTCTTACCATCATCCAAACACTACTAGGCATCATCAGACAACGTCATCGTCATCGTTGTCGTCATCATTGATTTCGTGGTCTTTACAAAAATCTGTTCTCCTTGTGTATAACGACGATTAAACGACGTATCACCAAATATGTCATCGCATGTAAAAAATAAAATATCATTTAACCTTAAATGCCAGCAGCAACCGCAAACATTATTTGTTGTTCCTGTTGTTGTTCTTGTTGTTGGCGTCTGCAAGTATTACTTTATACGCGTGTACGCTGAGTTTATGTCGATGTGCTTTTTATCGATAGCAGTCAAGTGCAGATTTATATAAATATTTGTACAACAAACTCAAACGTTATTCGACTTAAACATTAGTTTCTCGGGAACATATACGTACCACTTGTGTTTGTTATTGTGCGCTCCTAACATAATTACCTATAAAAAAATGTCAACAACAATATCGATTCTATGAATCATGACACGAAACGTTCATTCAACCATCTATGCAGTCATAATGATCGCTTTAGCGAAACATTTAAATAAATTTACCTTTAGAAATAGAAAGAAAGGTAAAAAGAACTTGAGAAGTCATATCAGAAAGCAACTGCTTGAGGTATTTGAAAGAAAACAGTTTCAAGAAAATAAAGGTTGCATTCAGTCTTAAACGAATTTCTTCTTATATTTTGAGAAAAACTTAATCAACTTGACCCCTCGAGCGGACGTTATTGTAGAATTTAGCTCCACTCAACCTTTTAGACTTTTGAAGGTAAAGCGCTAGTGGATCATAAATGTAGTCATGACTAGCCAAGAAAAAATGCGACTGTTCTGCACGATTACTAGACTAAGGCTCTTCTATAAGCTTAAATTCATCTTACCTAATTAACCATTAACTCTAGTAACTATCTATGGAAATCGGCAACGTCATTGGTTCTTCTTCTTGCTTGGAACACTTCGCGAACACCTTTTCAATTTAATGTAATAGTTGATCACGACTTAATATGTTTTCAATTGATTTACTCAAGAAGCACTAGATTAATTTGTTAAAACCTTAGTTCGAACGATTTTTTTATATAATTAAAATAAGGACAATAAGGAAGGAATAGCTCGCGAACGACTGCACTTGCGGGAGAAGATGACGAAACTAATTTTGAAATGCGATATAAAACTTGATCGTAATGATTTCCAAAGGCGTTTATCGTATAAAACTTATGTATACGAAAACACCATATAAAAACGGGAAAGCAATTAATGCGTTGCAACGGTTCTTCTTGGCCGAGGTATGACTCAGTGCTTTTCAGGAAGTCCGTTTCCAAGAAATTTATAACAATCTTGAGATCTTCGGTTATTGGCTTCTTTTTTTATTGATTTCAATCGATGCAACAAAATGCGGCAAACAAAGAAAAAGTCAGCACAACGATGTGGTGATTCCTCAGAAGGTTTGTTATTCACGGTCCTCGTGCTTCTTATCCGCAATTCTTACTCCCTAACGATTTCCTGGTGGAATGTTGTAACAGAAGTGAAAGCAGAAAAGCATATATTCTGTCATTCAGGGACAGTGGCTAAGCTGAGCCAGCCATCCCCTATCCGTATAGTCATGGAGTCAGCGGCTAAGCTGAGCCAAGCATCCCCTATTCGTATGGTCACCTTTGTCGGAATCAGCGGCTAAGCTGATCCCTTATCCGTATAGTCGTATTTAGTCGAGTGAATGTATTTCTTTGTGACTTATCTGGTGGAATGTTGTAACAGAAGTGAAAGAATTAATAAATTCTTACAAGTAGTAGTGATAAGTATAATATGCATGTGTGCGTTTGTGTGTGTGACATAACGGAAATTGCATTTGCACTTAGCAACGAGATCGATGTGTGTCTGTGAATTTATGTTACAACAAGTGTTTCAAAGCTTAACGCTAAAATATTAAATAGCAACTCAACGGTAAAAACCGGTTTGTCCTAATAATGTGTAACTGTAACTGTATTCTAAGATAGTATATATATATATTTTAAACAAAATTAAATTAATATGGAAAATATAATGATTAAAGTCAATAAGAGCTAGAAGTATATGTATGTATATACAAAATAGTGAGTAAAGTAAGAAGCAGATAAAACCCTTCCTTACAGCATATTTACGAGAAAGAAAAACGAGAAAGAAATTGATGCATAGTTAAGCCGTGCTCATCACCTAGTGTTTAATATTGAATTGAACAACCTTCGATGGGAATTTTTCTAAAGAATGGCTGAACACCTAAACCAGATTATATTTAGAAACTTTTCAAAAATAACAAGGAACTAGTACTTTCATTGTGTATCAAGAGCTTATTCACAAAAGATATTAACAGTTTGTAAACCGATTGAATGAAGATTTTGTTACTTTTAAATACGATAAAGAAATCAATTCCCACGTAAAGCAACCCATACTGTGAAAGTCTACGATCTACACTGTGTGGCAAAAACGGAGAGTGATTAGAATTTCATTTGAAAGAGTACCGGAGTTTTTTGCTCTTGCCTAATAAATATTTGGTATTTTCAACTTTTCAAAGCCGTATACTTTTTCACTGATCTTTTCGAGGGATTGTGACTGCTTCGCTTGTTTAGATTAGAAAGAATATATAGCATTTCATACCCTCGCATGGCTTTCTCATTTTATGAAGTTATATTTATATGTTAGACATCTGGATAAGACTTCTTTCAAAAATTGCTTTTCATATTCATAGGCAATTAAAAAACATTTCATCTTTTGCTAGCTTTCGTATAATATTGCTTAGCGTACAATTCCATGTTTTATTACTAAATTTTATTAAACTAGATTTTCTATGTAAATTACAATCTCATCACTTAAGTATCGAAATAGATGAACAGTTGAAACGAGAAACATAACGACATCAAATTAAAAACTAACAACCAATAGTTTCGGGGTAAAAAAGCATCCAACGTGCACGGCTGTGAAAGGATTTGTCTAGGTTCAATGCCCTTTGTACTAAAAAAAGGCAAAGCGCAATTAAATCCATACAAAAAATTGCTTTAGACTTTAAATATTTTAAACGAAGATGATGAAACCTTTATACATTTAACAGAAAAGTTGTAAATTTTTTCATAAAGTCAAATAAAATCTTTAAAATTATTTAACAAAGTTGAAGAACTGAGAAAAAGGGTCGATTCATGGATAGCCCCAAAAGATCATGAGTTGTTCCGGCACGGTATCGTCACGAGAGAAAGATGGGAAAGAGATGTAGAAAATGATGGATAATATTTTGATTAACATATATTGTACCAAATCTTTCTCAATAAATGGGTTTTTCAAGCGACACAATGACTACATTTTTGCAAATACTTATTAGGTACTTCTAAGATAAGCAGATCTGAAAAATAGTTGAATACAACTCGTTGGTTTTTTCTTAAGAGGAACCTCCTTTGCAATGCACGCAATATAAAATACAGCTTAGCTGCTGGTAATTATCTAAAATCGATGTCTTTTAAATTAAATAAATTTCAAATTTTCACCGAGATCTCTTTGATTTCGTAACTATCAAACAAAAAAAAAAATTAAAGGCGGACATAGCTTTGAGCAACCAAAAAGAATTTGATTTTCAATATATTATGCAAAAAAAAAAGGAAACGTGTGTACGATAACTGTAGTTACTGTTATTATTACCCTATCATTTTTAAACTTTAAAAAAAAAATGTTTTTTTTTCTTTTTTTTTTTTGGAATATTTCTTTATAAACCCAACGGATGCCATAACAAGAGTTATAAGCACGTTGTGCCAAAGTCTCTTTGTTATGCGAAAGATATGTGAGACTGACCACAAAGCGAAACGCTGTTAGGTTTCCTGTGGGATATTATCCGGTCACGACAAACACGTAAAAAACTGAAATAATTTGCAAGATTCCTTTGATATATCTTTATATATCTGTATATATATATATGTATAAATATATATGTGAATGTATGTTTGTGTGTATGTTATGTTTGAGCTACAAGAACAAACAAGTAACAAACATCAAAAAATTTCGGTGCTGTGTGTTATGTGTTATGTTTAACAGTATTACACGTTCTAGAGCTGATTTTAAAGTATGAAGCGATAAAAAAGCAACTAGAGTATTATGCTGAAGCGAAGTAGTGCACATTCTATTGTATATATGAAGATGAGATGTTTTGTATCGATAATAAGGGTCCATAAGGTAATGAAATTTTTATCTGATTTTACTCTTTTTTTTATATTTTTACCATTTTCTCTACGTACCAAAAAAAAAGAAAAAAATGATCAAAGTTTTTGTTAGAAAACCCTTTTCCATTTTCCATCTTAGGGTTTGTAAAACGTAGGTGTTTGCGGTCAATATTGAAACGTGTTGTATGAAATTGCAATAATACTCGTAGATGATAAAAATTGAAAGATTTCGTGTACGTATGTTATTGATTTGAATCAATGAAATCTAAGGGTTAAACGAATCAGATTAGTTTCTGGAAGATTTTAATCAAATTCATTTGTAGCTGAACACGTTTCCAGCTTACAACGACATTTTCAATATTATTTTGCTTTCTGTGCAATTTCGCAACATATGTCTCTTTATACTTACACGCATTTAATTTACTTTTCTTTTGAGAAAACAAAAGAGAAAGCAATACAGTTAAGAAAGAATTATAATTGGCTGTCACCGAATCTCTGTTGCACCCACCACCTTCATCTCAGAGTAAAGCTCGACAAAAAAAAACAAATTTTGATGGTCTCTAATATTGGTTTGGCGTGGCAGAATTTTTCCATTCTTGCATAATACCTGTAACGAATAAAACAGAGAGGAAGGAAAGGGCTTTTAGTTTATGTTACAATGCAAACGTGTCCTCTGTCCGATTTAACCCACTTTCACTAATTATCAAGGTTTTTATTATTATTATTTTCCTAACTACTGCTGCCGGCAAAGTGGTTATCGCAGACATTACTCATAAGTAGGCAGGCAGATGAACATGTGGATAGACCGAATTTTGGCTGGCAAAGTACTTATCGCAAACATTAGACGGATCAATAGGCAGGCAGACGAGCATGTGGACGGACGGACATGCCTACGTAGATTTCGATCAGCAAGGTGCTTATCGTAAACATTATACAGATAAGTAAGCAGGCAGACGAACATATGGACAGACGAAAACTTCTTGGGTCTTTGAAACTTCTTGCTTGATATTAAAAACGTTTTCATAGAAATATCATATCGGATGGACGTGGTCGAATTTTACCATTTTTTTACAGGTACTACAGAATAGTTAACACAATATACGGGGAAATTTCCGTAAATCTGTCTACTATAGTTCATGAAGAACAAGCAACATTTTTTTTGCTGTCGAAAACCAACGTGTTTTTGATTTGGATTTTTCGACTTTCCATACCAACATGCGCGCGAGAACTGTCAATGTTTCTGCCAAATTTGAACAAGATATCTTCATTTTTATGGCCAGAACTATGTTCATCACAGACACTATACAGACAACCAATCGGACAGACAGACAATCGTTTCTAAATTTGATACTTTATGGTAATTTATGGGTTCTCTAAAGCTTCCGGCTGGGCGTGTCGAACAAGGTAATAATATGAATATGCCTCCATCTTTCGATGGTGGCCATAAAAAAGAATTTACCATTTAAAGTACACACAAGCACGCACAAAGTGAACTTCAATTATATGATATTTATAGAAATAGTTGATCATAGAAAACAGCTGCTTTTTGTGGACCATCATAAGCAAATATTTTCACAATTGAAAAGTCATAAAATTCAATTAAATCACAAAAGTTCAGAAAACCACTTATAATCGAATTGAGTTTTATTGACAGACATACAAAAACCCTTAAGTGATATGTTGAAAGAGCGACAGAGATAGAGAAATTGTGAAGAAAGATAAAGAAAGTCCTAAGATTACTATTTATGTCTTATTGAAATAAACAAAATGACCAAACACATATACATATTTACATATACATATTATATATATACATATACATATACATATACACATATGCATATACCTATACGTCAGTAAGAACGTATGAATACAATTTAAAATTGTTTCCGTTTAACAACTTCTTAATTAAATTTCTTTGGCAAGTAAGTAACAGAATTTACTGAACACACAACTAACTAACTAATAACATAGATATCAAACAATCTTTTAGAGAAACCACATAAATGAAATTTGACTTGCAGTCAGTCAGTTCTTCATGCATTCATTTACTCGCTTAGTCATCCTTCTAATGGATACGACAACTCGATACAAAAGAAAAACAAAAAAAAAACAAGAAAGCAACAAAAGCCAGTAAAAAAAACGGTCAGTTATTTTACTACATTTAACACTTAGCACACTTTATGTCATCTTTACTTTTACACATATGCACTCACTTACATACGTTTGGAAAAACACAATCCTTTCGCCTGCCTATGTATGCATCTTTTCAGTTTTCTCTTCTATTTCTTGATTATTTTCTTATGAATTTTGTCTTTATGCAGAAGTTTTCTTATTTGCTAGAGTATGTGTGAATTTTAAACATAAGATCGTGTGTGTTTGCGTGTTTTCTTACTACAAAATTAACATCCTGTTAGTCCCTTTTACATATTCATCTTTTTTTACTTTTCTTTTCTTTCTTTTCTCTCTTTGTGCGTCATGTCAAAATAAAAGTTTGTATCCTTTGGCATTTCAGGAAGTTGTTACAATACACATCCCCTCCTTGCCTTCCCACATATCCTTACCAGTAGCACAAATAAATTTTATGTAACACTGGACATTAAAAAATTTTCCAATATATTCAAATCAAATATTTTTTTCACTTTATTTTTCAGGATAAAAAGCTTTTCGAAATTTTCCTTTTTTTTTTTAACATTTTTGCAAATCAATTTAAAGTTCATCATAGAACCATAATTTTATTCTTTTTTTGTAAAGTCCTATAGATCCGATAGGTCATTCTCTAAAGGCTGTTTGGTCCAATAGGTCCGAAAATTTAATTCATCAGTCTCCGATAGTTGTTAAGTCCTTTAGGTCCAAATATTTAATCCATCATTCTCCTAAGGCTATTATGTCCAATAGATCCGAATATTTTTTAAATCACCAGTTTATTTTGGTTCCAGACCTAACTTTATAAGTGCAGCAATGAATTATTTATGTGTGGTACAGGTATTAATATTAAGGGGAGTGTCTTCATAGTTCGAACAACTGATTTCGAATACGATTCATGATGATTGGCAAGTCTAGTTCGAACGAGATTAATAAAAAGGAGGTTGCACTTCCAAGGCTGGTGTGATTGTCATATTTTCTTTCTGGGGTTAAAAGCTAGAATTTTGACTTAACATTCTATTCATGAAAAGTAAAGTGCGGTTGAAAGCAAGGAGCCACGCCAAAATCCCGTGATATCGTGATAGTATGAATAAACCGACAGACTTAATGTTAATTCAGAAAGCATTAAATAAGGAAACGACACAATACAATAACTAGCATCCGCAAGAACGGAAAAATGTATGAATGTGTGATACGAAAAAGCAAGACAAGGTACTAGTATCTTATACGAAAGTATTTAAGACGCTATTGATGAATTATAATTACGTGGTATAGTAAATAAATAGCCTTTTTGAATGTTTTTGAAATGAGTGTGTATCACTCGAGGCTTTGAAAGAAAACTCACTTATTATAGATCAATAACCGGACCACTGAACAGACTGGCGAACTGGCTCCGTAAATTAACTCGACCATATATAAAAAAAATGGCTGCATTTACAACGCAGTTAAATATTTTTGCTCTTTGCAGCAGTTGGAACTGAGAATAAAGAGCAATGCAAAGAAGTCTTTCAAGAAGACCTTAACGTTCGAACCAGCAGCCATTTTCTAAAAATACAGTCCAACTAGTCCAGCTGCCAAAGAACCGTTCCAAACTGACGCTCGTTCTCTTGGTTTTTCGAACCCCCGAATGGTATCGACAGTTTTGCTTATTGACATTGCCCGACAGATAAAAATAGGTCCTATCACTTAGAATAATTTTTTTTAAAAGCCCAGATCTTGTTAAATATTTTCCGAACCCCATGTAAAGAATGTGTTTGAAAAACTTCTAGTTTTTACTTATTAAACGCCATCGCAATGACGTTTGTACGTTTCGAGAGAATAGGGAAAGATTTTAAGCAACACTTCTTGCCGAAAAATCATCTATTTTCAGGTTAGTTAGTGGCAAAAGTCAAGAGTAGAAAGTATTGTTAGTCGTTTCCAAGACAAAGAAAAATTTGGAAATGCTACACTGTCAGACCATAATACGTGGGCATCGAAATTGAATGTCTTGGTCACAATCTTTCTTACCCAGACTAACGGAGCATAGTCACAGGCCAAAAAAAAGATAAAATTATTTACACGAAATTAATATTTTACACAAAGCTTAGGCACTAAACCTCAAGTTCTTTTACCTTTCTCCCTTTGCAAACATTTCGGAAAGTATTTCAATTTCACTCAAAAATTCAAACAAAAACAGAAATCTCTGTATATTTATTCAGTTTTAATGTCTGAACATTAAATACGTTTTGCACATGTTTTTAGCATGAAACCATTAGCACAACAGCTTAATATCGTGTTTCTTCGTAAGACATATTTGTTATTGTAGAACTTTCGTTGTCTTTTTTTTTATTGTTCCGTTATTGTGCTTCCTGTTTACTGACTTATTGCTGAAGACAGTTAACACACCTTCAGCTAAGAGGGAGAACGAAATTTGTGTTTTTTTTTTGAGACAGAAACCAAAAACTGCCACCGCTTACTCATTAAGCAAAACGGAAAGAAACAAAAGAAGAAGAAAAATCAACTTAACTACTGGCATTTAATTTAATTTTGTGCTCCATGATTTTTGCTTCATGACCGCACTGAAGGACTATTCTTCTACTAAGAACGCCACTAACAGCAGTGATAGATCAAGATTTCTTTATGTACATACACAAGTGTACTTCACTCTAAACTAATTCATAAATATTAAGGTAGAGAAGCGTAAACATTGCAATGCTTCCCGGTTGCTGTTTATGAAGGTGACGTTCGTGATGATGATGATGATGGTGATAATGAAACTGATGGTAATGTAAACGATATGAATGGTGTTGGTTCTCTTTTTTAAGTAATTGAACTGTAGTTGTTGTGTTCTTTTAGATTTTCACAGTTACTCCCTCTTTGTTTGTTTTTACTTTCACTTCTTGTTCTTTCGACTAAACTCTTGGTGGTGAGAGATATCGCACAATTTTTGCTTAATGCATTTCCAAGACTCCATTTAGCTTATATACTTTCTACTCCATATACTTTATATACTTTCAACTAGAAATGAAATCATTGCTGTAGTTGGTTGGCTTTTTAATAAAAATTTAATTAATTTTTTTAATTTTAATAGTAATGTAAGACTTTTCTTCAATCAAAACAAAAAAAAAAACCAAAAAGTCCTGAACTAACTTTTCTGCTTCGCAGCATAGAATTACTACTACTGATCCTGCATATCAATTATTACATTAATACCTTAAGAACAGGAGCAAACTGACAGATAAAAAATAGCATCGTTAAAGCGGTAAAGTGGCGAGAAAGCTTAGTGAATAATGACATGTCTTTAGATAGGAATTCACTTACCTAAGACATGAGGTAGACAGACGACGACGTTATTATATTCCCATATAATTAAGTAGTTGTTGGATGAACAACTACTTCATTCGCTTTCACTTTACCCCAGTGGGGTACTGAGCACTTTGATGGTTAAAATTTATTACGAAAATTTGTAGATGAAAAACTATTTTCTTTTAAATAAGTCATCGTAAGCAGCCAATCTATCAACTTAACTGATGACCATCGATTACTTAAAGGAAATTATTTTTTAAATGATGACACGATTCGAGGCAAACGAGAAAAGTTTTCAATTAAATTATTTTATGCTTTTTAAACAAAATGTGATTTCATTGAAACAAAAATAAAATAAGTAAATAAAAAAATTAAATGCTCTCTTTTCTCTCTTTTGTCTACTTCTACACGCACATACTTTGGG